>OW388295.1:59178483-59778483 GCA_936450465.1 Gibbula magus | reverse complement strand
ACCGCCTTTCTTTAAACTATGTAAACGACACAAAGTTAAAAAATGGGACCGTTTTTGGTCAAAATGTCCAAAATTATTTGAACCATGGAGTTGAAACCCCTAAAAGGCACAACAGCATCATGTAGGTTATCGCTATACCAAATTTGAAGTTTCCAAAGGGTATAGTTTCCGAGATAAGCTCCGGAATCGACACAAAGTACCGTTTTTGGTCAAAATGTCCAAAATTATTTGAACCATGGAGTTGAAACCCCTAAAAGGCACAACAGCAACATGTAGGTTATCGCTATACCAAATTAGAAGTTTCCAAGGGGTATAGTTTCCGAGATAAGCTCCGGAAACGACACAAAGTCCAAAAATGGGACCGTTTTTGGTCAAAATGTCCAAAATTATTTGAACCATGGAGTTGAAACCCCTAAAAGGCACAACAGCATCATGTAGGTTATCGCTATACCAAATTTGAAGTTTCCAAAGGGTATAGTTTCCGAGATAAGCTCCGGAAACGACACAAAGTCCAAAAATGGGACCGTTTTTGGTCAAAATGTCCAAAATTATTTGAACCATGGAGTTGAAACCCCTAAAAGGCACAACAGCAACATGTAGGTTATCGCTATACCAAATTTGAAGTTTCCAAGGGGTATAGTTTCCGAGATAAGCTCCGGAAACGACACAAAGTCCAAAAATGGGACCGTTTTTGGTCAAAATGTCCAAAATTATTTGAACCATGGAGTTGAAACCCCTAAAAGGCACAACAGCATCATGTAGGTTATCGCTATACCAAATTTGAAGTTTCCAAAGGGTATAGTTTCCGAGATAAGCTCCGGAAACGACACAAAGTCCAAAAATGGGACCGTTTTTGGTCAAAATGTCCAAAATTATTTGAACCATGGAATTGAAACCCCTAAAAGGCACAACAGCATCATGTAGGTTATCGCTATACCAAATTTGAAGTTTCCAGGTGGTATAGTTTCCGAGATAAGCTCCGGAAAAGATTTCGGACGGACGGACGCACGGACGCACGGACGGAAGGACGGACACGCGGAGCGCTATATACCCCCGACTACGTCGTAGCTCCGGAAAAGATTTCGGACGGACGGACGCACGGACGGACGGACGGACACGCGGAGCGCTATATACCCCCGACTACGTCGTAGCGGGGGTATAAAAAGGATATTCACTAAATTTTTATAACCAACTTCGAAATATATTCTTCAAAGATGTTACATTAATCAACTTTTGATGATATATCCTTTTAGTTTTAAAGCTCTTTACTCGCACTGGGGACAGAAATTCAACCAGCCCTTTTCAAACTTTGGACCTCAGTTGGTTATGAAATACCTCAAGAGCCAGGTTCACTGCCTACTTTAGTAAATAGAACAAATGGAAATAACCAGCAATATGCTGCTTTGGTGAGATTCGTTACATGTCCCCTTTATTTCAAATTCTGAAATGAACTCCTGGCTTGTTGCCTTACTCTGAGGATGTGGGTTCAAATCCCGACTCGGCCTGAAAAAGGACAAGAATTTGTACTATCGAAGGAAGTGTTGTCCCAAATAAAACCATGTTTAACTTCAAGTAGATTCTTGCCTACCTTTATTTTCCTTCTTGAGAGCATCTATCTCCTCGTGAAGGCCACGGAGCACGTCCTGGTGTTGGCGCTTGAGGAAGACGAGACTCCGCTCAAGGTACTGGGCTCTCTGGGCAGGGTTGAACTCGTTGACCTCGAGTCCCTCCTCATCATCCTCTCGCTTCTCCCCCATGTGGGACTGCAGCTTGTCCTTCACGAAGGGTTTCGGGTAGCGCGCCTTGTCCAGAGTGTTGACCCGGGACCATTGCGGGTAGTTGTTCATCAGGTGAGGGTAGTGGCTCATCGTCAGGTCGTTCACCTTCTCCTGAATAAATCCCTGCTTCAGCATCTTGCTGCTTTATAGTGTTATAGTCTTTGTTGTTTCTTGTATCACCTCATCTGTAAGAGAGAAATTATATTTATCCTTGCGGGGTTTACACTACGTCCGAATAAATCGCATTGTGTTGACGCATGTGATTTACTACACACGTTGACTCATGCAATTTTAATGCAAATAACATATAAGTGCAATTGTTTTAGTTACATATGTTATACATTTATGTACATGTATATGTATGTATGTCTAGATGCATGTAATTACTGTAGGTGTGTATACAATGGGTGTATGTACAGGTTTTATGTATAGAATCTGTATGAACAAATGTATGTATGTAGGTACAGATGTATGTACTACATGTTCACATCTGTGTATGTATATAAGTCTGAATGTATGTTTGTATGTATTGATGTATAGATATCTGTTGACATACTTTTTGTATTACTGCTTTGCCTACACGTGGTGGGAAATACCCCTTTAGATGATAAAAATATGACGACATATAGGAAATTCCAATGCGATGCGAAAAAAAATAGAACAGGTGCCATATGCCAACGCACTGAAAATAACATGTTGCATTCTGATGCGATTATTTTTAACGCATCACAAAAAAAACGGATGTAGTGTAAACCCCGCCTGTTGGTCACATCTCAACTCTCTGGGGAGTATAAACTTGCTTCCTGTCCGTCATTCATGGCTCATATTTAGTTTATTTTTGTCTATGCAAGGGAAGGTGTTCGAGAAATCACAAACATTACCATGAAAGAGCAGTTATAAACATGTTTGAACAAACAATACATGCAAATCATAGTATGTACAATGCAGTGACATTTTTGGTAAATAATGTACTAAAAATTTAAATATGGAAATATTAAATTATAAAGTAATATATTGATGTCATTTGTTGTTTGTATGCCAAAATAAAAAATAAACATTTCATATGTAAAAAAAACATCTCAAAGCAGACTGATTTATAAGATGGAAGGTGCCTTTTAAAATTATTTAAGTATCAGTTTGCAGTGATATATGACATTGTGACACTAAAACTCAAAATAAATATGTCATTCAACAACTACCCTCACTACACAATACCTAATAGAGCTCAACAAGTCCAAAGTATTATAAAAACAATATTGTACAATGTGTATATGCATCTGATAAACCATGTGTGATAGTTCTATTGTTGTTGAAAACAAGGTTCATAAAAACCTTTCATAAAGTTATAGGTAATCTTCATAGATTTGAAAGAATTCAGTGAACAATGCATTGATTGTGTATACATGTAGGTATTGATTTGAGCATATGTAATGAAAGCATTCAATCTGTTGCTATGCAAGTGGTTCAAATTCAGTGTCAACATGGATGTGGCCTTCAAAACCCAGCATCAGTAACACATGGAAACTAGAAATGTTTACTTCCAATACCTACTCTCACAATGGTTGATTGTATTAAAATTATAAAATCATAACTGTATTATTTATTGATGTGAATAAAAAAACAACTTACTGTAGAAGAATCCAGGTGTAATACCTACAGTCACTTGATTAACAAATATTAAATACCAAAAACAGTCCTTGGTAGATCTTGATTTATATTTTTCATTGTCATGTGTTATTGTTCGACTTCAAAGATCCGTTTTTGTTGTCCCGTTCTGGCTACCGACTAACAGATATTGGCAAGCAATGGTATGTGTGTGAGCTTATTGATATGCAAATGTATGTGACAGATCCTTTTTCTATTGGACACTTTCTTCCAAGCACCTGTTCCCACCTGAAGATGCTAATAACACGACTGACATTGGATAATCAACATAGTTACTATTCTATCTTAGTAAATGAAAGCACGGTTTACCTTTTCTGCAAAACGAATGTCTTTCTTGCCATAAATTTATCCCCAAGGCCGTTGTCAATGACTCTTCTCTTCAGACATGTTATCAAGGGCGATAACTCATTGAAAATCTGCGATCCACAAATTTTACGATTTTGTTTCTATGTAACTGAATAATGAAGTATTTGGAATAGAAATAAGTGTATATAGACTCAAATATATTGTGTAAGAATGATTTATTATTCCAATCAGCTCTTGCAAACGAACGCAAATGTTTGTTTACGGAAGTGATGACATAATTATCTCCCCTATCCCACCAGGGTGCGCTGTTTTTGTAATGGCGGAGGCTTCAAAGAAAAATAGCTGTCAAGAAGATTTTTTTTTCGTGTAACATGAAATAGGTAGGAGGTACAGCACTTATTTTTCTCTCTTGCCGCCTGTTTGTTCTGTAGGTTTAATTGTGTAATAAAAACTGATGAAAAGTAATTGTGCGTTTAATATGTCCCAACTAAACGCACGACAACATGTTCTTGCATGTCTTCTGCATCGGTACAAACTTTGACAGTGACAGTAAACATCCAGTGTCTTCCTCAAAGGGTAGTATGTAAGATGTTACGTAAGTAAAAGATACAATTGAATTTAGATCAAATGCCTTGACGGATTGACTAGTATTAATTTAGAATGTCCTCCCAAATAAAGGTGTAAAATAGTAAATAGTGTAGTTTGTCTTTTAGTAAACTTTTTAGCTTGAGTAAAACTGGCTTTTCATCTGAGAAGATATATAATTATAATCTACTAGTCCTGCACCCTCTAAACCTGTACCCAAGACAAAATAAACCCAAGAAAATTGTTGATACTCATAAAGTAGATGCTTGCTAGAAATCTTTACTAGCCTGTTACATATCTTAAGCTGCAGTGCTTCAAACAAATTTCACTAGCCCTTCTGAATTTTCACTGGCCTCCAGCGGACTAGTGCGAGTGTCGATCCCTGTTCAAGAGATAGTTGACCTGTCTAGAAAAGTATTAATTTGATATAACCAAGGCCTATGTAAGGTTAGACCCAAACTTCTGTCGTACAAATGCTCAATCCCGCACAGTGAGACGCATGTTATCCATTGGGGTTGCAGGTAGAGGCTCTCAACCTACTGCTAGATATAATGCAGTTTACAGAATCAATTATGCAAAATCCTGTCACCATGTAGACCTAAATATCAGCTTGATCTTTCATGTCTTGCTATATGCCAATAGATTATTGATAAATTGGAAACTTGTTTTGATACAATTACAAAGGTTTGTCATTATGTAATTGTCTCGCCTAAATGTTTTCTACAGATAAAACAAGGATGGCCTACACAGACTTTCCACCACATAATCAGCTGCAGTTCAATCTGAATGTGCCTCTAAAAGCAAAGAATCTTGCTGTACAGCATCACAGATTACAGCCTGTGGTTATTCAGAAAATCAAAGACAGACCTGGAACTTTTATGGGACCGCCAAGTGTCCTTCAACAGAATGATTCTTTTCAATTCAAATCAATCAATGAAGATCGTATGGCTATGGCAATTCAAATGGCTCGAAGGGATTTGAAAAATAAAAAGTTAGCAGGAAAATCAGGTGTGAGGAGTAGATCTCCATCACCAAAATCCTCTAAAACTCGAGTCATACACAGTAAAGAGTATTTAGATCGACAGAGAAGATGGCAGCAGAAAGGCAAGAAGCCAATCAGTGTGAGAGAGCATGACAGAAACAGACATCCAAGAACTGTGAAAACTCAAACGCCTCAGACTCCAAAGCCAAATTTTGACACAGCTTTCAGTCGTCTTCCAGGTATGAGTTTTGTTGAACCTAACGGCATCCAATGACAAAAACTATATTTGCAATGTAAACTATTCTTCAATATCTGACTATGAAATTTTTAGATATTGGCAGTGTATGAAATAAACTTGAAAAGTACCCAGCCCAATGCTGTTCGTTTTACAATTTAAAAGGCTAAATTAAAGAAAAGGCCCTCAAATGTTAAGAGCAAAAGTTAACAGGGTCCAGACTGACCAACTGATTTTATTTCATACACTGGTATTATCAGGTAGTTATTATTTGAAATACAAATCTCTATATTCTTTTACCCGGCTGGAAGCTTGTGTCCTACGATGATGTCGTATTGGACACACGCATTTAACACATTCTTTTCTTTTAAAGGGGGAAGATTCTCCATTTTGTGTTCCCTGCCAGTGTCCCTCACTGTTCAATACATTTTATGTGAGTGTTGGGACACTGCACATATTAGGGAAACTTTTTACCCCAACATTTCTATTTCTCAAGTTTTTATTAACTTCAGTGAGCATAGAATTTTAGACTTTTTAAAGGCAGTAAACCTTTTTGACAAATTATAACTTTTATACATTCAAAATCAGCTTTTAAAAATTTGTGATAATTTGCTGGTGTTTTTACAGCTTTCGTGGCATACTCTTTTTGCTTTTGTCTTTTTAAATTAGGCAAATAGATTAAATATCTCGCCGCTAATGGCTGCATTACTGCCGAAGCGGCGTTGAACAATAACTCACTCACTCAATTATTTGAAATAATACATACAAGTATGAAAATAACAATAATAAAGATGTCAAAAACAGTATTCATTTGACCTGATTTTGAAAATCTTGTCCCTGGTGTCTCTACTTGATTAAAGCTTTTCTTATAGATCTATAGAAACCAAAAAACAAATGTGAAATTTTAGTTTTAAATTCAGCAACTACAAACAGTCCACCAACACGTGACACGGACATGTACCCTCGATACAAAGTAAGAGAAGATTTGCAACCCTCGGACGACATTGAACGTCTTCAGCTTGAGATGGAGGGTTATCTGGAGCAAATTAAAACTGTGGAAGAAAAAGCTATACAAGGTTAGTTGATCAATTATCAAAGCAAAGTACACACTTTCGTTTAAGACTTTAAAAACATGATTAAATTTCAGTGAGAATCGGGGGCGTGATAGGATAGCGCAGTGGTTAGCGCGTTCGGCTTCGGATCAAGAGGTCCAGGGTTCGAATCCCGCCAGGGGCACGGCAACTTTGTCTGCAGTAGAGAACTGTTCTACACGCAGTAAGGTTTGGGTGCAATGCTACACTGAATTTCAGAGTAGTACCACCCATGGTTCGCTAGTTCCAGCCGTTGCTCGCAGGTTTCACCGCAATGCATAGCCACATGGCGTTGCGGGCTTTCTCCCTGCCGTACTATAGCAGCCGCGACGTAAGTGAAATACTCTTGAAAGCGCCGTTAGAACCCCAACTCACCTCACCTCACCTCACCTCAAAGGCTTTTGTTATTTCATTGAAACAGACATTACAATTTCTTAAATGGTTCATTTTGTGATCTTTGAAAATTATATATTTTGTTGATATTTTCAAATTCTATGTGTTTATCAGACCCAGATGTGTATGTGCATCGATCAAGAAGTCGTAAGAAAGATGGTTACCTGTCAGATGAAGAAGATGTGGAGAGGAGAGTGACTCGTACAGAGGAGTTCGCAACAAGAGCTGCTCGTAATCTTTACAACCTCCGTCAACAAGTTCGACAGATTCAACGAGAAATCCTCAGTCTTGGCCCAGACAGCAAAATAAAACCAACCAAAAAGGTACAAGTTTCATAGTTGATATAAATTTTAGTTTATGAGAAAAAGTAAGTTCCATAGCTTTTAGTTAAAAATTCAGCTTTTACCTTATATTTTGTTGTCAGGCAGTAAGTTCAATTAACATCAGTACATCATTGTGCTTCAGAATCTCCAACTTCCCAATGCAAGGTATAACTCTTGCCAGTCTCCATTACTGGCTGATTTAGGCCTTGCAGTATTTCCTTAAGATATCTGTGCTTGGACAACCGGGCCCACTATGCATTTCAGGTGCAGCGATCCACTATCTAGGCACAACAAAACGAGGGAAATACTGCAAGGCTTAAATCAGTCAGTAATGCCTTGCGTTTGGAAGTTGCAGCATCTCTAGCTTGTGAACATAATCAAGACTTCCATTACACTATTTCATCTTCATTCTTTAAATCTTTCTCTATGTTCTTCACAGAGCCAAGCGATGTCTAAGATTGCTGCAGCACACAGAGGGGCAGCTAGAGCCATACAAGCGTTTGTGACAAACCTGCCTCACCAAGACCTGCGGAGTGGTCTCCCTTCCTCTTACCAAGAGTTATCTCTCCTAATCCGGCAGTTGACCCAGTTGAGTTCCCAGATCAAGCAGGGAAAGGACAGCCAGGTGCAGACAGAGCTCACCAAGATGCTCGACTCTGTCGACGTAAGTCCAGATCTTTGTATTATGGGATATATAGAGAATCTCACCCTAATGTCTTCGGATGACTTGTTGATAGAAGTTATTGATATCTGATACTTGTCGAGGATATTGTACTTTTATCAACGAGTTTTGATATATTTGATATTACAGAACATGAGGGTAAGATTCTGTTCATCAAAAAACACCATTCTTCATTGCTTTCAATGAAATTGTTCATCTCTAAACATAGCACTGCCATTGGACCACCTGTGTGGTGATGTCAGAGCATTGCGATGTCATCGTGTTTATGACATTATGATGTCTTGGTTTTTGTCATTGTGAGTCAAAACTCGATTTATAAGGAAAAGCTCTGTGATGTCACGTGGATGACGGTAACAGGCATTGGACCAAATCTTTTGTCCAAATGGTATTACCTACGAGATACTGCTTCATCTCAAGCAAGCTACAATTCCTGTGGATTACAGTCATTGATGATAAACTTTAACTATCAGTTTGTTAGTATCAAACTTTTTGTTTCTTTCGAATGATTTCAAATCGGATCATGTTGCAATCTTACAATAATGCATTCTTTCATGTATCAATATCAATACTCACAAGTTCATTGCAGTGTATAGTGTGCAGGCTATTTCCCAATAAAGGATATTAGTGAGCTTCTTAGAAGTGAAAAACTCTTGATTGATACTTTAGACATGGTTTGAGATGAATTACTTTTGCAAACTATTCCATAAACAACTTGAACTATATGCTATCATCTAAAATTATAACATAATATTTGCAACTTCATGATTTGACCCCCCCCCCCCCCCCCCCCCCCCCCCACCTTACCTCATTATTTTGCAATTTCATATCTTCCTGTCAAAGAATAATGTTTCAGAATATTAGACACGCCAACTAGTTAACTAAGGATTTGCCATCATAGTTACATTGTCTATTTGCTAAAAGGTCAGAAATATATTGTCAATATTCATTGTTCAGTACAATGGTGTGGGTCATTGACCTGATGTACAACATGGTTGTACAGAAATGTATATTTCAAGATTGACCTTTAAAAGGGCAGTAGCACGTTTTTTTCACTGAAATAAGTCGATGGAATGTATTTGAAAAATAATGTCACCAATAGTAAAACACCCTTCTCTCTTCAAATTCAAGTTAAAAAATTAGTGTACATGGTTCCGTAAAGCCATGGAAATTTTTTGTCATTCAAAATAATAAATTGTGTTCACAATAAAATGGCCGCCATGCAATTTTTGCTTAATACACAACACAGTCATTACCACTACAGATAATTGGTTTCTGTAATAAGATGTTTTACCCTCTAAAGTAAATTTAAATAACATAAACTATCATTATAAATGGGGAATTTGAACAAATAAAATTTGCAAAAAATGTGCTGCTGCCCCTTTAAATACCTCAGAATATTTCGTATTCAATCTGAACAGGAGTTGAGTGAGGCTTGGCAGAGAGAAGTGAGACAGAGAATGAGTCGCAACCGAGAATCTCCACCCCGTAAACGATCTCCCGCCAATCATCAGCTGTTCGATCGTGACGTTGAGACCAGGGTCAAACATTTCAAGGTTCCAAACAGAGGTTCGAACAAGGAGAATAAACCAAGGGGTGAGTGACAACATTTTTGACTGGAACACGTATGTTGTATTCAATATAAATTTTAAATTATATTTCTCTGTAGAATTAAAGATCCATTTTGTATAGAAAATGGTTGGAATGTTAATTTTAACAACATTTTTAATACTCTTTAAATTTTCAGTCCATCATGACAATGTCTCTTTTTCAACATAATTGTTTCAAAAGATTTTGGTTGAATTGTTAATTGAATTTTACAATTGAAATTAAAAAACATACCTTTTCAGGAGTTCTTAAGAAATCACAGAAGCATTCAAGTCGCCCTCAAACCTCAAAAGTACAAAGCAGACCAGGTGAGACAACTAATATGCTGTTTGTTCCTTCAGTTTCATTTATTAATTACTTCAGATTGAGACAGGTGTTTTTTCATTTAAATCATATGTTTTTGGTGCTTTGACTTTTTAAAAATAAATATTTAAATTAATTCTTATAAAGATGTTTTAACCTTGGAGTATGTATAATCACCAATACCATTTGTGTACATTTTCTTGGGTAGACCTGTGTTAAAGAAAATTTAAAATTGGCATGAAACACAGGATTAATTGGTAGTATATGTTGCAGTGTCACAGTCCCCGGAGAGACAAGCAGCCCTGAGAGAAGGTATTGCTGCTCTGATGAGGGAACGAGAGCCGCAGTTTGACAGACAACTACCGCCACAGAAATCTGGTGTGTCATGGAACATCAGCCTTGATAATCGACCTCAGGAAAAGAAGGGATTGCTTCTTCCAGCAAAGTTGCAGGTCAGTATTTTCTGCCATTTATTGTTTTGTTGATGGTGACTGGATATAGTTCTATCCTTTCCTGGGGCAGGATATCGCAGTGGTTAGGGCATTCGGCTTCGGATCAAGAGGTCCAGGGTTCAAATCCCGCCAGGGGCACGGCAACTTTGTCTGCAGTAGAGAACTGTTCTACACGCAGTAAGGTTTTGGTGTAATGCTACACTGAATCTCAGCGTAGTACCACCCATGGTTAGCTAGTTACAGCCGATGCTCGCAGGTTTCACCACAATGCATAGCCACATGGCGTTACAGGCTTTCTCCCTGCCATAATACTAGCAGCTGCGATATAAGTGAAATACTCTTGAAAGCGGCGTTAAACCCTCACTCACTCACTCACTCACTCACTCACTCACTCACTCACTCACTCACTCACTCACTCACTCACTCACTCACTCACTCACTCACTCACTCACTCACTCACTCACTCACTATCCTTTGCTGATGACAATGATATGTCAGTTTTCTATACTGTCCTGTTTGAACTCATTTTGGATCATTCCAAGGTGCTACATATAGTTTTGATTTATCCAGGCAAAAAGAGAGAAAATGCACCGGAGCCATCCTCAGCCAGCGTCTGACAGTCACTTCGCAGATCCAACAATTGCGGCCAACCTGAAGGCAGTCCTGCCCCTCCACAACCCTGTCCTTGACGAGTCCATGTCCGCACCGCCCTCACCCGCTCATAGGTATGTTTAGTGAATGATGTTTAACATCATGATTATAAGTCTTTGAGCACAGGCTAAGATTGATGGTAGGGCTAAGAACAGTTAGTGGAAATTTTTCATGTGCTAGCAAAGCAGAGCCCACTATGCTGATCATGTGCAGCCCACCGATATGCTAACACAGAAAAGTTTTTTAAAAATGTGGCGAGTCTTAAATTAGCCAGTGATGGATGATGGAGACTGGCTTGAGTTACAATACAATATTTTTTCAGTATGTATGGCCTGTATATAGATGACAGTAAACAAACAGGTTGGTTGAAAAAAGTTTTTGTGACATGAGTTATTCCTTACAGAGAAAAGTTGAGATGAGGTGTGTTCCACTATATCAGAGATGTAGTGTCTCCCACAGCCTGACTCTACTCAATATTGTTAGCTTTCTTCCAAGTTAAGCAAATTATATTTTTTATTTCCAGACGCAGTGTGTCTCACAGCCCGAGTCGACTTGGATCTCGTCACCCGTGGAGACCACCGGGAACACCAACAAGTCCTGGGACTCCCAAACATCGGAGTCGCTCACTCAGTCCACATCAAGGTCGCATGCATTTCTTCGAGGAGGATGTGGACAAAGATATTGTAAAGTACGATCTTTGAAATAATTGTGTATTTTGAATATCATTTCTTCCTCCAGAAGAGGATCCACAGATTTACAGTCTGATTGAAATCAATGGTTTAAAAAATATAAATAATAATAATATAATAAAAGTTGCAAAAGAGTGCACCTACTGGGATAAGAACTCATATCGTTCAGAGATTTCCTCGCCAAACAGTCTGACAACAACCCGTAGGCTCGCATGTTCACAGGCTATTCAGGTAGCCAATCACAGAGCATCCAATAAAAGCTTTCGGTGCGAGAAGCTAGGGGCAAGTAAGTCCCAATAGCCATACTTCGTCGGTTTCCGTAACTTTAGGAACATGTTAACGAATGATTCCAAACGTCAACCATTAAACACAATGATGTGTTTGGTCAGTTGTGTGAGTGGATTTTGTACAGGATGTTCTCAGACCTTGTGGAAATGAATCTTAAAAACCTGTTCGTATCCCGGTAGATGCATTATTTTGCAAATTTTATTCCTCGGAACAAAATCGCTTTTTAATCAGACTTCACAGAATTCTCATGTATTGGGTCCTCTGCATGTCAATGTTTGAAATTCAGTCTTTTCTCTCAAAACTTTAAATCAGTTCCATTCAGATAGATTACTATAAATTGTTGTTTGATAAAAATAATTATTCAAACTTTATTTTGAGTTGATATTTCTGTATTACTCATTTGATATGCAGATTTTAGGGGATTATTTTGTTCTCCCTCTTCGTCCTTCATACTTCAATTATATAGTTGAATGTTTTGCAGACAGCTGTTTCCAGATGAAGAGGGAACACTATTTCAGGTAGGCTGAAAACAATTTCTATTGAAATTCCATTATAAGAAATACAGAATAAAGACATTTTTACACTCAAAAGTTTGTCATAAGATCTTTACCAAACCTAATACAAATTTATGTATCTACCCTTGCTCTTTCTCAGGTCATCAGGTGATATCAAATAATCACATTCATTTCATAATAATCAGATGACACACTGCCTCGTTTAGTAATATATTTGTGTGTATACTCGGATCGTTGCAAAAATGATCTTACCGGTAATCATCAACATACTCTTGTTTTGTCTTGTAGCAACAGTTCCATCAAAGCAGGAAATCTAAAAGTGTGCCTTCCCCAAAAAGGAGAAAATCTCCTAAACCTCACAGGTATGATCTAGTCAGAATTGTTCATTAACATCAACAAAGTTCAAAACTACTCTCAAACAGTTTTCAAGAACAGATCCCAGAGTCATGAAAATATCTTAGTTGAAAAACCTTCTTTAAGGGTCAGCATCTCGCTAATTGCTGAATTGAAATGACGAAATGTATTCTTTTTATGAAAACCTCTTGTCATATTTCCTGATTCTTTGTTCAAGGCTGATTTTGAGGTAAAAAACAATATCGGTTAATTCAGCAAAATTTCTGCTTCATGATTCCAGCAGGCCTGATCATCTATGATGACACAATTTAAGTTTCAGGACAGATTCACTCTCTTCATTATATATTTCAAAGTAATCTGATAATGAAGTTAATGGTAGTGGCTGATTATTGCCATCAAACAGTGACTCAGAACGCTTAGTTGAATGTGAATCTTCCAATCAGCGCTTTGAGCATATGACCTGTTGAAAAGGCTCTATATAAATAGTAATTTATTTATTTATTTATCTCTTTATACTTTTGTACAGACGAAGGGATCCCCTCAGGAACTCATTTGTCTCCAGTGTTGTAGAAGAGGCCAAGAAAAGAATGAAGCCATGTCTGAAAAAGGTAGCACATGTTTGTGTTGATTCATCATGCTTTCAATTTCTTGTAAGAAAATCATTGCAATATGAGTGGAGCAGCTTCATGGTTTCAGTTTCCTTTTTCTGTCCCCGAATCGAAGATCCTGGGGGTATATTGTTTTTCACCTGTCTGTCTGTGTGTTTGTCCACAAAAACTTTAACCTTGGCCATAACTTTTGATTGCTCAGAGATAGGGCTTTCATACTTGGCATGTGCATGCCTTGTGATGAGACCTTTAGATGAGGTCATCATATTTGACCTTGTGACCTTGACCTTGCCGCAGTGGACATCTTCAGAAAACTTTAACCTTAGCCATAACTTTGGTATATCTGGGGGCAACCGTGTTTAACAAACACATCTTGTTCTGTCTGCTTCACCAGTAACAATTGTGAGCGAGACATAATTCTACAATGTTGTACAATAAAATTTGAGTGGCCGATTGAGGAGCGTCATAATCTAACTTACAATGTGAATGGCACCTGCAATGGTGTGTGTCCTTACAAGTGAGCATCACATCGGCTATTTTCTTGCACTTTAGTTTGATTTAAATCGATGAATAATAGGTAAAATACTGAACGAAGTCCCGGTTTTGTATTCTCTATTTATTATATAATGAGCAATAAAATACTGGGATTTATCAGTGAAATCAAGCTTATCAAGCTACAATGAAGATACATGATTTTTTCATTGTGACCAGTGACTGATTTGACCTCATAATGGTCTGACGTAGCGAATTGGTTTATTACGTCACATTATTACTGTTGTGATGGGGTGTTCCAAGCCGTCATTCAACATGAAAACAAACCTGTTGTGGCGTAATTACAAGGACTACATCATATAATAAATAGAATATCTGTTCATTCTTGACAGATACCATGTTTATCTTATCTCGTTAGGTCGAAAAGTTGAATATTTCCCACATCACTTGATGAGAAAAACATGGTATTAGTCAAAGAAAGACAGATATCCTGTACATGTGGACATTTTCAAGTTGAACAAACAAATGGGTCATGTATGGTGTTATGTTGCAATCCTAAACATGTTTATTGATTATTGTATCCTTACATCAATTTATTTCATTATTGTAGGGTGCTGCTTCGTATCCCGGCTATCGTTCGTCCAGAAGATCAACACCTTCTCCTGATAGAGTGAGTTTACGATTTTAAAGATCTTATGAAATGCATTTTTCTCAAGAATGACAGATGATTACCTCTACGTATATTGTACATCAATTGAGCAGAAAATCGAAACAATATACACTTGCAATTGATAATTAAAACGATTTTAATTCACCCATTTTAACACTAGCGCAATCAGCTGGGCGATTCATTTTGTAAATGCTCACTGAGGCGTGACTGTGATAAGCGACAGGCTGGGCCGGGTAGACAGCTTCTCCGGTGTCTCGTTAATTAATTAATGATGATTATCACTGCCGCTAAAGGAATTTATGAGGTGTATTACATCGCCAAAAAGACATGTTTATGTAATAATTGTGTATTTGTCATCTGCGGAATTACCTAGTTGGATATCTAAACATTCGATATATGGGAATTTTAAGTTTGTTTATTGAAGATTTCTTTGTGAAATTAACAATCAAAATGTTGAATTATGACTCGGTGAAATACAGATTCCCTTCTGTTACGTCACAGAAGTCATCCCTTCAGGGGCCACACCCCCACAGACTTTCATTCTGGTCGCCGGGGCTAAATAAGGCGGTTTTTTAAAAAGCCATATATAAGTTAATTATGGACCGATTTCAGAAATTTAAAATCGAGCAATTGTCAAATTGACATCTCATTTTAATGAATCCGATTTTGACCATATATCATTTCATCTATCCTTTAACATCTAAAAAACAAAGGGGACAGTGTTTTCTGGACAATTTGTTAGACCACTCAAATTCCTCGTAAACAGAAAATAGGGATATGAAAGCTCTGATTTTGACAAGGTAGAAAACTTTTGGTGAGGTGAGATGAGGTGAATTGGGGTTTAAACTTCTGTATATTTCTTGATAAAATATTTGTGATAACATGTGTTTGTCTATTGATGGGTTATGATAATAGTGATAATGATTTTTTTTACAATAACAGACATGTATTATATAAATTCAGTTCAAATGCGTATGTGTATATGTACTTTTTGCCACAGTACACCACTAGACCTTCTTGTAAGGTGCTATGTTACCACTATTAGGGTGAGTGTTATGTGCGGAATCAGAACTTTAATCTTTTACTTTGACAAAGTCAGGATTCAATTTGCTTGAACCATCTAAAAAACATTGGGTCTTGTTAAAGCTATGCTTAGAGTCAGACTTCATTCATAATATACCATTCTGATTGTTTCTGAGTATTCTGTAGTTGAGTATAAATTTCTTCCTCGTTTTACAGTCCAGCTTCAGAGATGAGTCAATGAGCAGTCAATTCTTGGATGATATCCTCGCAGAGACAGTTCAGGATCTTCAGGAGAGTGAACAAAGGGAGATAATCCACAAGAAAGCTGCATCAATGCGAGATGCTCCTAATCTGGAAACTATCATGCAGCGTTTGGAGGAGATGGAGGTAACTGATTCATTATCACTTGTAACAATGTTTATAAAAATTAAACATATATATATTATATTGTATAGGGAAAATATCCCAAGCAAATTACACACCATCCTATTCCTTTTTTCTGCATTAGATAACTTACATTTAGATAATCAACATCAACCTGTCAACCTTTCAACCTTAATTATTATATTGTGACGGTGAATTTAATATACTGGTAGTATTTGGAAATTAAAAACCTTCCACACATTCTTACAAAACGACACTGATCACATTTCTAAAGTGAATACTGACACATTGTTTTATATTGTATTGAGAAATGTGTTATTGTGATATAATAAACATATAATAATAATAATTGTGTACTAATAAAGCGCCTTTTCCACACCCTAAGGTTGAGCAGCAGACTATTCGACGAAGATGGGCGACTGTCTCCTATGCTAATCCTGAACCTGTCTCTAAGCTCCTCTCTAAAAGTAAGTCCACAACAATAATTATGACACCTATAATTGTCCCTATTTCAGAGAGATTTTTAATCGATAACAAAAATAACTTCTATTTTATTTCATTAGTAAATTGACATTTTCCTTTTAAGGTTTTTATCTTAAATATTGATTCACTTGTATTTTCGGGGGCGGGATAGCGCAGTGGTTAGCGCGTTCGGCTTCGGATCAAGAGGTCCGCGGTTCGATTCCCGCCAGGGGCACGACAACTTTGTCTGCAGTAGAGAACTGTTCTACACGCAGTAAGGTTTGGGTGCAATGCTACACTGAATTTCAGCGTAGTACCACCCATGGTTTGCTAGTTCCAGCTGATGCTCGCATGTTTCACCGCGAAGCATAGCCACATGGCAATGCGGGCTTTCACCCTGCCATAATACTAGCAGCCGCGATATAAGTGAAATACTCTTGAAAGGGGCGTTAAACACCAACTCACTCACCTGTATTTTCAGGGGAAGTTATGTCCGAGAGACCGAGAACACCACCAGCTATCGAAGTGAGGAGGAGGAGAGAGGAGCCCACCAGACATGTGTAAGTATTGGAGGAGTCTTAGAACAGGTGTCCCTTTTCATGAGGCTCAGTAAGTTTGGCATAATGTTGAAGGATGTAGAAGAATGTTACTTCGGTTTTTGAGGCAAGAAACCGCCCTTTGTACAATTTATCAATGATGTACAAATCTTTTTGTGAAAGATCTTTAACACATACAGCAGAATATTTGATATTCAAGTTTTTTCATATATTTCATCAAATAATTATCTGCAGTGTAAACTTATAAAGTCACATTAGAATAGTACTGATTAAAAGCTTGGAATAAATATTTCATGATTGACATCATACATTCATTAAAATGCTCTTCATTTAAAACTTGTACCAAGGAACTCCCTGAACTCTTGAATAATTTTGTCTCTCCAACAGCCAAGTGTCCCAACAGAAGAGTGAAGAGCCTATCCTATTCACAAAAGAAGTGAGTTCGTCCAAATACAAGGCAACGTATTCCCACCAGCCAACCTCCCAGCACGAGGACCACCACCAACCTGTGACTCTGCGTACCGTCCCCCGCCCCCGTACCATGCTATCTCTGCCCCAGATGACCGCCAGTAGGATCAGTAACAGTCAGGAGACGTATAGCAGCTACCTCAAGAAGATGTCGCACCACCCACATGGGGTCTTCCAGCCCTGGAAACTTGTAGAACAGTATGTATATAATCAGACATGTCCCTGATGCATTCTCTCCTGTATGAACATTGTCATTTCTCCTTGGCTTAGAATGCATTATATATAGAATTCATCACTTTTTCCTGAGTTTGTTTTTGGGGGGGCATGTACTTTTTCTTCTCTTGGGACAAAAGTCTCCTTTGAAAGGTAACTAGACTTTGTACAAATATAAACTTGGTTTGTATTCTTGTGATGTTGTCGCCACAAAAACAGGTTACTCTTTGAAAACATAAAATACTTGGAAATGAACTGTCTTTTCACAATCACAGACTCAAGAATAACATGCAACATTGGTTCTCTGGAAGTATTATAGATTCTTACAAAAAGTGATATACACTGTGATGAAGCCACCCTGTAACGCTATGTACATTTCCTCCACAGAATCAGTGACGAGATCCTGCAGGAGTGTATGGAGGAAGTGACCGGAGAACTGGACGACCTCAACGATGTGATAGCCAATCATCTCTACAAGGCAGAGTTCATGGAGGCCAGAAGCCAATCACAGTCTCCTGATGGGAGGGAGTCGGAACTAAGGGGTGCGCCTATGGAAGTTGAGAGCCGCTTTACAGACTCTAGAGTTGGAATCTTAGACTATCAGACTAGTAGAGAAGATTTACATGGGAGTAGGTTGGACAAGGTTCATGCAAGAGAGAACTATTTCGCGGATGTTGTAACCCCGAGGTCAGAAAGCATGAGTCACAGGTCCGAGGTTGTGACCCCCTTGTCGGATGTTGTGAACATGAGGTCAGATGTCATAACCCCCAGATCAGACGTTGTGAGCCCAAGATCAGAGGGCGTGTCCCCAAATCTTGTTGGCGTGTCTCCACACTTGAGTGCACTGAGTGATGACAAAGAAGAGGTGGGCAGTGATGACTGGGAGACTGATGACGACGATGATATTTGAACAAATGTGATATCTTTTTAAGCTGAAGAAAGCAATTTGAGATTGTGTACATGTTGTACAATACTGTCTTCCTTGAACTTTAGGATGCTGCAGACATGACTTTGACGAAAGAGCTCAGTTGACCCCAATCTGATCTGTGAACTAAGCTGATAATTTTCTATCAATGAGCTGTGTTATTAGCTCTGGGGAACCTTGGAGCCTGATCTTGCTCCAGATGTATTTATAGATGATTTACAGCTTATCCTTGTACAAGGTATAATCTTGATTTTTCAGTCTATAGGTAGGATTTACATCTTATATTGGTAAAGAAGTAGTATATCTATTTCTAGGAATTAAGACAAGACCACTCACTTTAGACATGAATAAACTAGTTTTACTTGAGAATTATTGATACTTCATCATCATATGTTGAATCTATGTGATAAATATAAATGTTTAAAAGTAGCTATCAACACAATATATATCATGCAGTGCAGTTTACACTAAATTGATTTAATTTTATGCAATATACCAGGCCAATACTTTCAAAGCTCTCATGACACCATCTTATGTTTCCTCTTCCTGTTTAACACCCACAGAGCGTCAAAGATCTCTGATAAATTCTTTTGGATACAAAGTAGTTAAATATATCATCGGAGCACTTTCTTATGAACTTTATTATATAATGATCTCATTCATTTCACTGTAAATTTCATCAAAGTAACCTTTTCAGTCTTACAAGCCGCTACCGACATCATTAGTAATTTATTACATATCTCATATGTAACATTCTAGTCTGTCTTTCTGTGATACATCTGTAACTAAATATACTCATTCTGTCATTCCTGAACAAGGTGATTGTCTCTGACCACCTCATGTATATGATTGTTATTAATAGCTTAAACCAAATAAGAAAAAAATAAATGTTAATGTTTCTCAGCCATTGATTGGTCACTTTTTTCATGCTAATATTTATTTTTAATTGAAATAAAAATGTGTTCTTCCCTCATCATTTTTTGCAACAACAACAAAATTCTGAAGTCCGATTACTTTTGAAATAAATATGTCTGAGAAACATTTAAATTTTTAATTCACCCTTATAGGGTACAATTTATATTCCTTTATATAAATTAACCTTACTCTACATACGCATCTTTCGACCTACACCTGTCAAGTGTATTTACCGGTATGTGAATATGATGAGGAAGGAAAGTATTTATTAAATATCTAGAATACTTAGTAGTACTGATAATAATAATTATTTTGAATTGACAGCAAATTAAAAAAAGTGTGTGTATTTAGTACTTCATTAACTATTAATTTCAAAATCTAATTATGAATGAAATTTGTATTTCATATTATACATAATCTTTTTAAATCAATCAATTAATCTATATTTTTGGAATATGTGAATTGTCAATTTCATGTATGATGAGTATTTATGCGCTGATATTAAACAATTAAATGAAACCTGTGTGTTGTCATTTATTGATCAATCTCATGAAAGGTTTGCACAAACTGATTAAAGTTCATGGTGAAAGTGACAATACTTTTTCTTGTTCTGAAAGTTTATTCAATCTGGTATAGGGAAGACCAAAATGGATACTTCAGCCTATAATCTTAACATTGATCCCTTGCGGTTGGAAGGAATGGAGCTTGAAAATCTAAGTTCTAAGGCTCTTCGCCTTGCGTCGGTGGCAGCAATTTCAGGATCTTCCCTGAGTTGTGCAATGATCTCATAGTGTAGATCTTTTTTGCCATGTCCTTCAGAGTTGAAGTGTAGGGAGACTGGTTTGTCTCTCTTGTGACATCGGCAAAGTGTTCAGAGAATCTGATTGTGAAGCATCTTTTAGTTTCACCCACATATTGTTTCTTGCAAATGTTGCAAGGTATACTACATTGCTCGATTGCCAGCTGTAGTTGCTTTTGCGGAATACCTGGTCCGTAACAGAGCTGATAAATTTGTCTGAGGCATTGATCATTTTGCAGATTTTGCAGTTGTGTTTGTCACACACTTTGTCAATGAATTTGAAAATTTTACCACTAATTTGTGGTAATGTTTTTGGGTGGATGAGGGTGGCCCTCACTAGGTGATCTGGTAGATCTACTGTAAGCTAATGCTGTAAAACTTTACAAAGTAACACTTTCTGGATGGCTAGCTTATTTCATACACCAGTAGTATACAAGTTCTATGTATACATTTTAGAAACGCATTTCAAAATTTAATTGTCATACCAACATAAATCTGATTTTCCAGAGACTCCTTTCATTCAAAAGTTCAGAAGTATTGATGTCTCTCCACTGATAACTCAAACGTTACGAACCTTGAAACATATAATCACTATGGCTATGCTTGATTCGGGACCCAACGTACGCTGCCAGAAGCGGCGTAACCGGCAAATCACTTGATTGGAATCCGGCATACGCTTTAGGCGTACTCCGGATGCGCCGGTTTGAAATGACCGGCGAAGGCAGCATATAATGGCGAACAAATGTTACCCTTGTGACATTCAATCACCATTTTTGTCCCCCACCGCCGCGGAGCGGGGGACATAGTATTCAGCTTTGTACGTCCGTCCGTCCGTCCCACTTCTTGTTAGCGCGATATCTAATGAACCGCTCAACCTAGAATCTTCAAACTTGGTACCAGTCTTCATCTGGGGAATACGCAGACCTGAAAAGTTTTCGGTGTCCTTGACCTCATTTACAAGGTCACGGCGAGATTTTGACCAGTTTTGAAAATGTTGTTAGCGCTATATCTAATGAACCGCTCAACCTAGAATCTTCAAACTTGGTACCAGTCTTCATCTGGGGAATACGCAGACCTGAAAAGTTTTCGGTGTCCTTGACCTCATTTACAAGGTCACGGCGAGATTTTGACCAGTTTTGAAAATGTTGTTAGCGCTATATCTAATGAACCGCTCAACCTAGAATCTTCAAACTTGGTACCAGTCTTCATCTGGGGAAAACGTAGACCTGAAAAGTTTTCGGTGACCTTGACCTCATTTTCAAGGTCAGGGCGAGACTTTGACCAGTTTTGAAAATGTTGTTAGCGCCATATCTAATGAACCGCTCAACCTAGAATCTTCAAACTTCGTACTGGTATTCATCTGGGGAATACGCAGACCTGAAAAAATTTCGGTGACCTTGACCTCATTTTCAAGGTCACGGCGAGACTTTGACCAGTTTTGAAAATGTTGTTAGCGCCATATCTCATGAACCCCTCAACCTTGAGTCTTCAAACTTGGTACCAGTTTTTGTCTGGATAATACGCAAACACCAATCGATTTGGGAGACCATGACGTCATTTTGACCGTTTTTTTAAATGTTGTTGGAGCGATATCTCGTGAACCATTGCATTAAGTATCTTCAAATTGGTACCAATCATTTGGAGAATACGCATGCACCAATCTGTACTAATCTTTATTTCGTAATATGCAAACGCCAATCAATTTGGGTGACCTTTCATGTCAAAGATGCTGAAAACCAATGACATACTGAGTTTACACTGTGGGCCATCTCAGTATTTAGTACATTCTCATAAGAATAATAACAATTGAATGAAATATTCTTGATTGCGGCGGGGGACATGGTCACGTTTGTGACAATTACTTGTATTTATGATGTTTTGGACAATTAAATAGTTGACTGATTTATTTTAAAATGTTACTGCTTACAATGCATTACAAGCTTATAAAATATTAATCAATGTTTTGAAATAATTTTAAAAAAATACTTATATGATATAAATGACGCCGATACAACTAAGCCGGGTCCAGGAACGGCGTACATCAAGCATAGCCTATGATGTGCAAGTCTGCCTTTTGTATGTTTCATACCCTCATTTGCATAATTAATGCAAATTTTCTTAGTTTTTCTTCTAAAGCACTCTTACAAGTGTAGCTATGAAGACATATAGTCTGTACATACAAACTACATACAAACTAAACATGATGACGTTTTGCTATTATGAAGCATTTGTTTGACAGATGTTGGTTTAAACATTTTTCATTCATGATGAAACGGATTGGGAACAAGTTGTCCAACTTAGGATACCTTCTCCAATGTTAAAAGTGGGGGTCTGTAATTCTCAATCATTTACTACAAAACTTTGAATCGAGATGACAGTCAGTTGTTAACATATTTCAACTATCATCATGGTGTGGGGGGCGGGATAGCGCAGTGGTAAGCGTGTTCGGCTTCGGATCAAGAGGTCTGGGGTTCGATTCCCTCCAAGGGCACGGTAACTTTGTCTGCAGTAGAGAACTGTTCTACACGCAGTAAGGTTTGGGTGCAATGCTACACTGAATGCTACCCATGGTCCAGCCGATGCTCGCAATTTTCACCGCAATGCATAGCCACATGGCACTGCAGGCTTTCTCCCTGCAACAATACTAGCAGCCGCGATATAAGTGAAATACTCTTGAAGGCGGCGTTAAACGCCAACTCACTCACCATTGTGTGACTATCTCAACACTAAGCCCAGTAAGGCCACATCAACTTAGTTCTCCTGTTCTGCCAATCAAGTATTCTTAACTTTATAAAAATTAATAAACAACTGAAAGAAAAGGACAGCCAATAACTGGCAGACACTAAATATTGACAAGAATAAAAACAACATGTAGAAAATTATTATTTTATTAACAATATGGTTCCCAGCACCCGCCTGAACTTGTTGATATAAACAATGTTGAAAAACTGAGCAAATTAAACATTCCATCTGGATTGGGAATTTCCTTTTACATCAAATTTCATTGAGAAAGCAACAAAACATAATACACATGTAATATTACTTTCATGTAAGTCATTCATTGTAAAAATGAGAACATTAAACATGATAAAGACATTAAAATATAATATGGTTTATAAAATGATATATAATTTCAGTTAATGATTTAATATTTCATCATTTGTCTCCAAAAAAAATCTTCAAAGCAAAAATTTACAAGATTTGCAGTATAAAATTCAAAATCAATGTTTTAAATCTATTATCACCTAATTATTACATCATAATGTTACAGAATACTGCAGTAAGTAAAAGTTCTATTTTATTGGAAGACAATATCACAATATGATAAGTGAGGTTATTCAAATCTAGGACCTAAACTTTGAAAAGAATCAACATGATACCGCCCAGCCAATCTTTTGAAATTGCATTACATAGATTTTGAATTCATTTTGTTTATGAACCATGTAAGTGTAAATTCTTTTGATAAACATGTGTTAAAGCATAGTCTTCAATTCATCATGTAATTCATAACCAAATTCATGAAATCTTTGGCATTTTCAAAAGAATGTATAGAAGTCATCAATATCTATCAACAATTTATGGCACCAAGAAAACTGAAACATTACCAAGAATCATTGTGCTGCATCAGCATTAAACGTAGGAGCACACAGGTATATAGAGGATACTAAATGACCTTCTATTTAATACCATTTTTATTAAATGAGTTAATGATTTTGTATAAAATGAGCGAAATTTACAATTTAGAATCCCCATTGGCCAAGGAGTCTGCACACAACTTTTCAGCTCTCTAGACATTTTGGAATCGGAGAATAAGATGAAAATAGGTTTTTAAGGATGTGACCCCTGTGACCCCATTTGGGGTCACGGGGTCATGAAATCTACAATTTAGAATCCCCATTGGCCAAAGAGTCTGCACATAAAATTTCAGCTCTTTGGAGTCATTGGTTCTGGAGAAGACTCGTGATGCAATTTTCGGCTAATAACTTGGTTTTGAAATGTACTCCAGCAGAAAATGTACGAGTAAAACAAGAATAATGCGCTACTCAGCAAACATAAATATGGGCCGATCAAAGATATGTTTTATATATGATATGAGATCATTTGAAATCTTATTTTTTTATAAATGTAAAACTTACTAAGCTAAACAATTGCTATAATTCAGCACGGGTATCCTTCGTTGTCATGCAATCAGTGATTCCTTACCTTAAAGATATGCTTAAATGAGAGGAAAGTCTTAGTAAACATTTAAATCTTGCCATGCAGCATGACTAAACCTTGATTTTAAGTAGTAAGTATACAGTGCTTTTCGTTGCATTGCATGTGACAAACTTTTCAGTCAAATTTCAGTTCAGTACAAATACATCATTGGCTATCCAAACAAACACTATTTTCATCCCTGCAAATTTGTTATAAATACTTGGCTGGTTAAAGCAAATTATTGATTTCAACAAAAACATTTGAATTACAAGATCAGTATTCAACATAACATGGTCACTACACTCAACAGAAAAAGTAAGGACCATATTTTATAGTTTGTATTATGATTTTTTACTTTCTATTTGAGTATATATATTTATAATATATTGCAGACTTCATTGTTAGGGATCTGTTCCGCGGTCATGCACGACGACTTCTTCATAGAAACTCTCTTCAGGCAGATATTTCCAGTGTTTCTTCATTACCTCTGAAATCATACACAACAACTTTATGAATATAACCTTTGGATTTATAGGGACCAGGACCCATATTTTCGAAGCTCTCTTAGCGCTAAGATAGTCGTAAGTGCCATACATTAACATTGGCTTACGACTATCTTAGCGCTAAGAGAGCTTGAAAATATGGGCCCTGGAAGTAACACTCTATATTTTCACATCTCATACCAACACAATGGATCTCGGACCTGTAACTAGGCCAATATGGAAATACTTAACTAATAACATTATCGTATTACCTGGGACAGTGAGGGTGTCATGGCTACTCTGGAAGTTCCACTCCTTGTAGGTGACCTTCTTGACATTGCACATACCGGTACACCACACCGCCCAACTCAACATGCTTAGCAGAAACACCACACACATGAACGCTAGCTGCGATTCTCGGGCTCTGAAATAGCGGTTAATTAATATATAACACTTGTAGTAAAGGCAGCATGAAGCATATACCACTGACCCTAATGCAACCTGTAATACCCATTTTATTTGGGACCGTCCAAGTTTTGTTTAAAATAAGTTTACTAACTGACTAAGGGAGACTTAGAGTGACAATAAAGCCTGCAAGGATTACATGTAGAAATCTGTCCAAAACTTTCTTTTGGCTTACACAATGAGATTTTCAAGAAATGTAAATGGAACTTAAAAACAATTACTTGTTACTTGTAAAGAATTTTATTCCTTTGCAATGGGATGTTTCCCCATGGCAGTATTTTTGATCAAATTTATGACATCAAAGAATATTCCTATCCTGTCAACTACTGAAACTCATCCCCTTTTCATGAACTACTTTAAATCTGTTACATGGATGGAATAAAAGGTTTTATAGGTGCAATTTAAATATTTTAAAATATTACCCATTAACTGGGTACGCATCAGAATTTTACCATCCTAATCAAGATAAAAATAAATCAAATATTTTTCATACTAACATTTCTTTCTCCTTATTATATTTCTTCCATACAAGCCACACCGCTGAATAGTTTCCGGCGGCCGTCCATTCAACCGGTAGAGTTTCCTCCCCTTCCAACTCATCGCTAGACTCTCTTACAGTTGCGGTCAGTGTTAAATTAACTTGTCCAACTTCTCTCTTTCCCCGACTTCTTGAATTAAATTGTATTTTTGGACTTCTATTTGATAAGTTCATTCTCACTGCTACATCAGAAATATCAGACTTCAAACTGTTGCCATGGTTACTCATTTCTTGACTCTTCTCTTCTTCCAGTCGAGGAGTGGGATCTGTTACCACCGTTTCTTTATGTTTCACGTGGTCTAACGTGTATGACATTAAGTGATCATACTGGGAGGATCTTAAGTTTTCTCTTTCAACAAGAATTTTTTTCCTAAAATTATCTCTTTCAGTAACAGTTGGTCTGTTTTGTTGAGTCCTCAATGTTAAATATAGAGACTTCACCCAGACAGGGTATCTGTGTAGAACTGGACTCTGTATTAAGTTATCTGTACCAGTTGGTGTCCCTTGTTCTGTAGTAAACTGAAGGTTGGGGCTTCCCCTTCCATGAACCCCTTTCTTCATTATAGTATGAGGAATACATGACCCCGTCTGAAAGTTACAAGTTGAATTTAATCTATATTCTATATCACGGGTTGGTATTGCTGAAAATAATCCCAAATCAAAAGTTTCGTCCTCTGACAGCTACCTACATATACAAAATTAAAGGGATATAACGGCCACCCAAATAGGCCTACCCCTCCTCGTTCCCTCAGGGGCTGGTATTGCTGAAAATAATATGTCCTAAGTCAAAAGTTTTGTCCTCTGAGTCAGCAGCAATACATTACCGACCTCGGACCTGTAACAGGGCCAATAGAGAAATACTTAATTAATAACAAATAACATTATATTATTTCAGCCCCTGTGTTCTACATGATAAAATTTCTTCAAAGGTCATTCAGGTAATACTAAACGTACACAAAAGGCAGAAAAGAGCCATACATAAGGCAATTTGAAGGCATCTAACTTGACAAAGGTATTTATAGATTTAACATGTGGCACAGTAACATCTTGACAATGGTTGATTTGTCAATAAACACAACTGAACTTGTAGTAGTACTACTACAATGTTGCCAGTGACAGACTGACAGTAATGTCAAAACAACAATAACATTACTTAAAGTATATTTTACCTGTGTCACAATAAATATATAGAATACATAAATAGTAAGATTGTAAGTCCATGTCTCAAAAATCATAATAACGTTCCGGTTTATCCGTTTAAAATAATAGCTGGTGACATTTTGTTATTCGCATCTATCTGTATTCAAAGGGAGGTCACTCTAAAATTCGACAGGTGCCCGTTAAAAGCGCACAAAGCGGCCATAAAATCGCTAGACAGAAGAGTTTCTTAGGTCCTTCTTTGATTTATAATTTGAACACGTCTATACAAAGGTTCAAATGTGTCTTATGACAGTTTCGTCTAATAAAGGTTGCACTCTTTGTTTTGTAGCCCTAAAAAGATTTTTTTAAAACAATTTTTCATTTCTACCTTTGGGACGTATGATGTTGTTCAGATATAACATTGTTAATATTTCTTCTTATGAAATATATAATAATTCAAGTTTGATAAAAATAACATTATTTTGTTGGACATAAACCATGAAGAGATCGATGGTCAATAGAACTATATGTTCGTGTGAGAGAAATCTTCAAGTTATTTTGAACAATATGTTATTTACTTCTTTGTCAAAATGAGTATCTTTGAATGATTCGATCTTTAACTAAGATTACATAACTCAACCAGGTTTAAGGGATATTTTGTATATATACATATAATGTAACTTGAATATCGTAGAGGATGAACTACACAAACGGAACCTAAAACAGTACTATTTTATTATAATAGATAATAAATACATAAAACATTTTATTCTAGAAAAGAGTTGGTATATATAATCAATGACTCATTTGAAGTTTTAATGTTCTCGAGCCCTGTGCCCTTTTTAAAAACTACATATAAAAGCTAAAACAAAGTTTCTAATTGTCTGATTTGCTGTACTAAGACTATTCGCAGTCCACTGTTCCTTTAATCGATATTGTCTAATAGTCGCTCTACATTAATCAATTACTATTACATTGCATTATATATATATATATATATATATATATATATATATATATATATATATATATATACACACTAGTAGTTATTCCCCAAAAGCATACATGTACGAACCTGAATGTTCCCTCGAATTATGTCTTTACAAAACTATCTTGATCTGATTTGTATCTACTTGTTTAAGACATCGTTTCCCCCATTAACACCAATGACATGGAATCAAGCTAAATAAAGACAAAGGGTCCTTTCATTATAAATGTTAATTAACCATAGAAAGAAGCCAACTAAACCAAGAAACGCCATATGTTCCGGCCTATCGTGGAAGTTAAACTGAGGAATTACAGCGAAAATTCGATATGTACTAAATATGAACTTAGGAGTCAAATATTTCCTTTAGATTGGTCCCTCAAATAATCCCAAAAAGTTCAAAATCGTTGCATGGTATAGACACAGACACTGGCAGGTTGTTGACGTCTCTAAACGGAGTAAGCATGTGCAGTTCTGCATCTATTTCCTTCTGTAAAATGATTTTCTAAAATAAAAACTTTAAAATTCTTATTTATACAGCAAACCATCTTCACAACGTCACAGGCGTAACGAAAAGATTTCCATATCTTCTCCCTCCGCCCTTGACCTCAACCCTTGCATTTTCAGTGCTAAGATTTTAACGTACTGCAGGCCAATCGGATAAGCCAAACAGAATACAGTTGTATTGCCTCTGTGACTGTGTCGATCGTCGCTATTTTGAATTGGTTCCGAATGTAAACGGCGATTTCAATGGCTGTATGTTAGCAGATGGTAAGAGACGTAACTCGTGGTCACAATAGGTGTCGCTGATTCGTTTCACCACTTCTGCCTAGGTTGAAAGCAAGGTAAAAAATGGAGAGATCTCGATACATTTTCACCTTGCCTTGGGAAGATGACGGCAAATTGACCCGCCTTTAATTGCCGTTTTCATCATGGACATGAGTCTACAGTGACAGTAAGACTTCTGTAGCATCAAAAGGAAGTGTGTGTTTGCTCGTGTATGTCTAAGTGGGATCTGGAAAGTATGCGCTTGTGCTTTTAAAGTTATCATGGTGAATTTGAAGAAATGGTGAAATGACATCCTTCGTTATAAAACTTGATAGCGTACAATCACTATGTCTTCCTCTATCGCCGCTTAAATAGACAGACAGACAGATAATTTTATTAATAAATCAATAAATACGTACTGATATTCTTGCCTGACCAGACAATGAAGAATGCATACTTTCTCTGAAACGATGTATTGTTCGCAAGTGAGACGTATGTGTTAGTTAGTTATATTCAAAGTCATGTTCATTTCATATTTCATATAATTCCTATGGAATGGCTTGTGTATATGTATTGGTTATATAATTCTGTATGTATATTGTTTATACGCAAGGTGAGACGTTTATTAAAATATGCGTACTTCATTATCTGGTCAGGCAAGAATATCAGTACGTATTTAAGCGGCGATAGAGGAAGACAGAGCCATCTTCAGGGCTGAGCAGACGAAGGAGTTAGTATATATATACTCCAAATCGTCGTGTATTTTCACATTAAAGAGGTTATTATCCAGAAAAAGGGTCGGGAGACATATTCTTTTTGGTTGAGTTCCCGTCGACGTCGGCGTCGGCGTCGGCGTCGGCGTTCCCATTGTTTCCGTAGCATATCCCTAAAACGTCATGCCCAATCTTCACCAAATTTGGTATACAGCCACCCCTTATCATGCAGTTGTAACTTTTGGGGATTTGAACTTTTTTCAATTTTTTTTTCTTTCAGTTTCCATGGCAACAATATGGACTTTGTCTTTTAGAAGGTTAATAACTGAAATTGAATTAGGAGAAGGGGGGAGACATCTGTTTTTACGAGTAAAAGACCTTCTAGTTTTAAGTTAAGCTCGTGTTTATTTAGACTTAGATTTAGACTTCTACATTCTCATTAATATAAAATCGTGTTGCACGTTCTTCTTAGAGCTTTCTTCGAATCAGAATCGAATAAGTGTAACAGCATCACTTTGTAATAATTACCCCTTTGGGAAAGTTAAAATGACGTCACAGTGAGAGAAATGATAACGTCACAGATTGGCTATACATTTCCAGAGTATTTACGAATACGATACGATATGTTATTGTTCAATCGATAGCAGACGCTTGCGAGTAAGTATACTGAACTCCAAAAGTAATGCGCCACTCAAATGTAATGTTTGATGGTAGCACAGAATACGTTAAAGTCAGACCTTAAATTGATAAACACTGCAGTAGTTTCAAGGGATCCTTGGAAGACATTTTGGTCATATACTTTCATTGATTTTCGGGGCATTACGTTGTGATGACGTTAATCCTAAGTTGTAGTCCCCAGTTGTTAGAAATTCACTAAGACGCTATCCGTGATACATGCACGTGCACTTAAAATTAATGCACAAAGCATTTGCATCACGTGCATATGGATGTAAAGTGGCCACAACCATTTCATGAAAATGCCCCGATGTATTGTGATTGTGATTGCGATTGCGTTCATCAGATGTTATTGATGTTGGTTTGAGTTTGTCAGTGTTGTACAACATGTTAGAGTGAGTGAGTTATTGCTTAACGCCGCTTCGGCAGTATCGTAGCCATTTGCGGCGACACAACAGCAACAGCTTAGAGTTCACATTCAACCATCGACTTTAGTTAATCGCCACAACCAAACCAACACTGTCAGTGATGAAGAATGACGTCATACCAACATGATCGTTACATTTTCTCTTATATTTCTCATTTACTTTACCGTTTCTTTACCACCATCGGTAACAGCCAATCAAACCATTGGAAATTACAATTGGCAAATTTCCCCAGCTACTGTAGGTCGACGCTTGAGAGTTAATACGTTAAACTGTCCAAGTTTAAATGTTCGACATCATCAATGGCGGCTTCAATAGGCACAACAGCATATGGGTATATATTCCAGGTTTTTAAGATTAATTAAATTTCCTGAACCCGTGTATGGCCTCTTCGCTGGTATGTGAAGTGTGTGATAGTATGGATTTTCAGCCTGAGCGATTTTAGCACGTGATTCTCTTAGTCTAACACTTAGACTCTGAAAAAATATCAAAAACATTATTCAAAAAGAGCATCTTTTTACAAAAAAATCCGCTATTTCCTACAGTCTCCTATTTCATATTTAATAGAATGGTGATATTTTCAAAATAAATACTTTTTTCAGAGTCCGAGTGTAAGACTAGTGCAGGTATTTCGGAGATCGTGGATTTATACCGCCCGTTGCCATCTTGGTAATTTGCACAGTTTCCCCACAATTTGTTCATTTCGTTTTGGGTTTGAAGGAATCGGGCTCTATCAGTGTTGCACTGCGCCCGTGAAATTATGTTTAAGAATGGTTTATTCATTTATTTCTAAACTAACGTCACTTGATTCATTTTATTGTTAGTAAAGCAATGGTTTGTTCCATCATCATCTTATTCAATCAAACATACAGCTCACTGTTTGTCTTTGTCACTGAAATTGTTTATCTAACCTTTTTTAGAAAGTATTTTTTAAAAGTTGTCGTATATCAGATATTATAACTATTTGCAATATATGTATATTGTATTTTGCTTCAAACATTTTTTATTCAGTAAAGAGTCATTGGCTAAAAAATACCGTATATAAAACAGATAACAGATGATATGAAAATAGGGATAAATTATTTATTTCATTTTCTTGTTTCATTATCTCGTAATCAACGTCCCGGCCAGTGGCAACAAATAAAACTGTAACTCTTGTAAAACAGTAAGCTGTAAACTTTTATTCTGTAGCAGATAATGATTCATATAGTTCCTGTAAGTATATGGAAAAACAATGAGTAAGAAGACTAATCTAACCACACATATAAATACAATATATAGATACATAAAACAGAAGTATTGTGGTAATTCAATGCATCACCAACCGTCGATCGTTTCCTCTTTTCTTTAACTTTTACAGCCTCTTTTACCATACTCGATATCTTTAGGCTGATTGAACACAACGATTTAAAAGCATACATGTTACTAAGTTACCATCTTCTTCTGTCACTCCAGACGTATACAACTTATTAAGTAACCAGTTTCGTCGGTCACTACAGATGAATACATCTTATTTATCTGAGCTGAACTTTATTCAAGAACTCAGGCTGCAAACAGCAGCATATGAGGTACATAAACATATATACATTGATACAATATACAATATAATAGGTATGTACAGCTGGTATAAAGGTACATATGATTATAAAAGCTATTTCTTGAACAAAGACATAATGATTTTACAAAAATTTGAAAGTTTTCTTAAAGTTCCTAGCTTGGTAGAATTAAATAAAATATTCATTTTGTACATATTTGGCCTATTGTAATAATATTTGTGAATATACTTTTCTCTTTCTGATTGTAATATAGGACAAACAAATAAATAATGAAACTAGGATTGCCACAGGCAATACTTAGGTCTTCAAGACTTCTGCTTGACCTAGAACTCCATGTTGGACTCTCGGTTATTCATCAGTTTCTCTGCTTTAAAACGAGCTATTGAACATGTCTCTATCTTCAGTAGTTTTTTTACAAAAAATCTCCAAAGAAGGTACCCCTCTGAAAATGGAAAAATCACATATAAATTGACCCCTACATGATCTTTCTCACGGTTAAGACAAAACGGTCAACATTTTCATAATAAGGTGTAACATAGGAGATGTTATACTTTGATTTCCACGTAAGAAGATGATATCATCATTAAGATTGCATACATAATTAATACGCTATGTTCATCTGAATATTCAGGAAAATACTCAAAAATGCTCATTTTCGTACCCCTAGACATCGTTCGTGATGTTCGAGGCTTAACTATCAACTTTTTGATGAAAGCGGTCAACATAAAAGTTGTTCTTCTTGAAATTTTGCATACGGAGGTGTATGTAAAATTTCAATAGCATAAGAAGTTAAGCAGTTATGAGCCTATCAACTTTGTTGAAAATGGCGATTTTCGAAAAATGACAATCTTCTATGACTTGTCACACGTAAACTATGACAGACACATGCTTGAAAATTATTGTCCTTAATAAAATGATATCTCTCCTTCACCATGAGCTATTAAAGATGTTTGTATCTTCAGTAGTTTGCGATCGAAAATTCTTCTAAAAATATGCCCCTCAAAAGTTCTCAAAATCACGAAATTTCATATCTTTGGGCACATGATGAATTTGTGATTAAACTATCAACTTTTACATGATAAAGATCTAAAACAGAAATGTTAGGTAATGTATTTGCATCCGATTGCAATAAGTAACTTTGAGGTATCTTTATTTGTAACAGAGAAACGTCCCTTTGAACATGATGCCGAAATTCGAACTTATAAAAAAGGACCATCTTGAAGAGCAGATAACCGAAATTCCAGGACGAAATTCAAAATTCGGCCTCAAGAGCGCTCTTAACAATTCATTTATCTTCACAATAAGCTATCATACATAGCTGTACTGTTAAAATTGAAGGAGGAGTACATTTTCAAAGACGCATACCCTCAAAACCGCGAAATTGCACAAAATTTTCAGTTTTTGGAAAATAGCAAAAAATCTAAAAAAAAAAAAAATCTAATCGATGGGGAATGTTTTTGCGCACATTTTGGTGAAAGTTTTATTAAAATATCTTGATTAGATTACGAGCTATTAAGGTTTAAAGTTTTGACTTCAAGGGAAGATAACTCAAGAAAGAAGTCGAAAATCAAAATTCGGCCGACGTACAAGGCTAGTTTTGGTCACAGACTATTATCCCTGAAAATTTCGTGCAAATCGGCCCAGCCGTTACTTCAGAATAGCGCGCACAAAAAACGTACAAATAATAATAAAGAAAAAACCGGATAATAACAATAGGTCTTCCAGACATTCGTCTTGAAGACCTAATTCGTCCCCAAGATCGTTTAAATTACAAAGAGTACATTTTCTTTCATGAAATGGGATATTTTTCCATCTACCGGTCTCGATTGGCAGAAAGTGATTAGCTGTTCGAAATCTTAACAAGTTATTGTAATTAAAAAAATGTAGGTATTGTTCAAACTGGAGAGATGGATTTTTGAAGATATTGTATATAGTTGCTTTGGAAGAATTTTCAATTGTTGATAACCAATTTGGCTGAAAAATATCTTTTAATTTGCTTTTAACTATAGATTTGAGCCAAATGGTACTTTTGAAATTTTGAGATTTTCAAACAAAACTCAGTCCAAGATCATAAAAAATTCGTTTGACATAACATATCCATTTGTGTGAACATTTGCAAAAGAGAAAATCATTAAATAACAATTTATAAACAAGAAGGCACAATTTTGACGATTTACCAGTCAGAATTTTGGCCCAAAAACATACCATTCTGCATTTAATAATATTTACAAGCGGGAATCGACCAAACTCGATTTAGACCATGTAGTTTGGGGTACCTTTGCGCAATAACGACAAATATTTAAGGGATCGTAGATGGACATTTTCAAAATCAAGTTACCATTTTCTCCTGTCACTGCAGACATATACAACTTATTAAGCAACAAATTTCGTCTGCCACTACAGATGTTTACAGCTTATAAAGTTACCATCTTCTGAACAAAGATTATGAATTTTTAATCACTCATTAGTGAATATACTTCCCAAGATGGATTGATCTCTATCTAACTGTTTTCAAGATCTGCTCTGGAAGTGAAGTTGTAAAAATCAGTTTAAGTTTTGCTCCAGAATCAAGATGAAGATATTTTCCCATGGAACATACTAAAAACTGAAGTCCAAAAAAGGTGAACAAACAGCTAAAATAAAAATAAATCTAAAGTAGTTGAAAATTCGTAAAGGCACATCTACACATGATGATTGTTCCACAATCTAAGTTTTACTGAGCAATACCATACAGTTTTTGAGATATGCTAAGTAATGTTTCCTAGGAAACAGCTTAAAATAAAATTCCAAATAAGTTGAAAACCCTAAAATGTACATAGACATATGATGACTGTTCCAAATACCACGTTTCATTGAACTAGGCCTTACAGTATTTGAGTTCTGACCCGGAAACCAAATTTATGTGTTAACTATGTAAACTATGTTTCCATGGAAACGGCTAAATGTAAAATTTCAAAGTAGTCGAAATTCCCAAAAGGCACATATATACACGATGACTATTCCATATTTACAGTTTTTAGTTTAGGTCCGGAAACAAACTTTTTATGTATGTTTCCTTGAAAACGGCGAAAAAAATTCCAAAGAAATGGTAAGCCCCCAAAAGGCACATCTAGACATGATGACTGTTTCACATATCAAGTTTCATTGAGCTAGGCCTTACATTTTTTTGTTCTGTTCCGGAAACGAAACCCGGACGCACAAACTGAGGGACGGAGGTCATTCCTATATCCGCCAACAACTTCGTTGTGGTGGAGGATAATAATGAGGATAATTATACCACGCTGAACTCCACGCCACAAAGGGGCATGCTCAAAGCGCACACACATTATTACCATGGTCTAAGGACCAACATGTTCCTTTTCCGTTCTCAACTCACTGGGAGTAGGCAAATGAGCAATTAAGGCGCTATATGGTTATATCTCACATTGCCTCCACTTCCATACCAGGTACCCAATCGTACTGATTGGTGAACAGAAGGCACAATTTTAATAAAGTCAGTTGCTCAATGTAACACCACAAGTTTCACAACTCATGTCTGTGTGAGAATCAACTCTTCAAACTCTCAGTTTATCAAGCAGTGAGTGGGTCACCCACCCATTCGGCAAGCCTCGCCGATTCAATTCTTGCTGAACTTCACTGATAGAGGTCAACTGAGGTCAACATAGGACCACGTGTCACCATTATTTACAGTCCATTGCAGATGTAAATAATGATGCTTATTAAGTTACCATTTCTTCTCTCAACTGCAGATGTATACAGCTTAATAAGTAACCATGTTCTTCTGTTCTCTATATGTAATTTATATAGAGCTTATTCAGTTACCATCTTCTTTTGTCGACTGCATAACTGTAGAGCTTATTGAGTTTCAATCATCTTCATCAAAATCTGCCAGATTTGCAACATCTCCTTAAGGATTGTCAGCATCTGAACCGACAATGTCACTTAGTCTTTGACTTTCTGATGCTTCACATGTACATTCAAGACAAGAATGTCCTTTTCGAATGAACTCTCTATGCAGAAGAGTATTCTTCTGTTCAAGAGCTTTCATTATGCTCTCGACACTTTTGACATGCTTAAATAGTTGAGTCAATTTCACAGTGTTTGGTAAAGTGGAAGTAGAAAGCTCACCCCTCAGAGATTCCGAGATCTCGTTCATCTGGAGCAAGGCGTCCATGAGTCTCCGAATGTTCACTGTATCCCTCATCTTACAGAACGTACACTTTTCTGTCTTCTTACTCGCTATTGTCAGTCGTTCCATCTCGTCCTCTAGTCTGATTGCAAGGGAATGGTGGTCCTCGGAGAGAAGGGGCAGAAACTGAGCTTTGAAGGTTTTCGAGGTGAAGTTTCCACAAAGGTAGGTGATAAAGGCTTTGTTTCTTGAAGTCAGAGTGTCCCGCCCCATGATGCTCTCGCGACCAGCTTCGGACATGACGTCATGTTGGATAAGTCGATCAAGGAGGGGCCTCTCCAGTCGTAGCTCTTTTCTCAACAGCGGTGTCAGCTTTCTGATGGAATGCAAATGTGTGTCCAAATCTGCGGAAAACGTTTAAGACAGCCTTTATTGTGAGAATTGAATATTCAAAATCAGCAATATGCTGTTCGTTAAAATATCTTGTACATATGCCATGTACTTAAATAACCATTTGAGGTAGCGATTATTTAAGAGATAATACAGGATACTGACCATCATCTGGTGCCTCTTGTCTGGTGTGAGTGAGCTGTAGATTCCGTTGTCTGAAACACTGCATGAGGTAGTCCTCCATAAAGGCGTTGTAATCGGCAATGTCATCAACCCTATAGCCTCCGTCTAACAGATCTCCAAAGAACGTGACTGCTCGGCTTTCAAACTGTTTTAGGCTGAACCTAACAGCATCCTCCAATTGTTTTCTTTCTGCTCCCGTAATTTCTTTTTCTTTGCTTGATTTGTCTATAATACTTTTGACAATGCAACTCCTTGCCGCTTGCTTATCAATGACGTCCGCTCCTTGTGCTTGTTTCTCCTGTGCTAAAATACACAAAAGATAAAAAAGTTACTTTAGCATCGATGTTTAAATCCTTAAATATTGTCTGACAGTTGTCAGAGAGTAAACAAATCTACAATTTATGATCTTCATTGGCAAAAGTGGCTGTGTACAATATTTAAGATTTTTGGGCTTTTAGTTCTGATGAGGCAGCAAATCTACAATTTATCCTGAGTTTGTACACATTATTTCAGTTTTCGACGTCTTTTTGTTCCGCAAAATGTTTAGGTCGTGGCCACTGTCACCCTTATTGGGGCCACAGAGTCACCCTATCTACATTGTATAATCCCCATTGGTTGAAGAGTCTGCATGGAACACTTCTACTGTCTAATATTTCTCTTTCTAGAGAACAAGACAAACATAGATTTTTAGGTCGTGGCCTTTGATGCCTTTGATTTATTAAGAATCATTGGCCCCATTGGCCAAGGAATCTGTACCCAAAATTTAAGTTCCCTAGAGTGCTTCTTGAAAAATGGAAAATCGTACAGGTGGATGGACGGACATCCTCGGTTACCCATGGTTTTATATATGCTCCGTTACTCTCCACTATATCACCCATGGGAAACATTATCAGAAAAATCTGTACTCAAATTACCCGCCCTTGGCCGGCGTGAGCCAATCAAACTGCTACGCAGCTTGGACCTGCAAACCAATGACAATTCACATCACTTCGTTGCAAAGCACGCGAGGTCATTTTGTTAGCGATCCGTCACCGGTTATCTCCCTCGATCATTTCCCCCTCATCCTATTGAACATTTTCTTTGGTTACTGACTTCGTCACGCCGGCCAAGAGCGGGTAATTTTAGTACAAATTTCTCTGATAAGGTTTCCCATGGGTGATATAGTGGAGAGTAACGGGGCATATATAAAACCATGGGTAACCGAGGATGATGGACGGATGGATCGACAAAATGCCATGCCATAAGCCCATTGAGCCTTTCAGGCCTAATGGACTTAAAGAAAGTTAAGATATTCTCCTGAAAATTGTATTAGTTTCAATAGATCTTCTTCATTATTGATAATACATACCATTTCAATAATTGATAAAACAAAAGATGCTTACAAATACAAGGTCATGAATTCAGTTCACAATTACATTCAAAGAGATGATAACTTGTTATTCAATTAGCTAACTAAAACAATTACATACTGTTGAAAATGTACACACCTTCACTGTCTCCATCCTTTCCTGCAATATAAATATTCATACAATCATACACATAATTCAAAATAGGTCACAATTAATAATAAAAATAGCTTACCTTAATTAAAGATTGTTCACCATTGCTTATTTCAAATATGTTACAATTACTTTGCTATTTTGTTTAATTACAATCGTTTACCCTAATGTATTACAGATAACTTACCCTAACCAATTACATATACATTTCCTTAACTTATTATAAATATCTTACCTTGACTAATTACAAATAGCTTACTTTGATGTAGTACGAATAGCATACTTGATTTATTACAATTATCTTACCTTGACTTATTACAAATAGCTTACCTTGACATATTACAAATAACTTACCTTGAGGTATTACAAATAACACACCTTGGCTTATTACAAATAGCTTACCTTGAGGTATTACAAATAGCTTACCTTGACTTATTACAATTAGCTTACCTTGACTTATTAAAAAAAGTTTACTTTGACTTATTACAATTAGCTTACCTTGACTTATTACAATTAGCTTACCTTGACTTATTACATTTAGCTTACCTTGAGGTATTACAAATAACTTACATTGAGGTATTACAAATAGCTTACATTGACTTGTTACCATTAGCTTACCTTGACTTATTACAAATAGCTTACTTTGATTTATTACAATCAGCTTACCTTGACTTATTACAATTAGCTTACCTTGAGGTATTACACATATCACACCTTGACTTATTACAAATAGCTTACCTTGACTTATTACAATTAGCTAACCTCGAGGTTTTACAATAAGCTTACCTTGACTTATTACAAATAGCTTACCTTGATGTATTACAAATAGCTTACCTTGAGGTATTACACATAGCTTACCTTGACTTACCACAATTAACTTACCTTGAGGTATTACAATTAGCTTACCTTGACTTATTACAAATAGCTTAGCTTGACTTATTACAAATAGCATACCTTGAGGTATTACAAATAGCATACCTTGAGGTATTACTTATATCTAACCTTGAGGTATTACAAATGTCCACTTGGCGTTGTTTATCCTTTTGGATGTTAACGTGAGACTGCCTTCTCTCTCTTCTTCTACTTCCACACCTGGTCTGAAAGATAAATAATGGCTATTGGTTATTGAAAGTTACAATGTGTCTGCAAGTTTGGTATGAGACAATGGGACGCATGATACATGATGATATATAATACGTGCACATACATCATACCAGTACTAAAAGCATGGTTACACACGGTAACGAATAACTCGAAGAGCACCCCCAGCAACTGTTTAAAATCTGTACTGAACTAATGGATCAGGCAGATGGCAGCTAATCATGTAGGTGTTCTTTTTTAAAATTGAGATAGTTTCAATATTTATCTATATACCACTGCTTTAAATCAAACATTCCGTTACTTTGTTGCACAAAGTGAAATGAAGCAAATGTATATGGAAATGTTTAATTCACGTGATGCTAAGATTGTGAAAAACCATGGGAACTTTGTTGAAGCGAATAATCAACCAACTTACATGAGTGACAGATATCTCAGGTCTTCACTGTATTCCTGAGGACAAAGGATTTTGCAGGGTATATCCGAACAAGATAAGCGAAATACCATTTCTCTCCATTCATTTGCAAAGATGTTCCAGTAGCCCCGAAGGAAGAATTCTTAACAATTTGGGCAAACTTGACCTTCAAAATTGTTTCTGAAATGAACTCTCTCTCAACATGTAACACCCCATGAGTAAGAGAGAATTCTCCTTTCCTCCTCGTTACCTCTGTTAAAGCCTTCGTCAACTTGGCATTGTATGCTCTTTTATGTCGTCCTTGTATGTATGATGTGTCCAACGTCAATACCATCAAAGGTCTCTTCGAGGAAAATATACAAATGTCACATAACATCGTATGTGGACATTGGGCCGTGTTGATTTGCAGAGTTGTCATTAAGCTATGAGCAATGAAAATAACATCTCCATTCACGCACTGCGATTTGATCATCGGGATGACGTTCTTGTAATGTAAAGAGAGATAATCTTCCATACTTTTTGGCCACACTTTGATGCGACCTGAAAGTTATAACCAAAGTCTAAGGGTTATGAGAAAGAAGTAAATATATTTTTATAGCTAGAAACCTAAGAGTAACTGAAAAAGTATCATTAAAGAGATCGGTAACATCGTTTTATTTGACGTTTAAAAATTCCAAATAGATATATGACGAGGATGGACCAATAAGATAAGACAATATTTATCAAAAGTATCCCCGCCCCCCTCCTCCCTCCTCCCCCTCCCCTCTCGATTACCTAAAATGTCATGTGCATCCTATCCTTTCAAAGAAGATAAAAAAAAGGATCTCTTAATTAACAGAAACGCTAGAAATAATAACTCATAAATAATGACACATGGATATTCGCAAAGATGAACTTTCTTTAAATGTATAACTGTAAATAATAAAATTTAAGTAACATTTAAAAGAACTGGGGTAGATAGTCAGATATCTTGATATGGTTGACATTTTACAAACCTTTCGAGGTGTCATCCAGGATGAAATCAATGTTGAGTCTGTCTGTTGTCAATCTATCACTGTGGATGCTATCTGCGGATGGAAGAAGTTCATTTGTAACATGTACTACCTTGGAAAATTGAAAATAGCTGAGATAGTATACACAATATCCAAGGCTTTAGGATACGGTTGACCGTTTGAATTGTCAATCGATATAATTCAATTATAGAATTTACAATATTTTTTAATATTTAAACTTTCAACTGACAAAGAAATAGTCCATTCAATATGACACTTATTGAGTTATACTCACATGGGATTTGGTAAGTTTTAGCCTGTGTGTTTGTTGTAACTGGCGTTTCAACAGCTGCATCTGAAAATAATATAGGATAAAAAATTAGTTCTTATCCAGAATAACAAGCACTGGAAGAACAAGAAGAAGAAGCAGTATGCAGAAAAAACAGTATCATGTTATCTCGTGTGAATTTGTTTCTGTATTTTTCTCCAATAGACACTCGTGTTTCTAATCTCTGTAACCACTATTGGAACGACTTTTGGAGACAACGTTGATTAGAGTTTTCTTCATGGAATTTGCTTACGCTATGAACCATGACCCGGCGTTTATTAGAGATCAGCTTCAATTAGAAGTGCCATTTGAATTGACTTATTGCTTAAACATAGTGTCTATACAGTTTGTACACAACAGTCTTCGTCATGCCTACCGTGTGAGCTGTGCTTGCTGGCGGCCGAACCGGATGTGGAGCTCTCCACATCCGCAGCTTTGATGTCCTGGTCCGAGAAGGAGCCTATAGTCAGGGGGCTGGAGTAACGGGAGTGACTCCTCGATGATGAACTGAGGCGTCCACATACCCCAGACCCTTCATCAGACGGCAGAGACATTTTGAATAATATGATCTATATCTGTCAACGATATATCGAGCTTTTGGACCTTGTAGACCTTCCAGACTGTCTTGACCTTCTGAACTTTCTGGACCTGGATCGTCTAGATATTCTCAAACAAGAAGAATGTCCCTACAGAGAACCCTGTTCGGCTACCTGATAACAAGACTTCACTGTATAACCTGGATCATTCACAGGGAGATGGAAAAGCAGTTTACGCTTTCACTCTGTCACAAATGTTGATCCTCTGGATGCTCTCGAACCATTTAGGAATGTCCATCCGTAGAACATTTCCTCCTTCTATTATGTAGGTTTCTGGACCTTTCTTATCGTGACAGATGATACCTTTAGCACATCCAATGGCTATCTCTAGAATCCACTTTTTGCAGTCATTAGGACTGCCATAAAATTCAAATTCGATCAGTCTCTCAGGAACCTTTACGAGGGTGCCGTCGAAGCATAAAAGAGCAGCGTTGTTTGCAATTTTCTTCCGGAAACTTGCAAGATAATCGTCTCGAGGTCCTAAAGGCAGGAATCCGGATGGATCAATTGTTTTAGTTTCGTAGACCCGTTTCGGATTCGGGTTTACTTCTCCAATGCCGACAAAATAAGAACCACCTGTCTTCACTTTGGACATACAGGTGATGTGATCCTTCAGACTCAGCTCCTCCCATACAAAGTCAACAAAGTCGTCAACAGTTCGGATCTTTTCTGGCTTTTTTGGCAAGAAAACTTTAAGTTCGACTTCTCTATTTTCATGAAGATCTGAGGCGTAGTTAGACAGACCCCTTAATCGTGGGAGATGTTCTGTTATCTGACTCGCACTGTTGATCAAGGAAACAATGTTGTAAGTATCTGCTTTCTCAACTTTGAAATCAGAAGATACTTTTGTTTTGAAATCAATGGTGGATATGAATCTTGATTTCGTCACTCGCAGTAGCACAAAGTTTTGATACTGTTTATAACTGTCCTTTTCGTGCAGCCATTGTCTTGTATATGTTTCTATGTAGAGTTTACCGTCTAGAATAAGGTTCTTGAGTCTGATGTCAAGAAATTCGTCCAAGTGCCCGAGGTATCTGTCATCTGTATGTTTACCATTTAGATGGATCAATATGTCCCCACCTTCGGTATTTCGCAGTGCACAGGCGATCTTCTCTACTTGTTTCAACTTCCGTTGTTTTTCCTCGCAATCCCTCAACTTCTTTGTGAGAACGTCAACGAGTATGTGAACTATGAAGAATGTATTTTCTGTCAGTTCTGTCTTGTAGTCTTTTCGCAACTTCCTACAACTAGTACACTGACCTGAAAGACATTATTTAACAATAGTAGTTAATCATAATATATACTTAATTTATTCAATGAATTTGATGGACGATTTGTTAACATAATACTTAGTTATCTTTGACATGATTTTACCATTTGATCAGCCTTGGGTGTTATGATAATGAGTAAACATAATAGTAGACAAATATGATTTATCGTTTATTTTAAGGAGCTCATTTTGCCTTGACGTAGTTTTATTGTTGTTAAGCTATTGTCCTTAAAGTGTGGAAATATGTAGCGCCGTGAGTATGATATTGAGACTGGATATGTGCGCGATATAAATGTGCAATATATTTTAATATTATTAGTATTATAAAAACCTTCACTCTGTCTCTCCTCCATTCTCACAGTGAACATCTGCCATCATCTGAGAACAGCATAACAGCGTATTTGAATTAAGGCATAATACTGAAAATAAATTATATATATATTCAAATTGTAGTTAAAAGAATAATAAGAATATATTCCTCCTACATGTTCCAACTTTATCCTCAGGGTTACATTACAGTGAATACTATATGAATATATATACATATATATATATATATATATATATATATATATATATATATTCACCTGATGAGACCTCTTTGGGTCGAAACCTAGCTTGTGAATATGGATAAATAATCATGAGGTTTTTCAACAATTGTATTTTTCTATATATATATAAGTTCATTTCCGACCGGTTTCACAACATAGCGTTCATCAGGAAACTTATACATTGTGTTGCTTATGATGTAGCGTCAACAATGGCAAGGGACGTAATTCATAACGTCCTATGTATACCACAATTAAAATATACAGTAAATGCGACGTCAACATGATTTCATATTAAGTACAGTTAAGTTTGTGCGTACATCCTTCAATAAAGAATCTTTCTTTGATTTTCCTCAGCTCTTCATTCTCTGTGCGCATTTTGTAAATTGGACAGATTGTAAACTGGGGACTGCAATTCTCTGCGCATTCATCAATATGTGCGCTGAGGGGGGTACATCTATTGGGGTTTTAATATGTTGTTTGTGTACTCTTACTCTTGATTTATGTACATCCCCCGTTTGCCCAATATACTCTTCACCACAACCAGCGCATGTTATTACATATATTAAATTTCTAGAGGAATTTTTGGAATTATTTCTAAAGGTGAATGAATTTACCTTCAGAATGTGTGAACATGTGCCGCAATTTGGCCTTTTACATTTCGTGATACTTCCACCTATCGTATGATTTTGGTCCACAAAGTACGCTTTTGATAAGAGTTGTTTCAGATTTTACTCTGCCGTTTGCTGTTTATCATTTTAGACTTCAGATCCTGTCACCCGCGCCATATCAAAAATAGCATTCCATATTCTCTAGCTCGTAGAGTAGAATACACTCGGTCGATTTCACTTAGTCAAATGTGGAGTTACGTCGACTGATTCCGCATTTCACAGCATTATTTTACGCTTGAGAATCGCTTCTTAAATAGGTATTGTCACAGTAATGAGTGTTAAAAAACACAGCTCAGTCTTTCACTGCTTAGCATACTCGATTACGTCAGCACGTTGGATATGAAGAAGAAGAAGAAAATTATTATTTTTCCGTGTCACATATTTTCATACACAATATATCACATTTTCATTGCACGTTGATAATGAGAAAATAACCGGCTAATCAGGCCTATGAGACACGATTATACAATATAAAATATTCAAATATATATATGGATAAGGCGTTATGTAAGTGACTGGTGCGTTTAATTACCTGTTCAATGGTATATGGCGTCAGTTTTACAATCAGCGCAGGCCAGTCTCGTAGGTGAAGCAATTGTTTACGTGAGCTTCCGATCACAGAATATAATAACGAACTGAATATAATGTGTTATCGTTGGAAATATAACGTGACAATAACGACCGCGACCCCGTCATGATGAGATAAGTGATAATGAACTGATAACACAAACTGAAAATATACTCTATATCCCTGGCAAGCCGATTGAATTACACAGTAACATCCTGCTGACAATGCAATTGGTCGTCTGTAATGTGCTCAGTCTTCTCTGCTCAAGCTCCACATTCAGAGTATACCCGTAATATGTATCTTTCACCCAATTATATTCATAATTACTGATGGTCGGGTCCGGTCATATTTCAAAGTAAGTCAGGTGTGACCTAAATTGCATTGACTTGTCACGTCATGAAGTTCATACATGTATGTAGGTCACGAAACTATTGACTTTATACCAGGAAGTAAGAAGTGAATTCTCCGAAACGAAAATACGTCACTACTTGCCCTGATAGTATCCATAAAGTATTCATATTGAAATAAAGAAAAAGAAACATACCCATTCAAATGATTTTCATTTCTATTGATTCTTATGCATACAGCACTGACTATCTAGTGCACAATCGTGTAATCGATAAACTGTTTTTAATCGTTTGTATTGTTATCTTCAAGGAAAAAAGGTTTGGTAAATATGAATCTTTTTGGAATGTATGTGCGTTTAACCTCCTGAGCCCCGAGCATACATTTATAGAGGGACATGTTATCACTCTCATATATGACTGTAATGCATAACATATATATGTTTTGGATAGTGTGGCACTTACCGGGATGCATACACTGTTGTCACATTAGTTATGCATGCATATTCATTCATAATTAAGTTCAGACAAGGAGTCAGTTACCACTGTTGTACACATACACGGAGATTGCAGTCGCTTTTGAGCATTTTGGAAAACCAGGAAATGTAAACATACACAAATTCTTACCCTCGTTACCTGTTGCCTGTTCTGTCACGTTACGCCATACATGTACTTAGCGTATGATGCAAGGGACCTAACTCGTCCCTTTTGATTGACTCGGTCGATAATATTATCAGGATGTAGTGAAAATGTACAGATTTCAAGTAAAACGGGAAAATATTTCAAATATATTGAAACGCAAATTTCGGATATTATATTATTATATTTAATTAAGAATTGTTTCTAACTTAGGAAAAACGTTATTCAATAACAAATAATCCTGAGTCGGTTTGAAGTGTCTGTTGATTTTTGTGTGATAAGGAGGCGTTTGGAAACATAATAAAGGTTTCTGAAAGTGACTCAGAGGATTCGAACCCCCCCTCACCTCCATCCTGACAGAACGGGAAGATTTTCTGGATAACATCTTCTTCAATGTGAAAATACTCCGAAACATCGTGTATTTTCACATTAAATAAATAATAGTTATCAAGAATTTTTTTCCGTTCTAATGTATGCCACTTGTGACAATATTTCACAATGTTGATATCGTTTGTAGGTATCGCTTGATCTCACACAAGCGATATCTACTGTGGGAGCCCAAGTGTCACCCAAGTGTCTTTTGATATCAAATATATCAACACAAGTTGATTAAAGTTACAAATATCCGAGGCTTGCCGAGGATATTTTTACTTTAATCAACGAGTGTTGATATATTTGGTATCAAAAGACACGAGGGTGAGAATTTATTTATCATTCAAAATCATTATTCAACAATTATTAGCAAAAGAATGACATATCTGAAACACAGAACTGCCATAAGCTTATTCAGCAGTGATCTCAGTGAGGTCATATCATTGTGACGTCATAAGCATTATGGCGTCATGGCATTGTAATGCCATCAACATTGTGACGTCGTAGCATTGTCAGCAGTGTTGTCAGTGATGCCAATGCTTTGTGGTGTCATTAACTGATGATGTAATAGGATTATGACGATTTGATTGTCTCACACAAGCGATATATACTGTGAAAGCCAGTTTTGGATGATAAATGATATTATCCATGTAATCACGTCCGAAAAGGGTCGTTTTCACGCCGAGCGGCCGCTATGAACAGCCCGTCACCACAGTAACACTGTGACGTCATAAGCCAATTCGCCTCGTGAGACCATTGTTTTATGACGTCAAATTATATGAGTCACCGTTCGCAGTGAAAATATAAGTTATTTTCACTGTAGCTTGATGGACAGTTTATTTCACTGATAAATCCCAGTATTTCACTGCTCGTCATATACTAAATAGAGGCTATTTGACATTTCTCGTCGAATACCATGAATATCTCATCGAGGAAAGTAGAAATGTATATTTTCACGAGTGGCGCAGTCACGAGTGTAAATATATTATTTCTTCTTCACGAGATGAGATAGACATGGTATTCGACGTGACATGTCAAACGTTCTATTTATTGGATTTAACAAACCATGCATAGTTGGTAAATGACGTTCATTTTATAAACGGAGCCTCCGAGATCGCCTTCCTTTCCACGGCCATCCTATGACGTCATCCTATTGTTACGATGACGTCATATTATTGATAGTGTTATTTCACGGAGTAGAATAACATGTTATTTCACTCAGTGAACATACCGATTTTATTTTAATCGATAAACGCCGTATTTCACCACTGAAAATCGAATAAAACTCAGTCTCACATCGCTTAGCATATAATAAAACTCGGTCTCACATCGCTTAGCATATACTAAACTAATGTATATATTTAGTACATACATTTGTGTAAACGATATATCGAGATACATTTGTACATGGTTTAATTATTTCTTTAAAGAATTGATTTGGTTAACACGCTAAAATAGCTTATATGACTATCGCTCACAAAATTGACTCAAAAGTATGTGTTGTTTTCTTTTATAAATAATAGCCCAAAGGCACTATATTATAAGATCATAAAAGATTCCATAACATTTGAACGTTATTTCTTTCTTCCAACAAATGTTTATATTCCAATAATGAAATTTAGAACTACCAATCATTTTCTACCTATTGGGACTGGCCGCTGGGAGGGCATTACAAGGGAAAACAGAATATGTAAGTTGTGCGACTCCCCAGCAATAGCGGATGAACTACATTATTTATTGAGATGTAATTACTTTGATGATGCTAGACAAAAATATATTCCTGCAGAATATCATCTAAAATGGAGAAATCTTGTTACCTTTAAAACTGTAATGTTCTCAAAGAAAACATCAGTATTGAACAAATTATCAGTGTTAATTAAATGTATACTTACACACTTTAAAAGTTAATTATGCCCCATCTTGTGATTGTATATATGTAATTTGATGACTTTGTACTCTTGTACCACCGCTTGGTGGTTGATGAAATAAAGAAAGTTGAGAGTTGAAGAAGTTATCAAATTCTTGTTTTCTCATCGATCGTCTACTATGGTGGCGAGGTACGCTTTGTCACTGTCTGAAGGTAGACTTTATTGCAGATATTCGGATTGAGTGATTGCAGGAGTTTCAACGTGTTTGCTACGCTGCTACTCTTTCATATTGATGTTAACTCATTAGCATTCAGAGAATGTCAGCGACAGCAGTAAGCCATCGTGGACATGTTTGCTTATATGTAGAGGAGGGATGGTCTGGTTGAAGTTTCGAACATTATAATTCTATGCATGTAGCAACAGATGTGTTAGCATGATCAGTGGTTTTTGCTTTCCTAATGATTTATTGAAATACACAATACATATCCCTGATTGTGACTAGAATTATATTTGTGTGAAATATATATATTGCAGAATGCTAACTGAGTCTGAACCAAAATTACACTGTACATGTGTAAAATATCATTCAATATGTTCATAAAATGTATTGTTTAAGTATATTTTCCTTAAAAATTCATGATCAATTGATAAATATTCCCTTTTTTTATCAACAGGGTATTCTTATCTTACAGTATTGTTTATGATTCTGTTCAGTAATATGTTACTCGACTCAGTTCTTTCAACGTTACCTCTGTTGCATATGCAACACTTTCAAGGCGAGAAAATAAGAATCCTACTTGGTTCCATCAAAAGTAAGTTTTATAATCAGTAACTTCATCATCTTCATACAATGTTAACAAGACAGAATTAAGTCGGAGATAAAAAAGAAAAGAAAAGATGTTTGATTGGATGAAAATAACTACTTTACCAGTTTTGCAAATTTTCACCGGCAGGGCATTTTGAGAGAATCCTGTAATATACTCGATATGCAACAAAAGTGGAGTAAGCAATGTGGAAGAGAATGAAGGTGTGGTGAAAACAACTATCATGATAAATCTGAAGGTTAAATCACTTCAATCTTTTGATTGAAAACGGACACCCAGGATGGACCGACAGCAACAATTTCGATGTCTAACTTGTTTTTATCACCATAAAATAATAAAGGTGTTGTAGCACGTTTTTAGCATGTTATGTTTTCTCAATTTTGCCATTTATTATTAAGATTTTATAATATATTGGTACGTGAATGGGTTTAAATCTCATTATATGACCCGATAAGCCGTATCCATAGAAAATGGCTATCAGCATTCGAAGAAAATGGTGCGACGTATAAAGGTACAGTGGTGTGGAACTCTTCAGTGTGAGAGTTAGACTTGTAGATCTAATGAGAATTTGAGAATTCAGACAGCAAGATGATTGACCATTCCATCATTCTACCATATTTAAAACTCAACTCTGAGTTATTAGGTATCTACACGTCGAGCTTAAATGTAAAAAAAAAACAACCAAAAAAACCTATGTCAAATGGGTCACAAAACACAGACGAAGAAAGTCTTAATTGTTTTGTTCTGGGTATCTGCCACATATTTTCCATTCACGTATACACCGCATATGTCAAACATTTATCAATTCTATTCGTAATGCTATTCACATATAAACATCTGTTTTTATCTATCCATCATGGATTACATGGAGCATTTGCCACTATATAAGTGTGAATGATAAGAGACGTGCTTTGAAACATCAACCATCATGTAGCACGGGCTCTGCAACTTGTCCCAGGTTTGGCAACTAGTGACACAAACCCAGTCAGGAGTGTTTGGAGAAGCTACGTTAACTGGTAAGAGTTAGAATCATAATTGTTATTAAGGATTCAGAACTAAAGTTCTGAATCCTTATTGTTATTGGCGTGTTTTATTATTATTCTTCCACGGATTTTGTCCCCAGCACTTCTACCAGAAGGAATGAAGCTAATGCAACCAAACTTTGCAGAATGATAGCCCTTACTGTCTAGTTTGATGCCGCTTCTTTTGGGCCCAATCGGCACAAACGTTAAAGGTCCAGTTCGATTCAAAGTTTCGATTTGTAACATGGGAAAATTATTCAAAATGCAGCTAGAGACTTGCAACCTTTTTCAAAAGATGCGCATTGATACTGCGAGCAGAAAAGTAAATCATGACGATTTCGTTGGTCACGTGGTTTCGCCGCCATTTTGATTTTAGACACTTTTCAACATTTCCCGAACCCATGCACCTTTGACAATCTTCTCCTCTGAAGATACAGGCATAATAAAGCTCAAAATTACACATTATGTAGCTGATATATTGCTAACAAAAATGACCTCACGGATTTTGCAAATTCGCTATACTTTTTGCACAGTATGCATTTGAAATCTGGTGATTTTTCAAAAAGCGCAAACTTCAAGGGGACGTAACTCAAAACCCTACACGTCGATTTTGATGATTTTTTCAGGAGAGTAAGATTGGACTAAAGTCTTTATGAATCAATAATAAAATCGCTCGCGTACGTCATTTCCGCCAAAAATTAGGCTTACAATTTCTAAAAATATCAAAAATCGCGTTTTTGGTGCGTTTTTGTAAATTCATGACTTAATAACAATAACTTGTAGAATGTTGTTTAATACCTCATCAGATAGACGAAACATCATCCTAACTACGAAAATTATTACCAGTACAATAGTGTTCATAACCAATGAGTCACAGGTCTTTTAAGTCGGACAGTTTCTACTTTCATTCAAAATTGACAATGGTCACATTTGTAGTGTGTCTTTGTGTACTCATAACTCAACAATGCAAATTCATAGAACGCTGTTTAATGCATTACCAGAATGGGAAATGATTACTCTAAATGATGAAAGCTTACTCAGTTTGATAATTAACATAACCAATGAGCTATAAGCATTTTATTTTGATCAATTGCGACTTTCATTTTGTACTGTAAACAAAGGGGGTAAATCCTACTTTCGTTTTACATGATGGACAGGTACAGGCTGCTGAGCTATATGCTTTTACAGATCTTCGTGTAACTTTCAGGAATGACTACTGATATGATGTACTAATTAGGATATTAATCAAATATGCGCTGAATCCTTTTATCGTCACTTGTGACTATATTTTTACTTCATGTTTGTGTCTTTCGTTATTAGGCCCCAAGAAAGGGATTTTGTTTCTGGTTTCCGTCCGCATCAGTTTCAAACCCAAGCCTCGGGTCTTTTTTTTTTCTAGGTTTTCAGAAGTAAGGGGCAGATAACTGTAATTTTTAGCCTCAGAAAACATTGGACATAGAAAATGTCACTCGTTTCTTTTGAGATGGAGTTTAGGGGTAAGATTATTGACTATTTGGAATAACAACACATATTATGAGAGTTTGTGCTTTATTTATAGAAATAATTGTATAAATTTTGATTGTTTAAAAATGTCATGAATAAAAAAAAAATCGAGTCATCGCATAATTTTTGTCAGCCTGTAAAGAGTAAAAACATTTTTGAGGCCTTCCACGTTCAGAATCAATCCTTATGAAAGATGCTATCAATATGTTTCTTTCACAGAGAGATTGTGGTGATCACAATTCATCAGTACATATTCAAGTCAAATCGACTGTTTGCAATTGCCCTTTTTGTGTAATAAGATGTTTTACGCTCTAAAGTAAATATAAATGACATAAACTATCATTATAAATGGAATATTTGCAAAAAACTTTTACTGTCACAATTAAGCAACTACTTGGATGGATATCTGATAAAAAAACAACTTAATCTGACATAAAAAGTCTTGGTAAAGCAAAGAATACAGTTACTTTTGTGAACAATTACAAATACAGATTTGGAGATTAAATCCTTGTCAATAAGGTTTTTTCTCAAATAAATTAATGCAAAGCTTTCACCATGTAGTGATCTATATTTAATCTGCTAATCAGTCACTCTGGAGAATGTTTCCATTAAACATTTTAAATTGTATACATGTATATGCCTGGCTAATCCGCAGTCTAATTGAAATTGACCCGACGAATAAAATAGTGCGTCTACCGGGATACGTACCGGTTCTATAGATTCCTCTGTCGGTCTGTGACAAGTAACCAGAGTATATCGTCATGATCCATGTTTAAATCTTCAACAGAGTTATTCACCAAGAATTGTTCACTGATTAGACACCCGGCACCTATTTATGATTTCGAGTTTATTGCCTCACGATTTTTCCCAAACCACCTGAAGCCTCCCACTAAAATTTCCTCTTTATTTTTTAAGAATGTTTCATTAAAACAACATATGTCATAGTTAAAATATTCTACTGTTCTTTGTCTAAAAGCCTTGTTTTCTTCGTTTATGTGGGACCAACCCCTGATATTCCAATGACCAAGCCGTAATTCTTAATGAGAGGTGCTATTTTGCTTTGTTTTCTTGTGAATGAAGCCATTATTTGAGAGCGTAATCTGTCTGATATGCCCACCTGCTGCATCAATGTCCTCATGTTTGCTCTCTGTCTGCGTTCTTCTAGTGGGGCAAAATTGTCAATGAAAACTTTCTTATACTTATGTATCGACTTCAACACTTTCTTCTTTTTAGCATTTTTTTTGTTTTTGATTTTGATTACAATTGGCCAAATTCCCCAGCTAATGTAGGTCGACGCTTGAGGGCAAATACGTTAAACTGTCCAAGTTTAAATGTTCGACATCAACAATGGCGGCTTCAATAGGCACAACATCATATGGGTATATATTCCAGGTTTTTAGATTTATTAAATTTCCTAAACCTGTGTTTCGCCTCTTCGCTTGTATGTGAAGTGTGTGGTAGTATGGATTTTCAGCCTGAGCGATTTTAGCACGTGATTCTCATATAGTCACTTAGACTTCGAAAAAATATTAAAAACATTATTCAAAAGGAGCATCTTTTTACAAAAAATCCCCTATTTCCTTTTTCATCTTTAATAGAATGGTGATATTTTCAAAATAAATACTTTTGTCCGAGTGTAAGACTACGGCAGGTATTTCGGAGATCGTGGATTCATACCGCCCGTTGCCATATTGGTAATTTGCAAAATGTTCCCACAATTTGTTAATTTCGTTGTGGATTTTGAAGGAGTCGGCCTCTATCAGTGTTGCACAGCGCCCGTGTAATTATGTTTAAGAATAATAGTTTATTCATTTATTTCTAATCTAATGTCACTTGATTCATTGTATTGTTAGTAAAGGAAGGATTTGTTCCATCATGACCTTATTCAATCAAACATACAGCTCACTGTTTGTCTTTCTCATTGAATTTGTTTTATCTAACCTTTCATAGAAAGTATTTTTTAAAACGTTTTCGTATATCAGATATTAAAACTATTTGCAATATATGCATATTGTATTTTGCTTCAACCGTATGAAATAGGCTTGTTTCATTACAGACAGACAGACATGTTTTTTTGCATTGGCTCAAAATACCGTACATATAAAACAGATATAATTATATTGCATGAGCTTTACAAAAGAATGTAAGATTTTAAAAATATTTTCCTTGCATGATATGAAAATAGGGATTAATTATATATTTCATTTTCTTGTTTCATTATCTCGTACTCGACGTCCCTGGAGACCAGTGGCAACAAATAAAACTCTAACTCTTGTAAAACAGTAAGCTGTTAACTTTTATTCTGTAGCAGATAATGATTCATATAGTTCCTGTAAGTATATGGAAAAACAATGAGTAAGAAGACTAATCTAACCACACATATAAATACAATATATAGATACATAAAACAGAAGTATTGTGGTAATTCAATGCATCACCAACCGTCGACCGTTTCCTCTTTTCTTTAACTTTTACAGCCTCTTTTACCATACTCGATATCTTTAGGCAGATTGAACACAACGATAATGTACAATGTCTTATATGTCATATGAAATGTATTTGTGATTTAAAAGCATACATGTTACTAAGTTACCATCTTCTTCTGTCACTCCAGACGTATACAACTTATTAAGTAACCAGTTTCGTCGGTCACTACAAATGTATACAGCTTATTTGTTAAGTTACCATTTTCCTCTGTAACTGCAGATGAATACAACTTATTAAGTAACTAGTTTCGCCTGTCACTACAGATGTATACAGATAATTTAGTACCATTTTCTCCTCTCCACTACATATGAATACAGCTTATTTATCAAGTTACCATCTTCTTCTGTCACTACAGACGTATACAACTTATTAAGTAACCATTTTCTCCTCTCCACAACATATGAATACAGCTTATTTATCAAGTTACCATCTTCTTCTGTCACTACAGACGTATACAACTTATTAAGTAACCAGTTTCGTCTGTCACTACAGATGAATACAGCTTATTTATCAAGTTACCATCTTCTTCTGTCACTCCAGACGTACACAACTTATTAAGCATCAAGTTTCGTCTGCCACTACAGATGTATACAGCTTATAAAGTTACCATCTTCTGAACAAAGATTATGGAGTCTTTATCACTCATTAGTGAAGTTGTAAAAATCAGTTTAAGTTTTGCTCCAGAATCAAGATGAAGAAATTTTCCCATGAAAAGAACTAAAAACAGAAGTAAAAAAAGGTGAACAAACGGCTCAAATAAAAATAAATTTAAAGTAGCTGAAAATTTGTAAAGGCACATCTACACATTATGATTGTTCCACAATCTAAGTTTCAATGAGCAATACCTTACAGTTTTTGAGATATGCTAAGTTATGTTTCAATGGAAACAGCTTAAAATAAAATTCCAAAGAAGTTGAAAACCCTAAAATGCACATCTACACATGATGACTGTTCCAAAAACCACGTTTCATTGAACTAGGCCTTACAGTTTTTGGGTTCTGACCCGGAAACCAAATTTATATGTTAACTATGTAAACTATGTTTCCATGGAAACGGCTAAATGTAAAATTTCAAGGTAGTCGAAATTCCCAAAAAATACATATATACATGATGACTATTCCATATTTACAGTTTTTTTGTATGTTTCCTTGGAAACGGCTAAAAAAGAAAACCTTGTAAACCTAAAAAGGCACATCTAGACATGATGACTGTTTCACATATCAAGTTTCATTGAGCTAAACCTCACATTTTTTTTCTGGTCCGGAAACAAAACCCGGACGCACATAGGGAGGGATGGAGGGACGGAGGTCATTCCTAAATCCGCCAACAACTTCGTTGTGGTGGGGGATAATAATGAGGATAATTATACCACGCCACAAATGGGTATGCTCAAAGCGCACACATATTATTACCATGGTGTAAGGACCAACAGGCGCTATATGGTTATATCTCACATTGCCTCCATTTCCATACCAGGTACCCAATCGTACTGATTGGTGAACAGAAGGCACAATTTGAATAAAGTTAGTTGCTCAAGGTAACACCACAAGTTTCACAAGTCTCTGTGTGAGAATCAACCCTTCAAACTCTCAGTTTATCATGCACTGAGTGGGTCACCCACCCATTCGGCAAGCCTCGCCGATTCAATTCTTGCTGAACTTCACTGACAGAGGTCAACTGAGGTCAACATAGGACCACGTGTCACCATTATTTACAGTCCATTGCAGATGTAAATAATGATGCTTATTAAGTTACCATTTCTTCTCTCAACTGCAGATGTATACAGCTTAATAAGTAACCATGTTCTTCTGTTCTCTATATGTAATTTATATAGAGCTTATTCAGTTACCATCTTCTTTTGTCGACTGCATAACTGTAGAGCTTATTGAGTTTCAATCATCTTCATCAAAATCTGCCAGATTTGCAACATCTCCTTCAGGATTGTCAGCATCTGAACCGACAATGTCACTTAGTCTTTGACTTTCTGATGCTTCACATGTACATTCAAGACAAGAATGTCCTTTTCGAATGAACTCTCTATGCAGAAGAGTATTCTTCTGTTCAAGAGCTTTCATTATGCTCTCGACACTTTTGACATGCTTAAATAGTTGAGTCAATTTCACAGTGTCTGGTAAAGCGGAAGTAGAAAGCTCACCCCTCAGAGATTCCGAGATCTCGTTCATCTGGAGCAAGGCGTCCATGAGTCTCCGAATGTTCACTGTATCCCTCATCTTACAGAAAGTGCACTTTTCTGTCTTCTTACTCGTTATTGTCAGTCGTGCCATCTCGTCCTCTAGTCTGTTAGCAAGGGTTTCGTGGTCCTCGGAGAGAAGGGGCAGAAACTTAGCTTTGAAGGTTTTCGGGGTGAAGTTTCCACAAAGGTAGGTGATAAAGGCTTTGTTTCTTGAAGTCGGAGTGTCCCGCCCCATGATGCTCTCGCGACAAGCTTCGGACATGACGTCATGTTGGATAAGTCGATCAAGGAAGGGCTTCTCCAGTCGCAGCTCTCTGCTCAACAGCGGTGTCAGTTTTCTGATGGAATGCAAATGTGTGTCCAAATCTGCGGAAAAAAGGTGGTAGTACTTATCCTTTTTAGATGTCATCCTTATTTGATTGTAATATTGAAATAACTAAATGCAGTAACGGGAGTAGAGCTTTCTAGCTAGCTGACCTCGAAGAATTCAGCCTTTATTGTGGGAATTGAACATTCAATATCAGTAATATGCAGATCGTTAAATATCCTGTATATATATGCCATGTACTTATATAACCATTTGAGGTGAGGTGAGTTGGGGTTTAACGCCGCTTTCAAGAGTATTTCACTGATATCGTGGCCTGCTAGAATTACGACATGGAGAAAGCCCACAACGCCATGTGGCTATGCATTGCGGTGAAACCTGCGAGCATCGGCTGGAACTTGCGAACCATGGGTGGTACTACGCTGAAATTCAGTGTAGCATTGCATCCAAACCTTACTGCGTGTAGAACAGTTCTTTAATGCAGACAAAGTTGCCGTGCCTGACGGGATTCGAACCCCGGACCTCTTGATCCGAAGCCTAACGCGCTAACCACTGCGCTATCCCGCCCCCTATAACCATTTGAGGTAGCGAAACCCTGCATTTAAGAGATACTGACCATCATCTGGCGCCTCTTGTCTGGTGTGGGTGAGCTGTAGATTCATTTGTCTGAAACACTGCATGAGGTAGTCCTCCATTAAGGCGTTGTAATTGGCGATGTCATCAACCCTATAGTCTCCGTCTAACAGATCTCCAAAGAACGTGACTGCTCGGCTTTCAAACTGTTTTAGGCTGAACCAAACAGCATCCTCCAGTTGTTTTCTTTCTGCTCCCGTAATTTCTTTTTCTTTGCTTGATTTGTCTATAACACTTTTGACAATGCATCTCCCTGCCGCTTCCTTATCAATGACGTCCGCTTCTTTTGCATGTTTCTCCTGTGCTAAAATACACAAAAGATAAAAAAAGTTACTTTAGCATCGATGTTTAAATCCTTAAATATTGGAGTCATTTGCTGTGTAACTCACCAGGCTTTAGTTGTCAGAGAGTAAACAAATCTACAATTAATGATCTACATTGGCAAAGGTGTCTGTGTAGAATATTTCAGTTTTTTTGGATTTTAGTTCTGATGTGGCAACAAATCTACAATTTATCCTGAGTTTGTACACATTATTTCAGCTTTCGACGGCTTTTTGTTCCGCAAAATGTTTAGGTCGTGGCCACTGTTTACTTATTGGGGCCACAGAGTCACCCTATCTACATTGTATAATCCCCATTGGTTGAAGAGTCTGCAAGGAACACTTCAACTGTCTAATATTTCTCTTTCTAGAGAACAAGACAAACATAGATTATAGGTCATGGCCTGTGATGCCTTTGATTTATTAAGAATCATTGTCCCCATTGGTCAAGGAGTCTGTACCCAAAAGTTCTCTAGAGTGCTTCTTGAAAAGACTTGGGAAAATGAAATGGAAATTTGTACAGGTGGATGGACGGATGGATCGACAAAATGCCATGCCATAAGCCTATTGGGCCTTTCAGGCCGGATGGACATAAAGAAAGTTAAAATATTCTCCCGAAAAGTGTATTAGTTTCAATAGATCTTCTTCATTATTGATAATACATACCATTTCAATAATTGATAAAACAATTATGTTAAAAAAAGAGGCTTACAAATACAAGGTCATGAATTCAGTTAACAATTACATTCAAAGAGATGATAACTTGTTATTCAAAAAGCTAACTAAAAGAATTACATACTGTTGAAACTGTACACACCTTCACTGTCTCCATCCTTTCCTGCAATAGAAATATTCATACAATCATACACATAATTCAAAATAGCTCACTATTAATAATAAAAAAGCTTACCTTGAATAATTACAGATAGCTTGCCATTACTTATTACAAATATTTTACACTTACTTTGCTATTTTGTTTACAATCGTTTACCCTAATGTATTACAGATAACTTACCCTAACCATTACATATACATTTCCTTTACTTATTACAAATATCTTACCTTGACTAATTACAAATAGCTTACTTTGATGTAGTACGAATAGCATACTTGATTTATTAAAATTAGCTTACCTTGACTTATTACAAATATCTTACCTTGACATATTACAAATAGCTTACCTTGAGGTATTACGAATAACACACCTTGGCTTATTACAAATAGCTTACCCTGAGGTATTACAAATAGCTTAACTTGACTTATTACAAAATGTTTACTTTGACTTATTACAATTAGCTTAACTTGACTTATTACAGTTAGCTTATCTTGACTTATTACAATTAGCTTTCCTTGATGTATAACAAATAGCTTACCTTTAGGTATTACAATTAGCTTACATTGACTTGTTACCATTAGCTTGAGGTCTTACAAATAGCTTACTTTGACTTATTACAAATAGCATACCTTGAGGTATTACAAACAGCTTACCTTGACGTATTACAAATAGCTTACCTTAACTTATTACAAATAGCTTACCTTAACTTATTAAAAATAGCTTACCTTGACTTATTACAAATAGTTTACCTTGAGGTATTACAAATAGCTTACCTTGAGGTATAAAAAAAGCTTACCTTGACTTATAACAAATAGCTTACCTTGACTTATTACAAATAGCTTACCTTGACTTATTACAAATAGCTTACCTTGACTTATTATAAATAGCTTACCTTGAGTATTACAAATAGCTTACCTGGAGGCATTACAAATAGCCTACATTGACTTATTACAAATAGCTTACCTTGACTCACTACAACTAGCTTATCTTGAGGTATTACAATAAGCTTACCTTGACTTATCACAAATAGCTTACCTTGACTTATTACAATAAGCTAACCTCGAAGTTTTACAATTAGCTTACCTTGACTTATTACAAATAGCTTACCTGCAGGTATTACAAATAGCTTACCTGCAGGTATTACAAATAGCTTACCTTGACTTATTACAAATAGCTTACCTTGACTAACTACAACTAGCTTGTCTTGAGGTATTACAATAAGCTTACCTTGACTTATCACACATAGCTTACCTTGACTTATTACAAATAGCTTACCTTGACTTATTACAAATAGCTTTCCTTGACTTATTATAAATAGCTTACCTTGAGTATTACAAATATCTTACCTGGAGGTATTACAAATAGCCTACATTGACTTATTACAAATAGCTTACCTTGACTAACTACAACTAGCTTATCTTGAGGTATTACAATAAGCTTACCTTGACTTATCAGAAATAGCTTATCTTGACTTATTACAAATAGCATACCTTGAGGTATTACAAATAGCTTACTTTGACTTTTTATAAATAGCTTACCTTGAGGTATTACAAATAGCTTACCTTTACTTATTACACATAGCTTAGCTTGAGGTATTACAAATAGCTTACCTTTACTTATTACAAATAGCTTACCTTGAGGTATAACAAATAGCTTACCTTAACTTATTACAAATAGCTTACGTTAACTTATTACAATTAGCTTACCTTGACTTATTACAAATAACATACCTTGAGATATTTCAAATAGCTTACTGCTTACCTTGAGGTATTACAAATAGCTTACCTAACTTATAACAAATAGCTTACCTTGACTTATTACAAATAGTGTACCTTGAGGTATTACAAATAGCTTACCTTGAGGTATTAAAAAAAAGCTTACCTTGACTTATTACAAATAGCTTACCTTGACTTATTACAAATAGCTTACCTTGACTTATTACAAATAGCTTAGCTTGACTTATTACAAATAGCATACCTTGAGGTATTACAAATAGCATACCTTGACGTATTAGAACAGTTCTCTAGATTGCTTCTTGAAAAGACTTGGAAAATGAAATGGAAATTTGTACAGGTGGATGGACGGATGGATCGACAAAATGCCATGCCATAAGCCTATTGGGCCTTTCAGGCCGGATGGATATAAAGAAAGTTAAAATATTCTCCCGAAAAGTGTATTAGTTTCAATAGATCTTCTTCATTATTGATAATACATACCATTTCAATAATTGATAAAACAATTATGTTAAAAAAAGAGGCTTACAAATACAAGGTCATGAATTCAGTTAACAATTACATTCAAAGAGATGATAACTTGTTATTCAAAAAGCTAACTAAAAGAATTACATACTGTTGAAACTGTACACACCTTCACTGTCTCCATCCTTTCCTGCAATAGAAATATTCATACAATCATACACATAATTCAAAATAGCTCACTATTAATAATAAAAAAGCTTACCTTGAATAATTACAGATAGCTTGCCATTACTTATTACAAATATTTTACACTTACTTTGCTATTTTGTTTACAATCGTTTACCCTAATGTATTACAGATAACTTACCCTAACCATTACATATACATTTCCTTTACTTATTACAAATATCTTACCTTGACTAATTACAAATAGCTTACTTTGATGTAGTACGAATAGCATACTTGATTTATTAAAATTAGCTTACCTTGACTTATTACAAATATCTTACCTTGACATATTACAAATAGCTTACCTTGAGGTATTACGAATAACACACCTTGGCTTATTACAAATAGCTTACCCTGAGGTATTACAAATAGCTTAACTTGACTTATTACAAAATGTTTACTTTGACTTATTACAATTAGCTTAACTTGACTTATTACAGTTAGCTTATCTTGACTTATTACAATTAGCTTTCCTTGATGTATAACAAATAGCTTACCTTTAGGTATTACAATTAGCTTACATTGACTTGTTACCATTAGCTTGAGGTCTTACAAATAGCTTACTTTGACTTATTACAAATAGCATACCTTGAGGTATTACAAACAGCTTACCTTGACGTATTACAAATAGCTTACCTTAACTTATTACAAATAGCTTACCTTAACTTATTAAAAATAGCTTACCTTGACTTATTACAAATAGTTTACCTTGAGGTATTACAAATAGCTTACCTTGAGGTATAAAAAAAGCTTACCTTGACTTATAACAAATAGCTTACCTTGACTTATTACAAATAGCTTACCTTGACTTATTACAAATAGCTTACCTTGACTTATTATAAATAGCTTACCTTGAGTATTACAAATAGCTTACCTGGAGGCATTACAAATAGCCTACATTGACTTATTACAAATAGCTTACCTTGACTCACTACAACTAGCTTATCTTGAGGTATTACAATAAGCTTACCTTGACTTATCACAAATAGCTTACCTTGACTTATTACAATAAGCTAACCTCGAAGTTTTACAATTAGCTTACCTTGACTTATTACAAATAGCTTACCTGCAGGTATTACAAATAGCTTACCTGCAGGTATTACAAATAGCTTACCTTGACTTATTACAAATAGCTTACCTTGACTAACTACAACTAGCTTGTCTTGAGGTATTACAATAAGCTTACCTTGACTTATCACACATAGCTTACCTTGACTTATTACAAATAGCTTACCTTGACTTATTACAAATAGCTTTCCTTGACTTATTATAAATAGCTTACCTTGAGTATTACAAATATCTTACCTGGAGGTATTACAAATAGCCTACATTGACTTATTACAAATAGCTTACCTTGACTAACTACAACTAGCTTATCTTGAGGTATTACAATAAGCTTACCTTGACTTATCAGAAATAGCTTATCTTGACTTATTACAAATAGCATACCTTGAGGTATTACAAATAGCTTACTTTGACTTTTTATAAATAGCTTACCTTGAGGTATTACAAATAGCTTACCTTTACTTATTACACATAGCTTAGCTTGAGGTATTACAAATAGCTTACCTTTACTTATTACAAATAGCTTACCTTGAGGTATAACAAATAGCTTACCTTAACTTATTACAAATAGCTTACGTTAACTTATTACAATTAGCTTACCTTGACTTATTACAAATAACATACCTTGAGATATTTCAAATAGCTTACTGCTTACCTTGAGGTATTACAAATAGCTTACCTAACTTATAACAAATAGCTTACCTTGACTTATTACAAATAGTGTACCTTGAGGTATTACAAATAGCTTACCTTGAGGTATTAAAAAAAAGCTTACCTTGACTTATTACAAATAGCTTACCTTGACTTATTACAAATAGCTTACCTTGACTTATTACAAATAGCTTAGCTTGACTTATTACAAATAGCATACCTTGAGGTATTACAAATAGCATACCTTGACGTATTAGAACAGTTCTCTAGATTGCTTCTTGAAAAGACTTGGAAAATGAAATGGAAATTTGTACAGGTGGATGGACGGATGGATCGACAAAATGCCATGCCATAAGCCTATTGGGCCTTTCAGGCCGGATGGATATAAAGAAAGTTAAAATATTCTCCCGAAAAGTGTATTAGTTTCAATAGATCTTCTTCATTATTGATAATACATACCATTTCAATAATTGATAAAACAATTATGTTAAAAAAAAGATGCTTACAAATACAAGGTCATGAATTGAGTTAACAATTACATTCAAAGAGATGATAACTTGTTATTCAATAAGCTAACTAAAACAATTACATACTGTTGAAACTGTACACACCTTCACTGTCTCCATCCTTTCCTGCAATAGAAATATTCATACAATCATACACATAATTCAAAATAGCTCACTATTAATAATAAAAATAGCTTACCTTGAATAATTACAGATAGCTTGACATTACTTATTACATATATTTTACACTTACTTTGCTATTTTGTTTACAATCGTTTACCCTAATGTATTACAGATAACGTACCCTAACCAATTACATATACATTTCCTTTACTTATTACAAATATCTTACCTTGACTAATTACAAATAGCTTACTTTGATGTAGTACGAATAGCATACTTGATTTATTAAAATTAACTTACCTTGACTTATTACAAATATCTTACCTTGACATATTACAAATAGCTTACCTTGAGGTATTACGATTAACACACCTTGGCTTATTACAAATAGCTTACCTTGAGGTAATACAAATAGCTTAACTTGACTTATTACAACATGTTTACTTTGACTTATTACAATTAGCTTAACTTGACTTATTACAATTAGCTTACCTTGACTTATTACAATTAGCTTTCCTTGATGTATAACAAATAGCTTACCTTTAGGTATTACAATTAGCTTACATTGATTTGTTACCATTAGCTTACCTTGACTTATTACAAATAGCTTACCTTGACTTATTACAAATAGCTTTCCTTGACTTATTATAAATAGCTTACCTTGAGTATTACAAATAGCTTACCTGGAGGTATTACAAATAGCCTACATTGACTTATTACAAATAGCTTACCTTGACTAACTACAACTAGCTTATCTTGAGGTATTACAATAAGCTTACCTTGACTTATCAGAAATAGCTTATCTTGACTTATTACAAATAGCATACATTGAGGTATTACAAATAGCTTACTTTGACTTTTTATAAATAGCTTACCTTGAGGTATTACAAATAGCTTACCTTTACTTATTACAAATAGCTTAGCTTGAGGTATTACAAATAGCTTACCTTTACTTATTACAAATAGCTTACCTTGAGGTATAACAAATAGCTTACCTTAACTTATTACAAATAGCTTACGTTAACTTATTACAATTAGCTTACCTTGACTTATTACAAATAACATACCTTGAGATATTTCAAATAGCTTACTGCCTACCTTGAGGTATTACAAATAGCTTACCTTAACTTATAACAAATAGCTTACCTTGACTTATTACAAATAGTGTACCTTGAGGTATTACAAATAGCTTACCTTGAGGTATTAAAAAAAAGCTTACCTTGACTTATTACAAATAGCTTACCTTGACTTATTACAAATAGCTTACCTTGACTTATTACAAATAGCTTAGCTTGACTTATTACAAATAGCATACCTTGAGGTATTACAAATAGCATACCTTGACGTATTAGAACAGTTCTCTAGATTGCTTCTTGAAAAGACTTGGAAAATGAAATGGAAATTTGTACAGGTGGATGGACGGATGGATCGACAAAATGCCATGCCATAAGCCTATTGGGCCTTTCAGGCCGGATGGATATAAAGAAAGTTAAAATATTCTCCCGAAAAGTGTATTAGTTTCAATAGATCTTCTTCATTATTGATAATACATACCATTTCAATAATTGATAAAACAATTATGTTAAAAAAAAGATGCTTACAAATACAAGGTCATGAATTGAGTTAACAATTACATTCAAAGAGATGATAACTTGTTATTCAAAAAGCTAACTAAAAGAATTACATACTGTTGAAACTGTACACACCTTCACTGTCTCCATCCTTTCCTGCAATAGAAATATTCATACAATCATACACATAATTCAAAATAGCTCACTATTAATAATAAAAATAGCTTACCTTGAATAATTACAGATAGCTTGACATTACTTATTACATATATTTTACACTTACTTTGCTATTTTGTTTACAATCGTTTACCCTAATGTATTACAGATAACGTACCCTAACCAATTACATATACATTTCCTTTACTTATTACAAATATCTTACCTTGACTAATTACAAATAGCTTACTTTGATGTAGTACGAATAGCATACTTGATTTATTAAAATTAACTTACCTTGACTTATTACAAATATCTTACCTTGACATATTACAAATAGCTTACCTTGAGGTATTACGATTAACACACCTTGGCTTATTACAAATAGCTTACCTTGAGGTAATACAAATAGCTTAACTTGACTTATTACAACATGTTTACTTTGACTTATTACAATTAGCTTAACTTGACTTATTACAATTAGCTTACCTTGACTTATTACAATTAGCTTTCCTTGATGTATAACAAATAGCTTACCTTTAGGTATTACAATTAGCTTACATTGATTTGTTACCATTAGCTTACCTTGACTTATTACAAATAGCTTACCTTGACTTATTAGAAATAGCTTACCTTGACTTATTACAAATAGCTTAGCTTGACTTATTACATATAGCATAACTTGAGGTATTACAAATAGCATACCTTGACGTATTACAAAAGTTCTCTAGAGTGCTTCTTGAAAAGACTTGGAAAATGAAATGGAAATTTGTACAGGTGGATGGACGGATGGATCGACAAAATGCCATGCCATAAGCCTATTGGGCCTTTCAGGCCGGATGGATATAAAGAAAGTTAAAACATTCTCCCGAAAAGTGTATTAGTTTCAATAGATCTTCTTCATTATTGATAATACATACCATTTCAATAATTGATAAAACAATTATGTTAAAAAAAGAGGCTAACAAATACAAGGTCATGAATTCAGTTAACAATTACATTCAAAGAGATGATAACTTGTTATTCAAAAAGCTAACTAAATCAATTACATACTGTTGAAACTGTACACACCTTCACTGTCTCCATCCTTTCCTGCAATAGAAATATTCATACAATCGTACACATAATTCAAAATAGCTCACTATTAATAATACAAATAGTTTACCTTGAATAATTACAGATAGCTTGCCATTACTTATTACATATATTTTACACTTACTTTGCTATTTTGTTTACAATCGTTTACCCTAATGTATTACAGATAACTTACCCTAACCAATTACATATACATTTCCTTTACTTATTATAAATATCTTACCTTGACTAATTACAAATAGCTTACTTTGATGTAGTACGAATAGCATACTTGATTTATTAAAATTAACTTACCTTGACTTATTACAAATATCTTACCTTGACATATTACAAATAGCTTACCTTGAGGTATTACGATTAACACACCTTGGCTTATTACAAATAGCTTACCTTGAGGTAATACAAATAGCTTAACTTGACTTATTACAACATGTTTACTTTGACTTATTACAATTAGCTTAACTTGACTTATTACAATTAGCTTACCTTGACTTATTACAATTAGCTTTCCTTGATGTATAACAAATAGCTTACCTTTAGGTATTACAATTAGCTTACATTGATTTGTTACCATTAGCTTACCTTGACTTATTACAAATAGCTTACCTTGACTTATTAGAAATAGCTTACCTTGACTTATTACAAATAGCTTAGCTTGACTTATTACATATAGCATAACTTGAGGTATTACAAATAGCATACCTTGACGTATTACAAAAGTTCTCTAGAGTGCTTCTTGAAAAGACTTGGAAAATGAAATGGAAATTTGTACAGGTGGATGGACGGATGGATCGACAAAATGCCATGCCATAAGCCTATTGGGCCTTTCAGGCCGGATGGATATAAAGAAAGTTAAAACATTCTCCCGAAAAGTGTATTAGTTTCAATAGATCTTCTTCATTATTGATAATACATACCATTTCAATAATTGATAAAACAATTATGTTAAAAAAAGAGGCTTACAAATACAAGGTCATGAATTCAGTTAACAATTACATTCAAAGAGATGATAACTTGTTATTCAAAAAGCTAACTAAATCAATTACATACTGTTGAAACTGTACACACCTTCACTGTCTCCATCCTTTCCTGCAATAGAAATATTCATACAATCGTACACATAATTCAAAATAGCTCACTATTAATAATACAAATAGTTTACCTTGAATAATTACAGATAGCTTGCCATTACTTATTACATATATTTTACACTTACTTTGCTATTTTGTTTACAATCGTTTACCCTAATGTATTACAGATAACTTACCCTAACCAATTACATATACATTTCCTTTACTTATTATAAATATCTTACCTTGACTAATTACAAATAGCTTACTTTGATGTAGTACGAATAGCATACTTGATTTATTAAAATTAACTTACCTTGACTTATTACAAATATCTTACCTTGACATATTACAAATAGCTTACCTTGAGGTATTACGATTAACACACCTTGGCTTATTACAAATAGCTTACCTTGAGGTAATACAAATAGCTTAACTTGACTTATTACAACATGTTTACTTTGACTTATTACAATTAGCTTAACTTGACTTATTACAATTAGCTTACCTTGACTTATTACAATTAGCTTTCCTTGATGTATAACAAATAGCTTACCTTTAGGTATTACAATTAGCTTACATTGATTTGTTACCATTAGCTTACCTTGACTTATTACAAATAGCTTACCTTGACTTATTAGAAATAGCTTACCTTGACTTATTACAAATAGCTTAGCTTGACTTATTACATATAGCATAACTTGAGGTATTACAAATAGCATACCTTGACGTATTACAAAAGTTCTCTAGAGTGCTTCTTGAAAAGACTTGGAAAATGAAATGGAAATTTGTACAGGTGGATGGACGGATGGATCGACAAAATGCCATGCCATAAGCCTATTGGGCCTTTCAGGCCGGATGGATATAAAGAAAGTTAAAACATTCTCCCGAAAAGTGTATTAGTTTCAATAGATCTTCTTCATTATTGATAATACATACCATTTCAATAATTGATAAAACAATTATGTTAAAAAAAGAGGCTTACAAATACAAGGTCATGAATTCAGTTAACAATTACATTCAAAGAGATGATAACTTGTTATTCAAAAAGCTAACTAAATCAATTACATACTGTTGAAACTGTACACACCTTCACTGTCTCCATCCTTTCCTGCAATAGAAATATTCATACAATCGTACACATAATTCAAAATAGCTCACTATTAATAATACAAATAGTTTACCTTGAATAATTACAGATAGCTTGCCATTACTTATTACATATATTTTACACTTACTTTGCTATTTTTGTTTTCAATCGTTTACCCTATTGTATTACAGATAACTTACCCTAACCAATTACATATACATTTAATTTACTTATTATAAATATCTTACCTTGACTAATTACAAATAGCTTACTTTATGTAGTACGAATAGCATACTTGATTTATTCAAATTAGCTAACCTTGATTTATTACACATAGCTTACCTTGAGGTATTACAAATAGCTAACCTTGACTTATTACAATTAGCTTTCCTTGATGTATAACAAAAAGCTGACCTTTAGGTATTACAATTAGCTTACATTGATTTGTTACCATTAGCTTACCTTGACTTTTTACAAATAGCTTACTTTGATTTATTACAATTAGCTTACCTTTTGGTATTACAAATATCACACCTTGACTTATTACAAATAGCTTACCTTGACTTATTACAATTAGCTTACCTCGAAGTTTTACAATAAGCTTACCTTGACTTATTACAAATAGCTTACCTTGAGGTATTACCAATCGCTTACCTGGAGGTATTACAAATAGCTTACCTTGACTTATTACAAATAGCTTACCTTGACTAACTACAACTAGCTTATCTTGAGGTATTACAATAAGCTAACCTTGACTTATCACAAATAGCTTACCTTGACTTATTACAAATAGCATACCTTGAGGTATTACAAATAGCTTACCTTGAGGTATTAAAAAAAAGCTTACCTTAACTTATTACAAATAGCTTACCTTAACTTATTACAAATAGCTTACCTTGACTTATTTCAAATAGTTTACCTTGATGTATTACAAATAGCTTACCTTGAGGTATTAAAAAAAAGCTTACGTTGACTTATTACAACTAGTTGACCTTGACTTATTACAAATAGCTTACCTTGACTTTTTACAAATAGCTTACCTTGACTTATTACAAATAGCTTACCTTGAGGTATTACAAATAGCTTACCTGGAGTATTACAAATAGCTTACCTGGAGGTATTCCAAATAGCTTACCTTGACTTATTACAAATAGCTTACATTGACTAACTACAACTAGCTTATCTTGAGGTATTACAATAAGCTTACCTTGACTTATAACAAATAGCTTACCTTGATTTATTACAAATAGCATACCTTGAGGTATTACAAATAGCTTTCCTTGACGTATTACAAATAGCTTACCGTAACTTTTTACAAATAGCTTACCTTAACTTATTACAAATAGTTTACCTTGACTTATTACAAATAGCATACCTTGAGGTATTAGAAATAGCTTACTTTGACTTTTTACAAATAGCTTACCTTGAGGTATTACAAATAGCTTACCTTGACTTATTACAAATAGCATACCTTGAGGTATTACAAATAGCTTTCCTTGACGTATTACAAATAGCTTACCGTAACTTTTTACAAATAGCTTACCTTAACTTATTACAAATAGTTTACCTTGACTTATTACAAATAGCATACCTTGAGGTATTAGAAATAGCTTAATTTGACTTTTTACAAATAGCTTACCTTGAGGTATTACAAATAGCTTACCTTAACTTATTACAAATAGATTACCTTGACTTATTACAAATAGTTTACCTTGAGGTATTACACATAGCTTATCTTGAGGTATTAAAAAAAAGCTTACCTTGACTTATCACAAATAGCTTACATTGACTTATTACAAATAGCATACATTGAGGTATTACAAATAGCTTACTTTGACTTTTTACAAATAGCTTACCTTGAGGTATTACAAATAGTTTACCTTGACATATTACAAATAGCATACCTTGAGGTATTAGAAATAGCTTACCTTGACGTATTACAAATAGCTTATCTTAACTTATTACAACTAGCTTACCATAACTTATTACAAATAGCTTACCTTGAGGTATAACAAATAGCTTACCTTTAGGTATTAAAAAAAGCTAACCTTGACTTATTGCAAATAGCTTACCTTGACTTATTACAAATAGCTTACCATGACTTATTACAATTAGCTTTCCTTGATGTATAACAAATAGCTTACCTTTAGGTATTACAATTAGCTTACATTGACTTGTTACCATTAGCTTACCTTGACTTTCTACAAATAGCTTACTTTGAATTATTACAATTAGCTTGCCTTGAGGTATTACAAATATCACACCTTGACTTATTACAAATAGCATATTTGAGGTATTAGAAATAGCTTACTTTGACTTATTACAAATAGCTTACCTTGAGGTATTACAAATAGTTTACCTTTAGATATTACAAATTGCTTACCTTGAGGTATTAAAACAAAGCTTACCTTGACTTATTAAAAATAGCTTACCTTGACTTATTACAAATAGCTTACCTTGAGGTATTACAAATATCACACCTTGACTTATTACAAATAGCTTACCTTGACTTATTACAATTAGCTAACCTCGAAGTTTTACAATTAGCTTACCTTGACTTATTACAAATAGCTTACCTTGATGTTTTACAAATAGCTTACCTTGACGTATTACAAATAGCTTACCTTAACTTATTTCAAATAGCTAACCTTAACTTATTACAAATAGCTTACCTTGACTTATTACAAATAGCATACCTTGAGGTATTAGAAATAGCTTACTTTGACTTATTACAAATAGCTTACCTTGAGGTATTACAAATAGTTTACCTTTAGGTATTACAAATAGCTTACCTTGAGGTATTAAAAAAAAGAAGCTTACCTTGACTTATTACAAATAGCTTACCTTGACTTATTACAAATAGCTTACCTTGAGGTATTACAAATATCACACCTTGACTTATTACAAATAGCTTACCTTGACTTATTACAATTAGCTAACCTCGAAGTTTTACAATTAGCTTACCTTGACTTATTACAAATAGCATACTTGAGGTATTACAATGGCTTACCTGGAGGTATTACAAATAGCTTACCTTGACTTATTACAAATAGCTTACCTTAACTTATTACAAATAGCTTACCTTGACTTATTACAAATAGCATACCTTGAGGTATTAGAAATAGCTTACTTTGACTTATTACAAATAGCTTACCTTGAGGTATTACAAATAGTTTATCTTTAGGTATTACAAATAGCTTACCTTGAGGTATAAAAAAAAGCTTACCTTGACTTATTACAAATAGCTATATAGCTTACCTTGACTTATTACAAATAGCTTACCTTGACTTTTTACAAATAGCTTTCCTTAACTTATTTCAAATAGCTTACCTTAACTTATTACAAAGAGCTTACCTTGACTTATTACAAATAGTTTACCTTGAGGTATTACAAATAGCTTACCTTGACTTATTACAACTAGTTTACCTTGACTTATCACAAATAGCATACTTGAGGTATTACAAATAGCTTACCTTGACGTATTACAAATAGCTTACCTTAACTTATTACAAATAGCTTACCTTAACTTATTACAAATAGCTTACCTTGACTTATTACAAATAGCATACCTTGAGGTATTAGAAATAGCTTACTTTGACTTATTACAAATAGCTTACCTTGAGGTATAAAAAAAGCTTACATTGACTTATTACAAATAGCTTACCTTGACTTATTAAAAATAGCTTACCTTGACTTATTACAAATAGCTTAGCTTGACTTATTACAAATAGCATACCTTGAGGTATTACAAATAGCATACCTTGAGGTATTACAAAAGTTCTCTAGGTTGCTTCTTGAAAAGACTTGGAAAATGAAATGGAAATTTGTACAGGTGGATGGACGGATGGATCGACAAAATGCCATGCCATAAGCCTATTCGGTCTTTCAGGCCGGATGGATATAAAGAAAGTTAAAATACTCTCCCGAAAAGTGTATTAGTTTCAATAGATCTTCTTCATTATTGATAATACATACCATTTCAATAATTGATAAAACAATTATGTGAAAAAAAAGATGCTTACAAATACAAGGTCATGAATTCAGTTAACAATTACATTCAAAGAGATGATAAATTGTTATTCAATAAGCTAACTAAAAGAATTACATAATGTTGAAACTGTACACACCATCACTGTCTCCATCCTTTCCTGCAATAGAAATATTCATACAATCATACACATAATTCAAAATAGCTCACTATTAATAATAAAAATAGCTTACCTTGAATAATTACAGATAGCTTGCCATTACTTATTACAAATATTTTACACTTACTTTGCTATTTTGTTTACAATCGTTTACCCTAATGTATTACAGATAACTTACCCTAACCAATTACATATACATTTCCTTTACTTATAATAAATATCTTACCTTGACTAATTACAAATAGCTTACTTTGAGGTAGTACGAATAGCATACTTGATTTATTAAAATTAGCTTACCTTGACTTATTACAAATATCTTACCTTGACATATTACAAATAGCTTACCTTGAGGTATTACGATTAACACACCTTGGCTTATTACAAATAGCTTACCTTGAGGTAATACAAATAGCTTAACTTGACTTATTACAACATGTTTACTTTGACTTATTACAATTAGCTTTCATTGATGTATAACAAATAGCTTACCTTTAAGTATTACCATTAGCTTACCTTGACTTGTTACCATTAGCTTACCTTGACTTTTTACAAATAGCTTACTTTGATTTATTACAATTAGCTTACCTTGAGGTATTACAAATATCACAACTGACTTATTACAAATAGCTTACCTTGACTAATTACAATTAGGTAACCTCGAAGATTTACAATTAGCTTACCATGACTTATTACAAATAGCTTACCTTGAGGTATTACAAATAGCTTACCTTGAGGTATAACAAATAGCCTACCTTGATTTATTAGAATTAGCTTACCTTGACTTACTACAACTAGCTTATCTTTAGGTATTACAATAAGCTTATCTTGACTTATCACAAGTAGCTTACCTTGACTTATTACAAATAGCTTACCTTGACTAACAACAACTAGCTTATCTTGAGGTATTACAATAAGCTTACCTTGACTTATAACAAATAGCTTACCTTGACTTATTACAAATAGCATACCTTGAGGTATTACAAATAGCTTACTTTGACTTTTTACAAATACCTTATCTTGAGGTATTACAAATAGCTTACCTTGAGGTATTACAAATAGCTTACCTTGACTTATTACAAATAGCATACCTTGAGGTATTACAAATAGCTTACCTTGACGTATTACAAATAGCTTACCTTAACTTATTACAAATAGCTTACCTTAACTAATTACAAATAGCTTACCTTGAGGTATTAGAAATAGCTTACTTTGACTTTTTACAAATAGCTTACCTTGAGGTATTACAAATAGCTTACCTTAACTTATTACAAATAGCATACCTTGAGGTATTACAAATAGCTTACTTTGACTTTTTACAAATACCTTACCTTGAGGTATTACAAATAGCTTACCTTGAGGTATTACAAATAGCTTACCTTGACTTATTACAAATAGCATACCTTGAGGTATTACAAATAGCTTACCTTGACGTATTACAAATGGCTTACCTTAACTTATTACAAATAGCTTACCTTAACTTATTACAAATAGCATACCTTGAGGTATTAGAAATAGCTTACTTTGACTTTTTACAAATATCTTACCTTGAGGTATTACAAATAGCTTACCTTAACTTATTACAAATAGCTTACCTTGACTAATTACAAATAGTTTAACTTGAGGTATTACAAATAGCTTACCTTGAGGTATTGAACAAAAGCTTACCTTGACTTATTACAAATAGCTTACCTTGACTTATTACAAATAGCTTACATTGACTTATTACAAATAGCTTACCTTGACTTATTACAAATAGCTTAACTTGGCTTATTACAAATAGCTTACCTTGAGGTATTACAAATAGCTTAACTTGACTTATTACAATTAGCTTACCTTGACTTATTACAATTAGCTTTCCTTGATGTATAACAAAAAGCTTACCTTTAGGTATTACAATTAGCTTACATTGATTTGTTACCATTAGCTTACCTTGACTTTTTACAAATAGCTTACTTTGATTTATTACAATTAGCTTACCTTGAGGTATTACAATTAGCTTACCTTGAGGTATTACAAATATCACACCTTGACTTATTACAAATAGCTTACCTTGACTTATTACAATTAGCTTACCTCGAAGTTTTACAATAAGCTTACCTTGACTTATTACAAATAGCTTACCTTGAGGTATTACAAATAGCTTACCTGGAGGTATTACAAATAGCTTACCTTGACTTATTACAAATAGCTTACCTTGACTAACTACAACTAGCTGATCTTGAGGTATTACAATAAGCTTACCTTGACTTATCACAAATAGCTTACCTTGACTTATTACAAATAGCATACCTTGAGGTATTACAAATAGCTTACCTTGAGGTATTAAAAAAAAGCTTACCTTAACTTATTACAAATAGTTTACCTTAACTTATTACAAATAGCTTACCTTGACTTATACAAATAGTTTACCTTGAGGTATTACAAATAGCTTACATTGAGGTATTAAAAAATAGAGCCATGGGCTCTGTAGCTCATCAGGATTTCATTGATTTATTATCTTAGGTTGAATATCTACGTTATCTCAAGTAATACATTGTTGACAAGCAAAAAATAGGTTTTTAGATCATGACCCCTGTGACCCATATTTGGAGTCACAGGGTCACCAATCCTACAATTAAGAATCACCTTTGACCAAAGAGTCTCTACACAACATTTCACCTTTCTAGAGCTTTACATACTTGAGATAAAGATGAAAATAGGTTTTTGGGTCATGACCCGTGACCTAGATTGGGGTCACGGGGTCACGAGATCTACAATTTACAATCCCCATTGGCCAAGGAGTCTTCACACAGCTTTTCAGCTCTCTAGATCTTTTGGAACTGGAGAAGAAGATGAAAATAGGTTTTTAAGGATGTTACCCCTGTGACCCCATTTGGGGTCACGGGGTCACGAAATCTACAATTTAGAATCCCCATGGGCCAAGGAGTCAGCACAGAACATCTTTAGCTCTCTAGACCTTTTTGAGGTGGAGAAGAAGATGAAAATAGGTTTATAACGATGTGACCCGTGACCCATTTGGGGTCACGGGGTCACGAGATCTACAATTTACAATCCCCATTGGCCAAGGAGTCTTCACACAACTGTTCAGCTCTCTAGACCTTTTGGAACTGGAGAAGAAGATGAAAATAGGTTTTTAAGGATGTGACCCCCGTGACCCCATTTGGGGTCACAGGGTCACGAAATCTACAATATTTAGAATCCCCATGGGCCAAGGAGTCTGCACACAATTTTTCAGCTCTCTAGAGCATTTGGAACTGGAGAAGAAGATGAAAATAGGTCTTTAAGGATGTGACCCCTGTGACCCCATTTGGGGTCACGGGGTCACGAAATCTACAATTTAGAATCCCCATGGGCCAAGGAGTCTGCACACAATTTTTCAGCTCTCTAGACCTTTTGGAACTGGAGAAGAAGATGAAAATAGGTTTTTAAGGATGTGACCCCTGTGACCACATTTGGGGTCACGGGGTCATGAAATCTACAATTTAGAATCCCCATGGGCCAAGGAGTCTGCACATAAAATTTCAGCTCTGTGGAGTCGTTGGTTCTGGAGAAGAAGTCGAAAAAGCGAAAAGTTTACGGATGGACGGATGGACGGATGGACGGACGGATGGACGGACGCCGGACACCATGCCATGCCATAAGCCCATCGGGCCTTTCAGGCCTGATGAGCTAAAAAAAGCTTACGTTGACTTATTACAACTGGTTTACCTTGACTTATTACAAATAGCTTACCTTGACTTTTTACAAATAGCTTACCTTGACTTTTTACAAATAGCTTACATTGAGGTATTACAAATAGCTTACCTTAACTGATTACAAAAAGCTTACCTTAACTTATTACAAATAGTTTACCTTAACTTATTACAAATAGTTTACCTTGACTTATTACAAATAGCATACCTTGAGGTATTAGAAATAGCTTACTTTGACTTTTTACAAATAGCTAACCTTGAGGTATTACAAATAGCTTACCTTAACTGATTACAAATAGCTTACCTTGACTTATTACAAATAGTTTACCTTGAGGTATTACAAATAACTTACCTTGACTTATTACAAATATCTTACCTTGACTTATTACAAATAGCTTAGCTTGACTTATTACAAATAGCATACCTTGAGGTATTACAAATAGCATACCTTGACGTATTACAAAAGTTCTCTAGAGTGCTTCTTGAAAAGACTTGGAAAATGAAATGGAAATTTGTACAGGTGGATGGACGGATGGATCGACAAAATGCCATGCCATAAGCCTATTGGGCCTTTCAGGCCGGATGGATATAAAGAAAGTTAAAATACTCTCCCGAAAAGTGTATTAGTTTCAATAGATCTTCTTCATTATTGATAATACATACCATTTCAATAATTGATAAAACAATTATGTGAAAAAAAGATGCTTACAAATACAAGGTCATGAATTCAGTTAACAATTACATTCAAAGAGATGATAACTTGTTATTCAAAAGCTAACTAAAACAATTACATACTGTTGAAACTGTACACACCTTCACTGTCTCCATCCTTTCCTGCAATAGAAATATTCATACAATCATACACATATTTCAAAATAGCTCACTATCAATAATAAAAATAGCTTACCTTGAATAATTACAGATAGCTTGCCATTACTTATTACATATATTTTACACTTACTTTGCTATTTTGTTTACAATCGTTTACCCTGATGTATTACAGATAACTTACCCTAACCAATTACATATACATTTCCTTTACTTATTATAAATATCTTACCTTGACTAATTACAAATAGCTTACTTTGAGGTAGTACGAATAGCATACTTGATTTATTAAATTTAGCTTACCTTGACTTATTACAAATATCTTACCTTGACATATTACAAATAGTTTAACTTGAGGTATTACAAATAGCTTACCTTGAGGTATTGAACAAAAGCTTACCTTGACTTATTACAAATAGCTTACCTTGACTTATTACAAATAGCTTACATTGACTTATTACAAATAGCTTACCTTGACTTATTACAAATAGCTTAACTTGGCTTATTACAAATAGCTTACCTTGAGGTATTACGAATAGCTTAACTTGACTTATTACAATTAGCTTACCTTGACTTATTACAATTAGCTTTCCTTGATGTATAACAAAAAGCTTACCTTTAGGTATTACAATTAGCTTACATTGATTTGTTACCATTAGCTTACCTTGACTTTTTACAAAAAGCTTACTTTGATTTATTACAATTAGCTTACCTTGAGGTATTACAAATATCACACCTTGACTTATTGCAAATAGCTTACCTTGACTTATTACAATTAGCTTACCTCGAAGTTTTACAATAAGCTTACCTTGACTTATTACAAATAGCTTACCTTGAGGTATTACAAATAGCTTACCTGGAGGTATTACAAATAGCTTACCTTGACTTATTACAAATAGCTTACCTTGACTAACTACAACTAGCTTATCTTGAGGTATTACAATAAGCTTACCTTGACTTATCACAAATAGCTTACCTTGACTTATTACAAATAGCATACCTTGAGGTATTACAAATAGCTTACCTTGAGGTATTAAAAAAAAGCTTACCTTAACTTATTACAAATAGTTTACCTTAACTTATTACAAATAGCTTACCTTGACTTATACAAATAGTTTACCTTGAGGTATTACAAATAGCTTACATTGAGGTATTAAAAAATAGAGCCATGGGCTCTGTAGCTCATCAGGATTTCATTGATTTATTATCTTAGGTTGAATATCTACGTTATCTCAAGTAATACATTGTTAACAAGCAAAAAATAGGTTTTTAGATCATGACCCCTGTGACCCATATTTGGAGTCACAGGGTCACCAATCCTACGATTAAGAATCACCTTTGACCAAAGAGTCTCTACACAACATTTCACCTTTCTAGAGCTTTACATACTTGAGATAAAGATGAAAATAGGTTTTTGGGTCATGACCCGTGACCTAGATTGGGGTCACGGGGTCACGAGATCTACAATTTACAATCCCCATTGGCCAAGGAGTCTTCACACAGCTTTTCAGCTCTCTAGACCTTTTGGAACTGGAGAAGAAGATGAAAATAGGTTTTTAAGGATGTGACCCCTGTGACCCCATTTGGGGTCACGGGGTCACGAAATCTACAATTTAGAATCCCCATGGGCCAAGGAGTCTGCACAGAACATCTTTAGCTCTCTAGACCTTTTTGAGGTGGAGAAGAAGATGAAAATAGGTTTATAACGATGTGACCCGTGACCCATTTGGGGTCACGGGGTCACGAGATCTACAATTTACAATCCCCATTGGCCAAGGAGTCTTCACACAACTGTTCAGCTCTCTAGACCTTTTGGAACTGGAGAAGAAGATGAAAATAGGTTTTTAAGGATGTGACCCCCGTGACCCCATTTGGGGTCACAGGGTCACGAAATCTACAATATTTAGAATCCCCATGGGCCAATGAGTCTGCACACAATTTTTCAGCTCTCTAGAGCATTTGGAACTGGAGAAGAAGATGAAAATAGGTCTTTAAGGATGTGACCCCTGTGACCCCATTTGGGGTCACGGGGTCACGAAATCTACAATTTAGAATCCCCATGGGCCAAGGAGTCTGCACACAATTTTTCAGCTCTCTAGACCTTTTGGAACTGGAGAAGAAGATGAAAATAGGTTTTTAAGGATGTGACCCCTGTGACCACATTTGGGGTCACGGGGTCATGAAATCTACAATTTAGAATCCCCATGGGCCAAGGAGTCTGCACATAAAATTTCAGCTCTGTGGAGTCGTTGGTTCTGGAGAAGAAGTCGAAAAAGCGAAAAGTTTACGGATGGACGGATGGACGGATGGACGGATGGACGGATGGACGGATGGACGGATGGACGGATGGACGGACGGATGGACGGACGCCGGACACCATGCCATGCCATAAGCCCATCGGGCCTTTCAGGCCTGATGAGCTAAAAAAAGCTTACGTTGACTTATTACAACTGGTTTACCTTGACTTATTACAAATAGCTTACCTTGACTTTTTACAAATAGCTTACCTTGACTTTTTACAAATAGCTTACATTGAGGTATTACAAATAGCTTACCTTAACTGATTACAAATAGCTTACCTTAACTTATTACAAATAGTTTACCTTAACTTATTACAAATAGTTTACCTTGACTTATTACAAATAGCATACCTTGAGGTATTAGAAATAGCTTACTTTGACTTTTTACAAATAGCTAACCTTGAGGTATTACAAATAGCTTACCTTAACTGATTACAAATAGCTTACCTTGACTTATTACAAATAGTTTACCTTGAGGTATTACAAATAACTTACCTTGACTTATTACAAATATCTTACCTTGACTTATTACAAATAGCTTAGCTTGACTTATTACAAATAGCATACCTTGAGGTATTACAAATAGCATACCTTGAGGTATTACAAAAGTTCTCTAGGTTGCTTCTTGAAAAGACTTGGAAAATGAAATGGAAATTTGTACAGGTGGATGGACGGATGGATCGACAAAATGCCATGCCATAAGCCTATTGGGTCTTTCAGGCCGGATGGATATAAAGAAAGTTAAAATACTCTCCCGAAAAGTGTATTAGTTTCAATAGATCTTCTTCATTATTGATAATACATACCATTTCAATAATTGATAAAACAATTATGTGAAAAAAAGATGCTTACAAATACAAGGTCATGAATTCAGTTAACAATTACATTCAAAGAGATGATAACTTGTTATTCAAAAAGCTAACTAAAACAATTACATAATGTTGAAACTGTACACACCATCACTGTCTCCATCCTTTCCTGCAATAGAAATATTCATACAATCATACACATAATTCAAAATAGCTCACTATTAATAATAAAAATAGCTTACCTTGAATAATTACAGATAGCTTGCCATTACTTATTACATATATTTTACACTTACTTTGCTATTTTGTTTACAATCGTTTACCCTAATGTATTACAGATAACTTACCCTAACCAATTACATATACATTTCCTTTACTTATAATAAATATCTTACCTTGACTTATTACAAATATCTTACCTTGACATATTACAAATAGCTTACCTTGAGGTATTGCGAATAACACACCTTTGCTTATTACAAATATCTTACCTTGACATATTACAAATAGCTTACCTTGAGGTATTGCGAATAACACACCTTTGCTTATTACAAATAGCTGACCTTGAGGTATTACAAATAGCTTAACTTGACTTATTAAAACATGTTTCTTTTACTTATTACAATTAGCTTACCTTGACTTATTACAATTAGCTTTCATTGATGTATAACAAATAGCTTACCTTTAGGTATTACCATTAGCTTACCTTGACTTTTTACAATTAGCTTACTTTGATTTATTACAATTAGCTTACCTTGAGGTATTACAAATATCACACCTTGACTTATTACAAATAGCTTACCTTGACTTATTACAATTAGCTAACCTCGAAGTTTTACAATTAGCTTACCTTGACTTATTACAAATAGCTTAGCTTGAGGTATTACAAATAGCTTACCTTGAGGTATTACAAATAGCTTACCTTGATTTATTACAAATAGCTTACCTTGACTTACTACAACTAGCTTATCTTGAGGTATTACAAAAAGCTTACCTTGACTTATCACAAATAGCTTACCTTGACTTATTACAAATAGCATACATTGAGGTATTACAAATAGCTTACTTTGACTTTTTACAAATAGCTTACCTTGAGGTATTACAAATAGTTTACCTTGACTTATTATAAATAGCATACCTTGAGGTATTAGAAATAGCTTACCTTGACGTATTACAAATAGCTTATCTTAACTTATTACAAATAGCTTACCTTAACTTATTACAAATAGCTTACCTTGACTTATTACAAATAGTTTACCTTGAGGTATTACAAATAGCATACCTTGACGTATTACAAAAGTTCTCTAGAGTGCTTCTTGAAAAGACTTGGAAAATGAAATGGAAATTTGTACAGGTGGATGGACGGATGGATCGACAAAATGCCATGCCATAAGCCTATTGGGCCTTTCAGGCCGGATGGATATAAAGAAAGTTAAAATACTCTCCCGAAAAGTGTATTAGTTTCAATAGATCTTCTTCATTATTGATAATACATACCATTTCAATAATTGATAAAACAATTATGTGAAAAAAAGATGCTTACAAATACAAGGTCATGAATTCAGTTAACAATTACATTCAAAGAGATGATAACTTGTTATTCAAAAAGCTAACTAAAACAATTACATACTGTTGAAACTGTACACACCTTCACTGTCTCCATCCTTTCCTGCAATAGAAATATTCATACAATCATACACATATTTCAAAATAGCTCACTATCAATAATAAAAATAGCTTACCTTGAATAATTACAGATAGCTTGCCATTACTTATTACATATATTTTACACTTACTTTGCTATTTTGTTTACAATCGTTTACCCTGATGTATTACAGATAACTTACCCTAACCAATTACATATACATTTCCTTTACTTATTATAAATATCTTACCTTGACTAATTACAAATAGCTTACTTTGAGGTAGTACGAATAGCATACTTGATTTATTAAATTTAGCTTACCTTGACTTATTACAAATATCTTACCTTGACATATTACAAATAGTTTAACTTGAGGTATTACAAATAGCTTACCTTGAGGTATTGAACAAAAGCTTACCTTGACTTATTACAAATAGCTTACCTTGACTTATTACAAATAGCTTACATTGACTTATTACAAATAGCTTACCTTGACTTATTACAAATAGCTTAACTTGGCTTATTACAAATAGCTTACCTTGAGGTATTACAAATAGCTTACCTTGACTTATTACAAATAGCATACCTTGAGGTATTACAAATAGCTTACCTTGAGGTATTAAAAAAAAGCTTACCTTAACTTATTACAAATAGTTTACCTTAACTTATTACAAATAGCTTACCTTGACTTATACAAATAGTTTACCTTGAGGTATTACAAATAGCTTACATTGAGGTATTAAAAAATAGAGCCATGGGCTCTGTAGCTCATCAGGATTTCATTGATTTATTATCTTAGGTTGAATATCTACGTTATCTCAAGTAATACATTGTTAACAAGCAAAAAATAGGTTTTTAGATCATGACCCCTGTGACCCATATTTGGAGTCACAGGGTCACCAATCCTACAATTAAGAATCACCTTTGACCAAAGAGTCTCTACACAACATTTCACCTTTCTAGAGCTTTACATACTTGAGATAAAGATGAAAATAGGTTTTTGGGTCATGACCCGTGACCTAGATTGGGGTCACGGGGTCACGAGATCTACAATTTACAATCCCCATTGGCCAGGGAGTCTTCACACAGCTTTTCAGCTCTCTAGACCTTTTGGAACTGGAGAAGAAGATGAAAATAGGTTTTTAAGGATGTGACCCCTGTGACCCCATTTGGGGTCACGGGGTCACGAAATCTACAATTTAGAATCCCCATGGGCCAAGGAGTCTGCACAGAACATCTTTAGCTCTCTAGACCTTTTTGAGGTGGAGAAGAAGATGAAAATAGGTTTATAACGATGTGACCCGTGACCCATTTGGGGTCACGGGGTCACGAGATCTACAATTTACAATCCCCATTGGCCAAGGAGTCTTCACACAACTGTTCAGCTCTCTAGACCTTTTGGAACTGGAGAAGAAGATGAAAATAGGTTTTTAAGGATGTGACCCCCGTGACCCCATTTGGGGTCACAGGGTCACGAAATCTACAATATTTAGAATCTCCATGGGCCAATGAGTCTGCACACAATTTTTCAGCTCTCTAGAGCATTTGGAACTGGAGAAGAAGATGAAAATAGGTCTTTAAGGATGTGACCCCTGTGACCCCATTTGGGGTCACGGGGTCACGAAATCTACAATTTAGAATCCCCATGGGCCAAGGAGTCTGCACACAATTTTTCAGCTCTCTAGACCTTTTGGAACTGGAGAAGAAGATGAAAATAGGTTTTTAAGGATGTGACCCCTGTGACCACATTTGGGGTCACGGGGTCATGAAATCTACAATTTAGAATCCCCATGGGCCAAGGAGTCTGCACATAAAATTTCAGCTCTGTGGAGTCGTTGGTTCTGGAGAAGAAGTCGAAAAAGCGAAAAGTTTACGGATGGACGGATGGACGGATGGACGGATGGACGGATGGACGGATGGACGGACGGATGGACGGACGCCGGACACCATGCCATGCCATAAGCCCATCGGGCCTTTCAGGCCTGATGAGCTAAAAAAAGCTTACGTTGACTTATTACAACTGGTTTACCTTGACTTATTACAAATAGCTTACCTTGACTTTTTACAAATAGCTTACCTTGACTTTTTACAAATAGCTTACATTGAGGTATTACAAATAGCTTACCTTAACTGATTACAAATAGCTTACCTTAACTTATTACAAATAGTTTACCTTAACTTATTACAAATAGTTTACCTTGACTTATTACAAATAGCATACCTTGAGGTATTAGAAATAGCTTACTTTGACTTTTTACAAATAGCTAACCTTGAGGTATTACAAATAGCTTACCTTAACTGATTACAAATAGCTTACCTTGACTTATTACAAATAGTTTACCTTGAGGTATTACAAATAACTTACCTTGACTTATTACAAATATCTTACCTTGACTTATTACAAATAGCTTAGCTTGACTTATTACAAATAGCATACCTTGAGGTATTACAAATAGCATACCTTGAGGTATTACAAAAGTTCTCTAGGTTGCTTCTTGAAAAGACTTGGAAAATGAAATGGAAATTTGTACAGGTGGATGGACGGATGGATCGACAAAATGCCATGCCATAAGCCTATTGGGTCTTTCAGGCCGGATGGATATAAAGAAAGTTAAAATACTCTCCCGAAAAGTGTATTAGTTTCAATAGATCTTCTTCATTATTGATAATACATACCATTTCAATAATTGATAAAACAATTATGTGAAAAAAAAGATGCTTACAAATACAAGGTCATGAATTCAGTTAACAATTACATTCAAAGAGATGATAACTTGTTATTCAAAAAGCTAACTAAAACAATTACATAATGTTGAAACTGTACACACCATCACTGTCTCCATCCTTTCCTGCAATAGAAATATTCATACAATCATACACATAATTCAAAATAGCTCACTATTAATAATAAAAATAGCTTACCTTGAATAATTACAGATAGCTTGCCATTACTTATTACATATATTTTACACTTACTTTGCTATTTTGTTTACAATCGTTTACCCTAATGTATTACAGATAACTTACCCTAACCAATTACATATACATTTCCTTTACTTATAATAAATATCTTACCTTGACTTATTACAAATATCTTACCTTGACATATTACAAATAGCTTACCTTGAGGTATTGCGAATAACACACCTTTGCTTATTACAAATATCTTACCTTGACATATTACAAATAGCTTACCTTGAGGTATTGCGAATAACACACCTTTGCTTATTACAAATAGCTGACCTTGAGGTATTACAAATAGCTTAACTTGACTTATTAAAACATGTTTCTTTTACTTATTACAATTAGCTTACCTTGACTTATTACAATTAGCTTTCATTGATGTATAAAGATAGCTTACCTTTAGGTATTACCATTAGCTTACCTTGACTTTTTACAATTAGCTTACTTTGATTTATTACAATTAGCTTACCTTGAGGTATTACAAATATCACACCTTGACTTATTACAAATAGCTTACCTTGACTTATTACAATTAGCTAACCTCGAAGTTTTACAATTAGCTTACCTTGACTTATTACAAATAGCTTAGCTTGAGGTATTACAAATAGCTTACCTTGAGGTATTACAAATAGCTTACCTTGATTTATTACAAATAGCTTACCTTGACTTACTACAACTAGCTTATCTTGAGGTATTACAAAAAGCTTACCTTGACTTATCACAAATAGCTTACCTTGACTTATTACAAATAGCATACATTGAGGTATTACAAATAGCTTACTTTGACTTTTTACAAATAGCTTACCTTGAGGTATTACAAATAGTTTACCTTGACTTATTATAAATAGCATACCTTGAGGTATTAGAAATAGCTTACCTTGACGTATTACAAATAGCTTATCTTAACTTATTACAAATAGCTTACCTTAACTTATTACAAATAGCTTACCTTGACTTATTACAAATAGTTTACCTTGAGGTATTACAAATAGCATACCTTGACGTATTACAAAAGTTCTCTAGAGTGCTTCTTGAAAAGACTTGGAAAATGAAATGGAAATTTGTACAGGTGGATGGACGGATGGATCGACAAAATGCCATGCCATAAGCCTATTGGGCCTTTCAGGCCGGATGGATATAAAGAAAGTTAAAATACTCTCCCGAAAAGTGTATTAGTTTCAATAGATATTCTTCATTATTGATAATACATACCATTTCAATAATTGATAAAACAATTATGTGAAAAAAAGATGCTTACAAATACAAGGTCATGAATTCAGTTAACAATTACATTCAAAGAGATGATAACTTGTTATTCAAAAAGCTAACTAAAACAATTACATACTGTTGAAACTGTACACACCTTCACTGTCTCCATCCTTTCCTGCAATAGAAATATTCATACAATCATACACATATTTCAAAATAGCTCACTATCAATAATAAAAATAGCTTACCTTGAATAATTACAGATAGCTTGCCATTACTTATTACATATATTTTACACTTACTTTGCTATTTTGTTTACAATCGTTTACCCTGATGTATTACAGATAACTTACCCTAACCAATTACATATACATTTCCTTTACTTATTATAAATATCTTACCTTGACTAATTACAAATAGCTTACTTTGAGGTAGTACGAATAGCATACTTGATTTATTAAATTAAGCTTACCTTGACTTATTACAAATATCTTACCTTGACATATTACAAATAGTTTAACTTGAGGTATTACAAATAGCTTACCTTGAGGTATTGAACAAAAGCTTACCTTGACTTATTACAAATAGCTTACCTTGACTTATTACAAATAGCTTACATTGACTTCTTACAAATAGCTTACCTTGACTTATTACAAATAGCTTAACTTGGCTTATTACAAATAGCTTACCTTGAGGTATTACAAATAGCTTAACTTGACTTATTACAATTAGCTTACCTTGACTTATTACAATTAGCTTTCCTTGATGTATAACAAAAAGCTTACCTTTAGGTATTACAATTAGCTTACATTGATTTGTTACCATTAGCTTACCTTGACTTTTTACAAATAGCTTACTTTGATTTATTACAATTAGCTTACCTTGAGGTATTACAAATAGCTTACCTTGACTTATTACAAATAGCTTACCTTGACTTATTACAATTAGCTTACCTCGAAGTTTTACAATAAGCTTACCTTGACTTATTACAAATAGCTTACCTTGAGGTATTACAAAAAGTCAAGGTAAGCTATTTGTAATAAGTTAAGATAAGCTATTTGTAATACGTCAAGGTAAGCTATTTCTAATACCTCAAGGTATGCTATTTATAATAAGTCAAGGTAAACTATTTGTAATACCTCAAGGTAAGCTATTTGTAAAAAGTCAAAGTAAGCTATTTGTAATACCTCAATGTATGCTATTTGTAATAAGTCAAGGTAAGCTATTTGTGATAAGTCAAGGTAAGCTTTTTGTAATACCTCAAGATAAGCTAGTTGTAGTAAGTCAAGGTAAGCTATTTGTAATAAATCAAGGTAAGCTATTTGTAATACCTCAAGGTAAGCTATTTGTAATACCTCAAGCTAAGCTATTTGTAATAAGTCAAGGTAAGCTAATTGTAAAACTTCGAGGTCAGCTAATTGTAATAAGTCAAGGTAAGCTATTTGTAATAAGTCAAGGTGTGATATTTGTAATACCTCAAGGTAAGCTAATTGTAATAAATCAAAGTAAGCTAATTGTAAAAAGTCAAGGTAAGCTAATGGTAATACCTAAAGGTAAGCTATTTGTTATACATCAATGAAAGCTAATTGTAATAAGTCAAGGTAAGCTTATTGTAATAAGTCAAGTTAAGCTAATTGTAATAAGTAAAAGAAACATGTTTTAATAAGTCAAGTTAAGCTATTTGTAATACCTCAAGGTCAGCTATTTGTAATAAGCAAAGGTGTGTTATTCGCAATACCTCAAGGTAAGCTATTTGTAATATGTCAAGGTAAGATATTTGTAATAAGTCAAGGTAAGCTAATTTTAATAAATCAAGTATGCTATTCGTACTACCTCAAAGTAAGCTATTTGTAATTAGTCAAGGTAAGATATTTATTATAAGTAAAGGAAATGTATATGTAATTGGTTAGGGTAAGTTATCTGTAATACATTAGGGTAAACGATTGTAAACAAAATAGCAAAGTAAGTGTAAAATATATGTAATAAGTAATGGCAAGCTATCTGTAATTATTCAAGGTAAGCTATTTTTATTATTAATAGTGAGCTATTTTGAATTATGTGTATGATTGTATGAATATTTCTATTGCAGGAAAGGATGGAGACAGTGATGGTGTGTACAGTTTCAACATTATGTAATTCTTTTAGTTAGCTTATTGAATAACAAGTTATCATCTCTTTGAATGTAATTGTTAACTGAATTCATGACCTTGTATTTGTAAGCATCTTTTTTTTCACATAATTGTTTTATCAATTATTGAAATGGTATGTATTATCAATAATGAAGAAGATCTATTGAAACTAATACACTTTTCGGGAGAGTATTTTAACTTTCTTTATATCCATCCGGCCTGAAAGACCCAATAGGCTTATGGCATGGCATTTTGTCGATCCATCCGTCCATCCACCTGTACAAATTTCCATTTCATTTTCCAAGTCTTTTCAAGAAGCAACCTAGAGAACTTTTGTAATACCTCAAGGTATGCTATTTGTAATACCTCAAGGTATGCTATTTGTAATAAGTCAAGCTAAGCTATTTGTAATAAGTCAAGGTAAGATATTTGTAATAAGTCAAGGTAAGTTATTTGTAATACCTCAAGGTAAACTATTTGTAATAAGTCAAGGTAAGCTATTTGTAATCAGTTAAGGTAAGCTATTTGTAATACCTCAAGGTTAGCTATTTGTAAAAAGTCAAAGTAAGCTATTTCTAATACCTCAAGGTATGCTATTTGTAATAAGTCAAGGTAAACTATTTGTAATAAGTTAAGGTAAACTATTTGTAATAAGTTAAGGTAAGCTATTTGTAATCAGTTAAGGTAAGCTATTTGTAATACCTCAATGTAAGCTATTTGTAAAAAGTCAAGGTAAGCTATTTGTAAAAAGTCAAGGTAAGCTATTTGTAATAAGTCAAGGTAAACCAGTTGTAATAAGTCAACGTAAGCTTTTTTTAGCTCATCAGGCCTGAAAGGCCCGATGGGCTTATGGCATGGCATGGTGTCCGGCGTCCGTCCATCCGTCCGTCCATCCGTCCATCCGTCCATCCGTCCATCCGTCCATCCGTAAACTTTTCGCTTTTTCGACTTCTTCTCCAGAACCAACGACTCCACAGAGCTGAAATTTTATGTGCAGACTCCTTGGCCCATGGGGATTCTAAATTGTAGATTTCATGACCCCGTGACCCCAAATGTGGTCACAGGGGTCACATCCTTAAAAACCTATTTTCATCTTCTTCTCCAGTTCCAAAAGGTCTAGAGAGCTGAAAAATTGTGTGCAGACTCCTTGGCCCATGGGGATTCTAAATTGTAGATTTCGTGACCCCGTGACCCCAAATGGGGTCACAGGGGTCACATCCTTAAAGACCTATTTTCTTCTTCTTCTCCAGTTCCAAATGCTCTAGAGAGCTGAAAAATTGTGTGCAGACTCATTGGCCCATGGGGATTCTAAATATTGTAGATTTCGGTCACGAAATCTACAATTTAGAATCCCCATGGGCCAAGGAGTCTTCACAGAACATCTTTAGCTCTCTAGACCTTTTTGAGGTGGAGAAGAAGATGAAAATAGGTTTATAACGATGTGACCCGTGACCCATTTGGGGTCACGGGGTCACGAGATCTACAATTTACAATCCCCATTGGCCAAGGAGTCTTCACACAACTGTTCAGCTCTCTAGACCTTTTGGAACTGGAGAAGAAGATGAAAATAGGTTTTTAAGGATGTGACCCCCGTGACCACATTTGGGGTCACGGGGTCACGAAATCTACAATTTAGAATCCCCATGGGCCAAGGAGTCTGCACACAATTTTTCAGCTCTCTAGAGCATTTGGAACTGGAGAAGAAGATGAAAATAGGTCTTTAAGGATGTGACCCCTGTGACCCCATTTGGGGTCACGGGGTCACGAAATCTACAATTTAGAATCCCCATGGGCCAAGGAGTCTGCACACAATTTTTCAGCTCTCTAGACCTTTTGGAACTGGAGAAGAAGATGAAAATAGGTTTTTAAGGATGTGACCCCTGTGACCACATTTGGGGTCACGGGGTCATGAAATCTACAATTTAGAATCCCCATGGGCCAAGGAGTCTGCACATAAAATTTCAGCTCTGTGGAGTCGTTGGTTCTGGAGAAGAAGTCGAAAAAGCGAAAAGTTTACGGATGGACGGATGGACGGATGGACGGATGGACGGATGGACGGACGGATGGACGGACGCCGGACACCATGCCATGCCATAAGCCCATCGGGCCTTTCAGGCCTGATGAGCTAAAAAAAGCTTACGTTGACTTATTACAACTGGTTTACCTTGACTTATTACAAATAGCTTACCTTGACTTTTTACAAATAGCTTACCTTGACTTTTTACAAATAGCTTACATTGAGGTATTACAAATAGCTTACCTTAACTGATTACAAATAGCTTACCTTAACTTATTACAAATAGTTTACCTTAACTTATTACAAATAGTTTACCTTGACTTATTACAAATAGCATACCTTGAGGTATTAGAAATAGCTTACTTTGACTTTTTACAAATAGCTAACCTTGAGGTATTACAAATAGCTTACCTTAACTGATTACAAATAGCTTACCTTGACTTATTACAAATAGTTTACCTTGAGGTATTACAAATAACTTACCTTGACTTATTACAAATATCTTACCTTGACTTATTACAAATAGCTTAGCTTGACTTATTACAAATAGCATACCTTGAGGTATTACAAATAGCATACCTTGAGGTATTACAAAAGTTCTCTAGGTTGCTTCTTGAAAAGACTTGGAAAATGAAATGGAAATTTGTACAGGTGGATGGACGGATGGATCGACAAAATGCCATGCCATAAGCCTATTGGGCCTTTCAGGCCGGATGGATATAAAGAAAGTTAAAATACTCTCCCGAAAAGTGTATTAGTTTCAATAGATATTCTTCATTATTGATAATACATACCATTTCAATAATTGATAAAACAATTATGTGAAAAAAAGATGCTTACAAATACAAGGTCATGAATTCAGTTAACAATTACATTCAAAGAGATGATAACTTGTTATTCAAAAAGCTAACTAAAACAATTACATACTGTTGAAACTGTACACACCTTCACTGTCTCCATCCTTTCCTGCAATAGAAATATTCATACAATCATACACATATTTCAAAATAGCTCACTATCAATAATAAAAATAGCTTACCTTGAATAATTACAGATAGCTTGCCATTACTTATTACATATATTTTACACTTACTTTGCTATTTTGTTTACAATCGTTTACCCTGATGTATTACAGATAACTTACCCTAACCAATTACATATACATTTCCTTTACTTATTATAAATATCTTACCTTGACTAATTACAAATAGCTTACTTTGAGGTAGTACGAATAGCATACTTGATTTATTAAATTTAGCTTACCTTGACTTATTACAAATATCTTACCTTGACATATTACAAATAGTTTAACTTGAGGTATTACAAATAGCTTACCTTGAGGTATTGAACAAAAGCTTACCTTGACTTATTACAAATAGCTTACCTTGACTTATTACAAATAGCTTACATTGACTTCTTACAAATAGCTTACCTTGACTTATTACAAATAGCTTAACTTGGCTTATTACAAATAGCTTACCTTGAGGTATTACAAATAGCTTAACTTGACTTATTACAATTAGCTTACCTTGACTTATTACAATTAGCTTTCCTTGATGTATAACAAAAAGCTTACCTTTAGGTATTACAATTAGCTTACATTGATTTGTTACCATTAGCTTACCTTGACTTTTTACAAATAGCTTACTTTGATTTATTACAATTAGCTTACCTTGAGGTATTACAAATATCACACCTTGACTTATTACAAATAGCTTACCTTGACTTATTACAATTAGCTTACCTCGAAGTTTTACAATAAGCTTACCTTGACTTATTACAAATAGCTTACCTTGAGGTATTACAAAAAGTCAAGGTAAGCTATTTGTAATAAGTTAAGATAAGCTATTTGTAATACGTCAAGGTAAGCTATTTCTAATACCTCAAGGTATGCTATTTATAATAAGTCAAGGTAAACTATTTGTAATACCTCAAGGTAAGCTATTTGTAAAAAGTCAAAGTAAGCTATTTGTAATACCTCAATGTATGCTATTTGTAATAAGTCAAGGTAAGCTATTTGTGATAAGTCAAGGTAAGCTTTTTGTAATACCTCAAGATAAGCTAGTTGTAGTAAGTCAAGGTAAGCTATTTGTAATAAATCAAGGTAAGCTATTTGTAATACCTCAAGGTAAGCTATTTGTAATACCTCAAGCTAAGCTATTTGTAATAAGTCAAGGTAAGCTAATTGTAAAACTTCGAGGTCAGCTAATTGTAATAAGTCAAGGTAAGCTATTTGTAATAAGTCAAGGTGTGATATTTGTAATACCTCAAGGTAAGCTAATTGTAATAAATCAAAGTAAGCTAATTGTAAAAAGTCAAGGTAAGCTAATGGTAATACCTAAAGGTAAGCTATTTGTTATACATCAATGAAAGCTAATTGTAATAAGTCAAGGTAAGCTTATTGTAATAAGTCAAGTTAAGCTAATTGTAATAAGTAAAAGAAACATGTTTTAATAAGTCAAGTTAAGCTATTTGTAATACCTCAAGGTCAGCTATTTGTAATAAGCAAAGGTGTGTTATTCGCAATACCTCAAGGTAAGCTATTTGTAATATGTCAAGGTAAGATATTTGTAATAAGTCAAGGTAAGCTAATTTTAATAAATCAAGTATGCTATTCGTACTACCTCAAAGTAAGCTATTTGTAATTAGTCAAGGTAAGATATTTATTATAAGTAAAGGAAATGTATATGTAATTGGTTAGGGTAAGTTATCTGTAATACATTAGGGTAAACGATTGTAAACAAAATAGCAAAGTAAGTGTAAAATATATGTAATAAGTAATGGCAAGCTATCTGTAATTATTCAAGGTAAGCTATTTTTATTATTAATAGTGAGCTATTTTGAATTATGTGTATGATTGTATGAATATTTCTATTGCAGGAAAGGATGGAGACAGTGATGGTGTGTACAGTTTCAACATTATGTAATTCTTTTAGTTAGCTTATTGAATAACAAGTTATCATCTCTTTGAATGTAATTGTTAACTGAATTCATGACCTTGTATTTGTAAGCATCTTTTTTTTCACATAATTGTTTTATCAATTATTGAAATGGTATGTATTATCAATAATGAAGAAGATCTATTGAAACTAATACACTTTTCGGGAGAGTATTTTAACTTTCTTTATATCCATCCGGCCTGAAAGACCCAATAGGCTTATGGCATGGCATTTTGTCGATCCATCCGTCCATCCACCTGTACAAATTTCCATTTCATTTTCCAAGTCTTTTCAAGAAGCAACCTAGAGAACTTTTGTAATACCTCAAGGTATGCTATTTGTAATACCTCAAGGTATGCTATTTGTAATAAGTCAAGCTAAGCTATTTGTAATAAGTCAAGGTAAGATATTTGTAATAAGTCAAGGTAAGTTATTTGTAATACCTCAAGGTAAACTATTTGTAATAAGTCAAGGTAAGCTATTTGTAATCAGTTAAGGTAAGCTATTTGTAATACCTCAAGGTAAGATATTTGTAAAAAGTCAAAGTAAGCTATTTCTAATACCTCAAGGTATGCTATTTGTAATAAGTCAAGGTAAACTATTTGTAATAAGTTAAGGTAAGCTATTTGTAATAAGTTAAGGTTAGCTATTTGAAATCAGTTAAGGTAAGCTATTTGTAATACCTCAATGTAAGCTATTTGTAAAAAGTCAAGGTAAGCTATTTGTAAAAAGTCAAGGTAAGCTATTTGTAATAAGTCAAGGTAAACCAGTTGTAATAAGTCAACGTAAGCTTTTTTTAGCTCATCAGGCCTGAAAGGCCCGATGGGCTTATGGCATGGCATGGTGTCCGGCGTCCGTCCATCCGTCCGTCCATCCGTCCATCCGTCCATCCGTCCATCCGTCCATCCGTAAACTTTTCGCTTTTTCGACTTCTTCTCCAGAACCAACGACTCCACAGAGCTGAAATTTTATGTGCAGACTCCTTGGCCCATGGGGATTCTAAATTGTAGATTTCATGACCCCGTGACCCCAAATGTGGTCACAGGGGTCACATCCTTAAAAACCTATTTTCATCTTCTTCTCCAGTTCCAAAAGGTCTAGAGAGCTGAAAAATTGTGTGCAGACTCCTTGGCCCATGGGGATTCTAAATTGTAGATTTCGTGACCCCGTGACCCCAAATGGGGTCACAGGGGTCACATCCTTAAAGACCTATTTTCATCTTCTTCTCCAGTTCCAAATGCTCTAGAGAGCTGAAAAATTGTGTGCAGACTCATTGGCCCATGGGGATTCTAAATATTGTAGATTTCGGTCACGAAATCTACAATTTAGAATCCCCATGGGCCAAGGAGTCTTCACAGAACATCTTTAGCTCTCTAGACCTTTTTGAGGTGGAGAAGAAGATGAAAATAGGTTTATAACGATGTGACCCGTGACCCATTTGGGGTCACGGGGTCACGAGATCTACAATTTACAATCCCCATTGGCCAAGGAGTCTTCACACAACTGTTCAGCTCTCTAGACCTTTTGGAACTGGAGAAGAAGATGAAAATAGGTTTTTAAGGATGTGACCCCCGTGACCCCAAATGGGGTCACGGGGTCACGAAATCTACAATTTAGAATCCCCATGGGCCAAGGAGTCTGCACACAATTTTTCAGCTCTCTAGAGCATTTGGAACTGGAGAAGAAGATGAAAATAGGTCTTTAAGGATGTGACCCCTGTGACCCCATTTGGGGTCACGGGGTCACGAAATCTACAATTTAGAATCCCCATGGGCCAAGGAGTCTGCACACAATTTTTCAGCTCTCTAGACCTTTTGGAACTGGAGAAGAAGATGAAAATAGGTTTTTAAGGATGTGACCCCTGTGACCACATTTGGGGTCACGGGGTCATGAAATCTACAATTTAGAATCCCCATGGGCCAAGGAGTCTGCACATAAAATTTCAGCTCTGTGGAGTCGTTGGTTCTGGAGAAGAAGTCGAAAAAGCGAAAAGTTTACGGATGGACGGATGGACGGATGGACGGATGGACGGATGGACGGATGGACGGACGGATGGACGGACGCCGGACACCATGCCATGCCATAAGCCCATCGGGCCTTTCAGGCCTGATGAGCTAAAAAAAGCTTACGTTGACTTATTACAACTGGTTTACCTTGACTTATTACAAATAGCTTACCTTGACTTTTTACAAATAGCTTACCTTGACTTTTTACAAATAGCTTACATTGAGGTATTACAAATAGCTTACCTTAACTGATTACAAATAGCTTACCTTAACTTATTACAAATAGTTTACCTTAACTTATTACAAATAGTTTACCTTGACTTATTACAAATAGCATACCTTGAGGTATTAGAAATAGCTTACTTTGACTTTTTACAAATAGCTAACCTTGAGGTATTACAAATAGCTTACCTTAACTGATTACAAATAGCTTACCTTGACTTATTACAAATAGTTTACCTTGAGGTATTACAAATAACTTACCTTGACTTATTACAAATATCTTACCTTGACTTATTACAAATAGCTTAGCTTGACTTATTACAAATAGCATACCTTGAGGTATTACAAATAGCATACCTTGAGGTATTACAAAAGTTCTCTAGGTTGCTTCTTGAAAAGACTTGGAAAATGAAATGGAAATTTGTACAGGTGGATGGACGGATGGATCGACAAAATGCCATGCCATAAGCCTATTGGGTCTTTCAGGCCGGATGGATATAAAGAAAGTTAAAATACTCTCCCGAAAAGTGTATTAGTTTCAATAGATCTTCTTCATTATTGATAATACATACCATTTCAATAATTGATAAAACAATTATGTGAAAAAAAAGATGCTTACAAATACAAGGTCATGAATTCAGTTAACAATTACATTCAAAGAGATGATAACTTGTTATTCAATAAGCTAACTAAAAGAATTACATAATGTTGAAACTGTACACACCATCACTGTCTCCATCCTTTCCTGCAATAGAAATATTCATACAATCATACACATAATTCAAAATAGCTCACTATTAATAATAAAAATAGCTTACCTTGAATAATTACAGATAGCTTGCCATTACTTATTACATATATTTTACACTTACTTTGCTATTTTGTTTACAATCGTTTACCCTAATGTATTACAGATAACTTACCCTAACCAATTACATATACATTTCCTTTACTTATAATAAATATCTTACCTTGACTAATTACAAATAGCTTACTTTGAGGTAGTACGAATAGCATACTTGATTTATTAAAATTAGCTTACCTTGAATTATTACAAATATCTTACCTTGACATATTACAAATAGCTTACCTTGAGGTATTGCGAATAACACACCTTTGCTTATTACAAATAGCTGACCTTGAGGTATTACAAATAGCTTAACTTGACTTATTAAAACATGTTTCTTTTACTTATTACAATTAGCTTAACTTGACTTATTACAATAAGCTTACCTTGACTTATTACAATTAGCTTTCATTGATGTATAACAAATAGCTTACCTTTAGGTATTACCATTAGCTTACCTTGACTTTTTACAATTAGCTTACTTTGATTTATTACAATTAGCTTACCTTGAGGTATTACAAATATCACACCTTGACTTATTACAAATAGCTTACCTTGACTTATTACAATTAGCTGACCTCGAAGTTTTACAATTAGCTTACCTTGACTTATTACAAATAGCTTAGCTTGAGGTATTACAAATAGCTTACCTTGAGGTATTACAAATAGCTTACCTTGATTTATTACAAATAGCTTACCTTGACTTACTACAACTAGCTTATCTTGAGGTATTACAAAAAGCTTACCTTGACTTATCACAAATAGCTTACCTTGACTTATTACAAATAGCATACATTGAGGTATTACAAATAGCTTACTTTGACTTTTTACAAATAGCTTACCTTGAGGTATTACAAATAGTTTACCTTGACTTATTATAAATAGCATACCTTGAGGTATTAGAAATAGCTTACCTTGACGTATTACAAATAGCTTATCTTAACTTATTACAAATAGCTTACCTTAACTTATTACAAATAGCTTACCTTGACTTATTACAAATAGTTTACCTTGAGGTATTACAAATAGCAAACCTTGACGTATTACAAAAGTTCTCTAGAGTGCTTCTTGAAAAGACTTGGAAAATGAAATGGAAATTTGTACAGGTGGATGGACGCATGGATCGACAAAATGCCATGCCATAAGCCTATTGGGCCTTTCAGGCCGGATGGATATAAAGAAAGTTAAAACATTCTCCCGAAAAGTGTATTAGTTTCAATAGATCTTCTTCATTATTGATAATACATACCATTTCAATAATTGATAAAACAATTATGTTAAAAAAAAGATGCTTACAAATACAAGGTCATGAATTCAGTTAACAATTACATTCAAAGAGATGATAACTTGTTATTCAAAAAGCTAACTAAAACAATTACATACTGTTGAAACTGTACACACCTTCACTGTCTCCATCCTTTCCTGCAATATAAATATTCATACAATCATACACATAATTCAAAATAGCTCACTATTAATAATAAAAATAGCTTACCTTGAATAATTACAGATAGCTTGCCATTACTTATTACCTATATTTTACACTTACTTTGCTATTTTGTTTACAATCGTTTACCCTAATGTATTACAGATAACTTACCCTAACCAATTACATATACATTTCCTTTACTTATAATAAATATCTTACCTTGACTAATTACAAATAGCTTACTTTGAGGTAGTACGAATAGCATACTTGATTTATTAAAATTAGCTTACCTTGACTTATTACAAATATCTTACCTTGACATATTACAAATAGCTTACCTTGAGTTATTACGAATAACACACCTTGGCTTATTACAAATAGCTTACCTTGAGGTATTACAAATAGCTTAACTTGACTTATTACAACATGTTTACTTTGACTTATTACAATTAGCTTAACTTGACTTATTACAATTAGCTTACCTTGACTTATAACAATTAGCTTTCCTTGATGTATAACAAATAGCTTACCTTTAGGTATTACAATTAGCTTACATTGACTTGTTACCATTAGCTTACCTTGACTTTTTACAAATAGCTTACTTTGAATTATTACAATTAGCTTACCTTGAGGTATTACAAATATCACACCATGACTTATTACAAATAGCTTACCTTGACTTATAACAATTAGCTAACCTCGAAGTTTTACAATTAGCTTACCTTGACTTATTACAAATAGCTTACCTTGACTTATTACAAATAGCTTAGCTTGAATTATTACAAATAGGATACCTTGAGGTATTACAAATAGCATACCTTGACGTATTACAAAAGTTCTCTAGAGTGCTTCTTGAAAAGACTTGGAAAATGAAATGGAAATTTGTACAGGTGGATGGACGGATGGATCGACAAAATGCCATGCCATAAGCCTATTGGGCCTTTCAGGCCGGATGGATATAAAGAAAGTTAAAACATTCTCCCGAAAAGTGTATTAGTTTCAATAGATCTTCTTCATTATTGATAATACATACCATTTCAATAATTGATAAAACAATTATGTTAAAAAAAGATGCTTACAAATACAAGGTCATGAATTCAGTTAACAATTACATTCAAAGAGATGATAACTTGTTATTCAAAAAGCTAACTAAAACAATTACATACTGTTGAAACTGTACACACCTTCACTGTCTCCATCCTTTCCTGCAATAGAAATATTCATACAATCATACACATAATTCAAAATAGCTCACTATTAATAATAAAAATAACTTACCTTGAATAATTACAGATAGCTTGCCATTACTTATTACATATATTTTACACTTACTTTGCTATTTTGTTTACAATCGTTTACCCTAATGTATTACAGATAACTTACCCTAACCAATTACATATACATTTCCTTTACTTATTATAAATATCTTACCTTGACTAATTACAAATAGCTTACTTTGAGGTAGTACGAATAGCATACTTGATTTATTAAATTTAGCTTACCTTGACTTATTACAAATATCTTACCTTGACATATTAAAAATAGCTTACCTTGAGGTATTACGAATAACACACCTTGGCTTATTACAAATAGCTTACCTTGAGGTATTACAAATAGTTTAACTTGACTTATTACAACATGTTTACTTTGACTTATTACAATTAGCTTAACGTGACTTATTATAATTAGCTTACCTTGACTTATTACAATTAGCTTTCCTTGATGTATAACAAATAGCTTACCTTTAGGTATTACAATTAGCTTACATTGACTTGTTACCATTAGCTTACCTTGACTTTTTACAAATAGCTTACTTTGAATTATTACAATTAGCTTACCTTGAGGTATTACAAATATCACACCATGACTTATTACAAATAGCTTACCTTGACTTATTACAATTAGCTAACCTCGAAGTTTTACAATTAGCTTACCTTGACTTATTACAAATAGCTTACCTTGACTTATTACAAATAGCTTAGCTTGACTTATTACAAATAGCATACCTTGAGGTATTACAAATAGCATACCTTGACGTATTACAAAAGTTCTCTAGAGTGCTTCTTGAAAAGACTTGGAAAATGAAATGGAAATTTGTACAGGTGGATGGACGGATGGATCGACAAAATGCCATGCCATAAGCCTATTGGGCCTTTCAGGCCGGATGGATATAAAGAAAGTTAAAACATTCTCCCGAAAAGTGTATTAGTTGCAATAGATCTTCTTCATTATTGATAATACATACCATTTCAATAATTGATAAAACAATTATGTTAAAACAAAGATGCTTACAAATACAAGGTCATGAATTCAGTTAACAATTACATTCAAAGAGATGATAACTTGTTATTCAATAAGCTAACTAAAACAATTACATACTGTTGAAACTGTACACACCTTCACTGTCTCCATCCTTTCCTGCAATAGAAATATTCATACAATCATACACATAATTCAAACTAGCTCACTATTAATAATAAAAATAGCTTACCTTGAATAATTACAGATAGCTTGCCATTATTTATTACATATATTTTACACTTACTTTGCTATTTTGTTTACAATCGTTTACCCTAATGTATTACAGATAACTTACCCTAACCAATTACATATACATTTCCTTTACTTATTATAAATATCTTACCTTGACTAATTACAAATAGCTTACTTTAAGGTAGTACGAATAGCATACTTGATTTATTAAAATTAGCTTACCTTGACTTATTACAAATATCTTACCTTGACATATTACAAATAGCTTACCTTGAGGTATTACGAATAACACACCTTGGCTAATTACAAATAGCTTACCTTGAGGTATTACAAATAGCTTAACTTGACTTATTACAACATGTTTACTTTGACTTATTACAATTAGCTTAACTTTACTTATTACAATTAGCTTACCTTGACTTATAACAATTAGCTTTCCTTGATGTATAACAAATAGCTTACCTTTAGGTATTACAATTAGCTTACATTGACTTGTTACCATTAGCTTACCTTGACTTTTTACAAATAGCTTACTTTGAATTATTACAATTAGCTTACCTTGAGGTATTACAAATATCACACCATGACTTATTACAAATAGCTTACCTTGACTTATAACAATTAGCTAACCTCGAAGTTTTACAATTAGCTTACCTTGACTTATTACAAATAGCTTACCTTGACTTATTACAAATAGCTTAGCTTGAATTATTACAAATAGCATACCTTGAGGTATTACAAATAGCATACCTTGAGGTATTACAAATAGCATACCTTGACGTATTACAAAAGTTCTCTAGAGTGCTTCTTGAAAAGACTTGGAAAATGAAATGGAAATTTTTACAGGTGGATGGATGGATGGATCGACAAAATGCCATGCCATAAGCCTATTGGGCCTTTCAGGCCGGATGGATATAAAGAAAGTTAAAACATTCTCCCGAAAAGTGTATTAGTTTCAATAGATCTTCTTCATTATTGATAATACATACCATTTCAATAATTGATAAAACAATTATGTTAAAAAAAGATGCTTACAAATACAAGGTCATGAATTCAGTTAACAATTACATTCAAAGAGATGATAACTTGTTATTCAAAAAGGCTAACCAAAACAATTACATACTGTTGAAACTGTACACACCTTCACTGTCTCCATCCTTTCCTGCAATAGAAGTATTCATACAATCATACACATAATTCAAAATAGCTCACTATTAATAATAAAAATAGCTTACCTTGAATAATTACAGATAGCTTGCCATTACTTATTACCTATATTTTACACTTACTTTGCTATTTTGTTTACAATCGTTTACCCTAATGTATTACAGATAACTTACCCTAACCAATTACATATACATTTCCTTTATTTATTATAAATATCTTACCTTGACTAATTACAAATAGCTTACTTTGAGGTAGTACGAATAACACACCTTGGCTTATTACAAATAGCTTACCTTGAGGTATTACAAATAGCTTAACTTGACTTATTACAACATGTTTACTTTGACTTATTACAATTAGCTTAACGTGACTTATTACAATTAGCTTACCTTGACTTATTACAATTAGCTTTCCTTGATGTATAACAAATAGCTTACCTTTAGGTATTACAATTATCTTACATTGACTTGTTACCATTAGCTTACCTTGACTTTTTACAAATAGCTTACTTTGAATTATTACAATTAGCTTACCTTGAGGTATTACAAATATCACACCTTGACTTATTACAAATAGCTTTCCTTGACTTATTACAATTAGCTAACCTCGAAGTTTTACAATTAGCTTACCTTGACTTATTACAAATAGCTTAGCTTGAGGTATTACAAATAGCTTACCTTGAGGTATTACAAATAGCTTACCTTGATTTATTACAAATAGCTTACCTTGACTTACTACAACTAGCTTATCTTGAGATATTACAATACGCTTACCTTGACTTATCACAAAAAGCTTACCTTGACTTATTACAAATAGCTTAGCTTGACTTATTACAAATAGCATACCTTGAGGTATTACAAATAGCATACCTTGACGTATTACAAAAGTTCTCTAGAGTGCTTCTTGAAAAGACTTGGAAAATGAAATGGAAATTTGTACAGGTGGATGGACGGATGGATCGACAAAATGCCATGCCATAAGCCTATTGGGCCTTTCAGGCCGGATGGATATAAAGAAAGTTAAAACATTCTCCCGAAAAGTGTATTAGTTTCAATAGATCTTCTTCATTATTGATAATACATACCATTTCAATAATTGATAAAACAATTATGTTAAAAAAAGATGCTTACAAATACAAGGTCATGAATTCAGTTAACAATTACATTCAAAGAGATGATAACTTGTTATTCAAAAAGCTAACTAAAACAATTACATACTGTTGAAACTGTACACACCTTCACTGTCTCCATCCTTTCCTGCAATAGAAATATTCATACAATCATACACATAATTCAAAATAGCTCACTATTAATAATAAAAATAGCTTACCTTGAATAATTACAGATAGCTTGCCATTACTTATTACAAATAATTTACACTTACTTTGCTATTTTGTTTACAATCGTTTACCCTAATGTATTACAGATAACTTACCCTAACCAATTACATATACATTTCCTTTACTTATTATAAATATCTTACCTTGACTAATTACAAATAGCTTACTTTGAGGTAGTACGAATAGCATACTTGATTTATTAAAATTAGCTTACCTTGACTTATTACAAATATCATACCTTGACATATTACAAATAGCTTACCTTGAGGTATTACGAATAACACACCTTGGCTTATTACAAATAGCTTACCTTGAGGTATTACAAATAGCTTAACTTGACTTATTACAACATGTTTACTTTGACTTATTACAATTAGCTAAACTTGACTTATTACAATTAGCTTACCTTGACTTATTACAATTAGCTTTCCTTGATGTATAACAAATAGCTTACCTTTAGGTATTACAATTAGCTTACATTGACTTGTTACCATTAGCTTACCTTGACTTTTTACAAATAGCTTACTTTGAATTATTACAATTGGCTTACCTTGAGGTTTTACAAATATCACACCTTGACTTATTACAAATAGCTTACCTTGACTTATTACAATTAGCTAACCTCGAAGTTTTACAATTAGCTTACCTTGACTTATTACAAATAGCATACCTTGAGGTATTACAAATAGCTTACCTTGAGCAAATAGCTTACCTTGATTTATTACAATTAGCTAACCTCGAAGTTTTACAATTAGCTTACCTTGACTTATTACAAATAGCTTACCTTGACTTATTACAAATAGCTTAGCTTGACTCATTACAAATAGCATACCTTGACGTATTACAAATAGCATACCTTGACGTATTACAAAAGTTCTCTAGAGTGCTTCTTGAAAAGACTTGGAAAATGAAATGGAAATTTGTACAGGTGGATGGACGGATGGATCGACAAAATGCCATGCCATAAGCCTATTGGGCCTTTCAGGCCGGATGGACATAAAGAAAGTTAAAACATTCTCCCGAAAAGTGTATTAGTTTCAATAGATCTTCTTCATTATTGATAATACATACCATTTCAATAATTGATAAAACAATTATGTTAAAAAAAAGATGCTTACAAATACAAGGTCATGAATTCAGTTAACAATTACATTCAAAGAGATGATAACTTGTTATTCAATAAGCTAACTAAAACAATTACATACTGTTGAAACTGTACACACCTTCACTGTCTCCATCCTTTCCTGCAATAGAAATATTCATACAATCATACACATAATTCAAAATAGCTCACTATTAATAATAAAAATAGCTTACCTTGAATAATTACAGATAGCTTGCCATTACTTATTACAAATAATTTACACTTACTTTGCTATTTTGTTTACAATCGTTTACCCTAATGTATTACAGATAACTTACCCTAACCAATTACATATACATTTCCTTTACTTATTATAAATATCTTACCTTGACTAATTACAAATAGCTTACTTTGAGGTAGTACGAATAGCATACTTGATTTATTAAAATTAGCTAACCTTGACATATTACAAATAGCTTACCTTGAGGTATTACGAATAACACACCTTGGCTTATTACAAATAGCTTACCTTGAGGTATTACAAATAGCTTAACTTCACTTATTACAATTAGGTAACCTCGAAGATTTACAATAAGCTTATCTTGACTTATTACAAATAGCTTACCTTGAGGTATTACAAAAAGCTTACCTTGAGGTATAACAAATAGCTTACCTTGATTTATTAGAAATAGCTTACCTTGACTTACTACAACTAGCTTATGTTTAGGTATTACAATAAGCTTATCTTGACTTATCACAAATAGCTTACCTTGACTTATTACAAAAACCTTACCTTGACTAACTACAACTAGCTTTTCTTGAGGTATTACAATAAGCTTACCTTGACTTATAACAAATAGTTTACCTTGACTTATTACAAATAGCATACCTTGAGGTATTACAAATAGCTTACTTTGACTTTTTACAAATAGCTTACCTCGAGGTATTACAAATAGTTTACCTTGAGGTATTACAAATAGCTTACCTTGAGGTATTACAAATAGCTTACCTTGACTTATTACAAATAGCATACCTTGAGGTATTACAAATAGCTTACCTTGACGTATTACAAATAGCTTACCTTAACTTATTACAAATAGCTTACCTTGACTTATTACAAATAGCATACCTTGAGGTATTACAAATAGCTTACTTTGACTTTTTATAAATAGCTTACCTTGAGGTATTACAAATAGCTTACCTTAACTTATTACAAATAGCTTACCTTGACTTATTACAAATAGTTTACCTTGAGGTATTACAAATAGCTTACCTTGCGGTATTGAAAAAAAGCTTACCTTGACTTATTACAAATACCTTACCTTGACTTATTACAAATAGCTTACCTTGACTTATTACAAATAGCTTAGCTTGACTTATTACAAATAGCATACCTTGAGGTATTACAAATAGCATACCTTGAGGTATTACAAATAGCTTACCTTGACGTATTACAAAAGTTCTCTAGAGTGCTTCTTGAAAAGACTTGGAAAATGAAATGGAAATTTGTACAGGTGGATGGACGGATTGATCGACAAAATGCCATGCCATAAGCCTATTGGGCCTTTCAGGCCGGATGGATATAAAGAAAGTTAAAATACTCTCCCGAAAAGTGTATTAGTTTCAATAGATCTTCTTCATTATTGATAATACATACCATTTCAATAATTGATAAAACAATTATGTTAAAAAAAAGATGCTTACAAATACAAGGTCATGAATTCAGTTAACAATTACATTCAAAGAGATGATATCTTGTTATTCAAAAAGCTAACTAAAACAATTACATACTGTTGAAACTGTACACACCTTCACTGTCTCCATCCTTTCCTGCAATAGAAATATTCATACAATCATACACATAATTCAAAATAGCTCACTATTAATAATAAAAATAGCTTACCTTGAATAATTACAGATAGCTTGCCAATACTTATTACATATATTTTACACTTACTTTGCTATTTTGTTAACAATCGTTTACCCTAATGTATTCCAGATAACTTACCCTTACCAATTACATATACATTTCCTATACTTATTATAAATATCTTACCTTGACTAATTACAAATAGTTTACTTTGAGGTAGTACGAAAAGCATACTTGATTTATTAAAATTAGCCTACCTTGACTTATTACAAATAGCTTACCTTGAGGTATTACGAATAACACACCTTGGCTTATTACAAATAGCTTACCTTGAGGTATTACAAATAGCTTAACTTGACTTATTACAACATGTTTACTTTGACTTATTACAATTAGCTTAACTTGACTTATTACAATTAGCTTACCTTGACTTATTACAATTAGCTTCCTTGATGTATAACAAATAGCTTACCTTTAGGTATTACAATTAGCTTACATTGACTTATTATATTAGCTTACCTTGACTTTTTACAAATAGCTTACTTTGATTTATTACAATTAGCTTACCTTGAGGTATTACAAATATCACACCTTGACTTATTACAAATAGCTTACCTTGACATATTACAATTAGCTAACCTCGAAGTTTTACAATTAGCTTACCTTGACTTATTACAAATAGCTTACCTTGACTTATTACAAATAGCTTACCTTGAGGTATTACAAATAGCTTACCTTGATTTATTACAAATAGCTTACCTTGACTTACTACAACTAGCTTATCTTGAGGTATTACAATAAGCTTACCTTGACTTATCACAAATAGCTTACCTTGACTTATTACAAATAGCATACCTTGAAGTATTACAAATAGCTTACTTTGACATTTTACAAATAGCTTACCTTGACTTATTACAAAAAGCATACCTTGAGGTATTATGAAAAGCTTACCTTGACGTATTACAAATAGCTTATCTTAACTTATTACAAATAGCTTACCTTACCTTATTTCAAATAGCTTACCTTGACTTATTACAAATAGTTTAACTTGAGGTATTACAAATAGCCTACCTTGAGGTATTAAAAAAAAGCTTACCTTGACTAATTACAAATAGCTTACCTTGACTAAATACAAATAGCATACCTTGAGGTATTACAAATAGCTTACCTTAACTTATTACAAATAGCTTACCTTGACTTATTAAAAATAGCTTAGCTTGACTTATTACAAATAGCTTAGCTTGATTTATTACAAATAGCATACCTTGAGGTATTACAAATAGCTTACCTTGACTTATTACAAATATCATACCTTGAGGTATTACAAATAGCTTACCTTGACGTATTACAAATAGCTTACATTGACATATTACAAATAGCTTACCTTGACATATTACAAATAGCTTACCTTGACTTATTACAAATAGCTTAGCTTGACTTATTACAAATAGCTTAGCTTGACTTATTACAAATAGTATACCTTGAGGTATTACAAATAGCTTACCTTGACTTATTACAAATAGCATACCTTGAGGTATTAGAAATAACTTACCTTAACTTATTACAAATAGCTTACCTTGACATATTACAAATAGCTTACCTTGACTTATTACAAATATCATACCTTGAGGTATTACAAATAGCTTACCTTGACGTATTACAAATAGCTTACCTTGACATATTACAAATAGCTTACCTTGACTTATTACAAATAGCTTAGCTTGACTTATTACAAATAGCTTAGCTTGACTTATTACAAATAGCTTAGCTTGACTTATTACAAATAGCATACCTTGAGGTATTACAAATAGCTTACCTTGACTTATTACAAATAGCATACCTTGACGTATTACAGATAGCTTACCTTGACATATTACAAATAGCTTACCTTGACATATTACAAACAGCTTACCTTGACTTATTACAAATAGCATACCTTGACGTATTACAAATATCTTACCTTGACGTATTACAAATAGCTTACCTTGACATATTACAAATAGCTTACCTTGACTTATTACAAATAGCTTACCTTGACTTATTACAAATGGCTTACCTTGACTTATTACTAATAGCTTAGCTTGACTCATCACAAATAGCATACCTTGAGGTATTACAAATAGCATACCTTGAGGTATTACAAAAGTTCTCTAGGTTGCTTCTTGAAAAGACTTGGAAAATGAAATGGAAATTTGTACAGGTGGATGGACGGATGGATCGACAAAATGCCATGCCATAAGCCTATTGGGCCTTTCAGGCCGGATGGATATAAAGAAAGTTAACATACTCTCCCGAAAAGTGTATTAGTTTCAATAGATCTTCTTCATTATTGATAATACATACCATTTCAATAATTGATAAAACAATTATGTTAAAAAAAAGATGCTTACAAATACAAGGTCATGAATTCAGTTAACAATTACATTCAAAGAGATGATAACTTGTTATTCAATTAGCTAACTAAAACAATTACATACTGTTGAAACTGTACACACCTTCACTGTCTCCATCCTTTCCTGCAATAGAAATATTCATACAATCATACAATCATACACATAATTCAAAATAGCTCACTATTAATAATAAAAATAGCTTACCTTGAATAATTACAGATAGCTTGCCATTACTTATTACAAATATTTTACACTTACTTTGCTATTTTGTTTACAATCGTTTACCCTAATGTATTACAGATAACTTACCCTTACCATTACATATACATTTCCTTTACTTATTACACATATCTTACCTTGACTAATTACAAATAGCTTACTTTGATGTAGTACGAATAGCATACTTGATTTATTAAAATTAGCTTACCTTGACTTATTACAAATATCTTACCTTGACATATTACAAATAGCTTTCCTTGAGTTATTACGAATAACACACCTTGGCTTATTACAAATAGCTTACCTTGAGGTATTACAAATAGCTTAACTTGACTCATTACAAAATGTTTACTTTGACTTATTACAATTAGCTTTACTTGACTTATTACAATTAGCTTTCCTTGATGTATTACAAATAGCTTTCCTTGATGTATAACAAACAGCTTACCTTTAGGTATTACAATTAGCTTACATTGACTTGTTACCATAAGCTTACCTTGACTTTTTACAAAAAGCTTACTTTGATTTATTACAATTAGCTTATCTTGAGGTATTAAAAAAAAGCTTACCTTGACTTATTACAAATAGCTTACCTTGACTTATTACACAAACATTACCTTGACTTATTACAATTAGCTTACCTTGAGGTATTACAAATATCACACCTTGACTTATTACAAATAGCTTACCTTGAGATATTACAAATAGCATGCCTTGAGGTATTACAAATAGCTTACCTTGACTTATTACAAATAGCTTACCTTGACTTACTACAACTAGCTTATCTTGAGGTATTAAAAAAAAGCTTACCTTGACTGATTACAAATAGCTTTCCTTGACTTATTACACAAAGCTTACCTTGACTTATTACAAATAGCTTAGCTTGACTTATTACAAATAGCATACCTTGAGGTATTACAAATATCTTACCTTGACTTATTACAAATATCTTACCTTGAGGCATTACAAATAGCTTACCTTGAGTTATTACAAATAGCCTACCTTGACTTACTACAACTAGCTTATCTTGAGGTATTACAATAAGCTTACCTTGACTTATCAAAAATAGCTTACCTTGACTTATTACAAATAGCATACCTTGATGTATTACAAATAGCTTACTTTGACTTTTTACAAATTGCTTACCTTGAGGTATTACAAATAGCTTACCTTGACATATTACAAATAGCATACCTTGAGGTATTACAAATAGCTTACCTTGAGGTATTAAAAAAAGCTTACCTTGACTTATTACAAATAGCTTACCTTGACTTATTACCAATAGCATACCTTGAGGTATTACAAAATTTCTCTAGAGTGCTTCTTGAAAAGACTTGGAAAATGAAATTGAAGTTTGTACAGGTGGATGGACGGATGGATCGACAAAATGCCATGCCATAAGCCTATTGGGCCTTTCAGGCCGGATGGACATAAAGAAAGTTAAAATATTCTCCCGAAAAGTGTATTAGTTTTAATAGATCTTCTTCATTATTGATAATACATACCATTTCAATAATTGATAAAACAATTAAGTTAAAAAAAAGATGCTTACAAATACAAGGTCATGAATTCAGTTAACAATTACATTCAAAGAGATGATAACTTGTTATTCAATAAGCTAACTAAAAGAATTACATACTGTTGAAACTGTACACACCTTCACTGTCTCCATCCTTTCCTGCAATAGAAATATTCATACAATCATACACATAATTCAAAATAGCTCACTATTAATAATAAAAATAGCTTACCTTGAATAATTACAGATAGCTTGCCATTACTTATTAAAAATATTTTACCCTTACTTTGCTATTTTGTTTACAATCATTTACCCTAATGTATTACAGATAACTTACCCTAACCATTACAATTGACTTATTACAATTAGCTAACCTCGAAGTTTTACAAATAGCTTACCTTGACTTATTACAAATAGATTACCTTGAGGTATAACAAATAGCTTAAATTGAGGTATTTCAAATAGCTTACCTTGACTTATTACAAATAGCTCACCTTATCTTACTACAACTAGCTTATATTGAGGTTTTACACCAAGCTTACCTTGATTCATCACAAATAGCTTACATTGACTTATTACAAATAGCATACCTTGAGGTATTACAATCAGCTTACTTTGACTTTTTACAAATAGCTTACCTTGAGGTATTACAAATAGCTTACCTTGACTTATTACAAATAGCATACCTTGAGGTATTACATATAGCTTACTTTGACTTTTTACAAATAGCTTACCTTGAGGTATTACAAATAGCTTACCTTAACTTATTACAAATAGGTTACCTTCAATTATGACAAATAACTTACCTTGACTTATTACAAATAGCTTAGCTTGACTTATTACAAATAGCATACCTTGAGGTATTACAAATAGCATACCTTGAGGTATTACAAATAGCTTACCTTGACGTATTACAAAAGTTCTCTAGAGTGCTTTTTTAAAAGACTTGGAAAATGAAATGGAAATTTGTACAGGTGGATGGACGGATTGATCGACAAAATGCCATGCCATAAGCCTATTGGGCCTTTCAGGCCGGATGGATATAAAGAAAGTTAAAATACTCTCCCGAAAAGTGTATTAGTTTCAATAGATCTTCTTCATTATTGATAATACATACCATTTCAATAATTGATAAAACAATTATGTTAAAAAAAAGATGCTTACAAATACAAGGTCATGAATTCAGTTAACAATTACATTCAAAGAGATGATATCTTGTTATTCAAAAAGCTAACTAAAACAATTACATACTGTTGAAACTGTACACACCTTCACTGTCTCCATCCTTTCCTGCAATAGAAATATTCATACAATCATACACATAATTCAAAATAGCTCACTATTAATAATAAAAATAGCTTACCTTGAATAATTACAGATAGCTTGCCAATACTTATTACATATATTTTACACTTACTTTGCTATTTTGTTAACAATCGTTTACCCTAATGTATTCCAGATAACTTACCCTAACCAATTACATATACATTTCCTATACTTATTATAAATATCTTACCTTGACTAATTACAAATAGTTTACTTTGAGGTAGTACGAAAAGCATACTTGATTTATTAAAATTAGCCTACCTTGACTTATTACAAATAGCTTACCTTGAGGTATTACGAATAACACACCTTGGCTTATTACAAATAGCTTACCTTGAGGTATTACAAATAGCTTAACTTGACTTATTACAACATGTTTACTTTGACTTATTACAATTAGCTTAACTTGACTTATTACAATTAGCTTACCTTGACTTATTACAATTAGCTTTCCTTGATGTATAACAAATAGCTTACCTTGAGGTATTACAAATAGCTTACCTTGACTTTTTACAAATAGCTTACCTTGAGGTATTACAAATAGCTTACCTTGACTTATTACAAATAGCATACCTTAACTTATTACAAAAAGCTTACATTGACTTATTACAAATAGCTTTCCTTGAGGTATTACAAATAGCTTACCTTGACTTATTACAAATAGCTTACCTTGACGTATTACAAATAGCTTACCTTGACTTTTTACAAATAGCTTACATTGACTTATTACAAATAGCTTACCTTGAGGTATTACAAATAGCTTACCTTGACTTATTACAAATAGCTTACCTTGACGTATTACAAATAGCTTACCTTGACTTTTTACAAATAGCATACCTTGAGGTATTACAAATAGCTTAACTTGACTTATTACAACATGTTTACTTTGACTTATTACAATTAGCTTAACTTGACTTATTACAATTAGCTTACCTTGACTTATTACAATTAGCTTTCCTTGAAGTATAACAAATAGCTTACCTTTAGGTATTACAATTAGCTTACATTGACTTGTTACCATTAGCTTACCTTGACTTTTTACAAATAGCTTACTTTGATTTATTACAATTAGCTTACCTTGAGGTATTACAAATATCACACCTTGACTTATTACAAATAGCTTACCTTGACATATTACAATTAGCTAACCTCGAAGTTTTACAATTAGCTTACCTTGACTTATTACAAATAGCTTACCTTGACTTATTACAAATAGCTTACCTTGAGGTATTACAAATAGCTTACCTTGATTTATTACAAATAGCTTACCTTGACTTACTACAACTAGCTTATCTTGAGGTATTACAATAAGCTTACCTTGACTTATCACAAATAGCTTACCTTGACTTATTACAAATAGCATACCTTGAAGTATTACAAATAGCTTACTTTGACATTTTACAAATAGCTTACCTTGACTTATTACAAAAAGCATACCTTGAGGTATTATGAATAGCTTACCTTGACGTATTACAAATAGCTTATCTTAACTTATTACAAATAGCTTACCTTACCTTATTTCAAATAGCTTACCTTGACTTATTACAAATAGTTTAACTTGAGGTATTACAAATAGCCTACCTTGAGGTATTAAAAAAAAGCTTACCTTGACTAATTACAAATAGCTTACCTTGACTAAATACAAATAGCATACCTTGAGGTATTACAAATAGCTTACCTTAACTTATTACAAATAGCTTACCTTGACTTATTAAAAATAGCTTAGCTTGACTTATTACAAATAGCTTAGCTTGATTTATTACAAATAGCATACCTTGAGGTATTACAAATAGCTTACCTTGACTTATTACAAATATCATACCTTGAGGTATTACAAATAGCTTACCTTGACGTATTACAAATAGCTTACATTGACATATTACAAATAGCTTACCTTGACATATTACAAATAGCTTACCTTGACTTATTACAAATAGCTTAGCTTGACTTATTACAAATAGCTTAGCTTGACTTATTACAAATAGTATACCTTGAGGTATTACAAATAGCTTACCTTGACTTATTACAAATAGCATACCTTGAGGTATTAGAAATAGCTTACCTTAACTTATTACAAATAGCTTACCTTGACATATTACAAATAGCTTACCTTGACTTATTACAAATATCATACCTTGAGGTATTACAAATAGCTTACCTTGACGTATTACAAATAGCTTACCTTGACATATTACAAATAGCTTACCTTGACTTATTACAAATAGCTTAGCTTGACTTATTACAAATAGCTTAGCTTGACTTATTACAAATAGCTTAGCTTGACTTATTACAAATAGCATACCTTGAGGTATTACAAATAGCTTACCTTGACTTATTACAAATAGCATACCTTGACGTATTACAGATAGCTTACCTTGACATATTACAAATAGCTTACCTTGACATATTACAAACAGCTTACCTTGACTTATTACAAATAGCATACCTTGACGTATTACAAATATCTTACCTTGACGTATTACAAATAGTTTACCTTGACATATTACAAATAGCTTACCTTGACTTATTACAAATAGCTTACCTTGACTTATTACAAATGGCTTACCTTGACTTATTACTAATAGCTTAGCTTAACTCATCACAAATAGCATACCTTGAGGTATTACAAATAGCATACCTTGAGGTATTACAAAAGTTCTCTAGGTTGCTTCTTGAAAAGACTTGGAAAATGAAATGGAAATTTGTACAGGTGGATGGACGGATGGATCGACAAAATGCCATGCCATAAGCCTATTGGGCCTTTCAGGCCGGATGGATATAAAGAAAGTTAAAATACTCTCCCGAAAAGTGTATTAGTTTCAATAGATCTTCTTCATTATTGATAATACATACCATTTCAATAATTGATAAAACATTATGTTAAAAAAAGATGCTTACAAATACAAGGTCATGAATTCAGTTAACAATTACATTCAAAGAGATGATAACTTGTTATTCAATAAGCTAACTAAAACAATTACATACTGTTGAAACTGTACACACCTTCACTGTCTCCATCCTTTCCTGCAATAGAAATATTCATACAATCATACACATAATTCAAAATAGCTCACTATTAATAATAAAAAAACTTACCTTGAATAATTACAGATAGCTTTCCATTACTTATTACAAATATTTTACACTTACTTTGCTATTTTGTTTACAATCGTTTACCCTAATGTATTACAGATAACATACCCTAACCAATTACATATACATTTCATTTACTTATTATAAATATCTTACCTTGACTAATTACAAATAGCTTACTTTGATGTAGTACGAATAGCATACTTGATTTATTAAAATTAGCTTACCTTGACTTATTACAAATATCTTACTTTGACATATTACAAATAGCTTACCTTGAGGTATTACGAATAACACACCTTGGCTTATTACAAATAGCTTACCTTGATATTTACAAATAGCGTAACTTGACTTATTACAAAATGTTTACTTTGACTTATTACAATTAGTTTAACTTGAGTTATTACAATTAGCTTAACTTGACTTATTACAATTAGCTTTCCTTGATGTATAACAAATAGCTAACCTTAAAGTATTACAATTAGCTTACATTGACTTGTTACTATTAGCTTACCTTGACTTTTTACAAATAGCTTACCTTGACTTATTACAATTAGCTTACCTTGAGGTATTACAAATATCACACCTTGACTTATTACAAATAGCTCACCTTGACTTATTACAAAAAGCTTACCTTGACTTATTACAATTAACTTTCCTTGAGGTATTACACTAAGCTTACCTTGACTTATTACAAATATCACACCTTGAGGTATTACAAATATCTAACCTTGAGGTATTACAAATGTCCACTTGGCGTTCTTTATCCTTTTGGATGTTAACGTGAGACTGCTCTCTCTCTCTTCTTCTACTTCCACACCTGGTCTGAAAGATAAATAATGGCTATTGGTTATTGAAAGTTACAATGTGTCTGCAAGTTTGGTATGAGACAATGGGACGCATGATACATGATGATATATAATACGTGCACATACATCATACCAGTACTAAAAGCATGGTTACACACGGTAACGAATAACTCGAAGAGCACCCCCAGCAACTGTTTAAAATCTGTACTGAACTAATGGATCAGGCAGATGGCAGCTAATCATGTAGGTGTTCTTTTTTAAAATTGAGATAGTTTCAATATTTATCTATATACCACTGCTTTAAATCAAACATTCCGTTACTTTGTTGCACAAAGTGAAATGAAGCAAATGTATATGGAAATGTTTAATTCACGTGACGCTAAGATTGTGAAAAACCATGGGAACTTTGTTGAAGCGAATAATCAACCAACTTACATGCGTGACAGATCTCTCAGGTCTTTACTGTATTCCTGAGGACAAAGGATTTTGCAGGGTATATCCGAACAAGATAAGCGAAATACCATTTCTCGTATTAAGAGTAGTGCTGGGTCTTTCACAGTGGATATTATTTCAATGGATTGTCTTTCCTCGAAGAGTTCCATAAACAGATTTGACATAATATCTGTGAAATATAACTCTTTGATGTCAGAATGGTGACGGGAACACAACATCTCACAAAATGCTTGTATTGCCAACTTGAATTTTTCTCCATTCATTTGCAAAGATGTTCCAGTAGCCCCGAATGAAGAATTCTTAACAATTTTGGCAATATTGTCTTTCAAAATTGTTTCTGAAATGAACTGTGTCTCAACAAGTAACACCCCATGAGTAAGAGAAAATTCTCCTTTCCTCCTCGTAACCTCTGTTAAAGCCTTCGTCAACTTGGCATTGTATGCTATTTTATGTCGTCCTTGTATGTATGATGTGTCCAACGTCAATACCAACAAAGGTCTCTGCGAGGAAAATATACAAATGTCACATAACATCGTATGTGGAGATTGGGCCGTGTTGATTTGCAGAGTTGTCATTAAGCTATGAGCAATGAAGATAACATCTCCATCCACGCACTGCGATTTGATCATCGGGATGACATTCTCGTAACGTAAAGAGAGATACTCTTCCATACTTTTTGGCCACACTTTGATGCGACCTGAAAGTTATAATCAAAGTCTAAGGATTATGAGAAAGAAGTAAATATATTTTTATAGCTAGAAACCTAAGAGTAACTGGAATAGTATCATTAAAGTGATCGGTAACATTGTTTTATTTCTAGTTTACAGGTTCCAAATAGATATATGACGAGGATGGACCATTAAGACAATATTTATCAAAAGTATCCCCGCCCCCTCCTCCCTCCTCCCCCTTCCCTCTCGATTACCTAAAATGTCATGTGCATCCTATCCTTTCAAAGGAGATATAAAAAAATGATCTCTTAATTAACAGAAATGATAAAAATAACAGCTCATAAATAATGACACATGGATATTCGCAAAGATGAAATTTCTTTAAATGTATAAATGTAAATAATATTATTTAGGTAATATTTAAAAGAACTCGGGTAGATAGTAAGGTATCTTGATATGGTTGACATTTTACAAACCTTTCGAGGTGTCATCCAGGATGAAATCAATGTTGAGTCTGTCTGTTGTCATTGTACCAATGTGGATGCTATCTGCGGATGGAAGAAGTTCATTTGTAACATGTACTACCTTGGAAAACTGAACATAGCTGAAATAGTATACACAATATCCAAGGCTTAAGGATACGGTTGACCGTTAGACTTTTCAAAACTTGCAACTGACAAAGAAATAGTCCATTCATTTGGAATATGACACTTATTGAGTTATACTCACATGGGATTTGGTAAGTTTTAGCCTGTGTGTTTGTTGTAACTGGCGTTTCAACAGCTGCATCTGAAAATAATATAGGATAAAAAAATTAGTTCTTATCCAGAATAACAAGCACTGGAAGAACAAGAAGAAGAAGCAGTATGCGGAAACAACAGTATCATGTTATCTCGTGTGAATTTGTTTCTGTATTTTTGTCCCCCGCCTCAACGCGAAACGGGGGACTATATATTCAGCGGTGTCCGTACGTCCGTCCGTCCGTACGTACGTCACATTTCTTGTTTACGCGATATCTTATGAAGTGTTGCATCCAAAGTCTTCAAATTTGATGTCTGCCTACATTGTGGGAAAACGCAAACACCAGTCGAGTTTGGTGACCTTGACCTTTTTTCAAGGTCACGGCAACACTTTGACCACTTTTCAAACTCTTGCTTACGCGATATATCATGACTGGTTGGACCAAATGTTTTCAAATTTGGTGTCAGCCAACATTGGGGGATGACACACACACACCAGTACATTTTGGTGACCTTGACCTTATGTTCAAGGTCACCACAACACTTTGACCACTTTTAGAACTCTTATTAACACGATATATCATGAACCCAAGCACCCAAAGTCTTAAAATTTGCTGATCATTATGGCACTTTTTACCAGTAATGCAATATATAAAGTAGCTCTAATGATATATATGTCTTACTAACTCAATGTCACCGGCGGGGCACATTGCCATGTTAGTTGCAAACACTTGTTCTCCAATAGACACTCGTGTTTCTAATCTCTGTAACCACTATTGGATCGACTTTTGGAGACAACGTTGATTAGAGTTTTCTTCATGGAATTTGGAACCATGACCCGGCGTTTATTAGAGATCAGCTTCAATTAGAAGTGCCATTTGAATTGACTTATTGCTTAAACATAGTGTCAAAACAGTTTGGACACAACAGTCTTCGTCATGCCTACCTTGTGAGCTGTGCTTGCTGGCGGCCGAACCGGATGTGGAGCTCTCCGCATCCGCAGCTTTGATGTCCTGGTCCGAGAAGGAGCCTATAGTCAGGGGGCTGGAGTAGCGGATTTGACTTCTCGATGATGAACTGAGGCGTCCACATACCCCAGACCCTTCATCAGACGGCAGAGACATTTTGAATAATATGATCTATATCTGTCAACGATATATCGAGCTTTTGGACCTTGTAGACCCTCCGGGCTTTCTTCACCTTCTGTACTTCTTGACCTTATGGATCGTCTAGATATTCCCTAACAAGAATAATGTCCCTACAGAGAACCGTTTTCGACTACCTGATGATAACAAGACTTCACTGTATAACCTGGATCATTCTCAGGGAGATGGAAAAGCAGTTTGCGCTTTCACTCTGTCACAAATGTTAATCCTCTGGATGCTCTCGAACCATTTAGGAATGTTCATCCGGACAACCTTCCCTCCTTCTATGATGTAGGTTTCTGGACCTTTCTTATCGTGACAGATGATACCTTTAGCACATCCAATGGCTATCTCTAGAATCCACTTTTTGCAGTCATGAGGACTGTCATAAAATTCAAATTCGATCAGTCTCTCAGGAACCTTTACGAGGGTACCGTCGAAGCATAAAAGAGCAGCGTTGTTTGCAATTTTCTTCTGGAAACTTGCAAGATAATCGTCTTGAGATCCTACAGGCAGGAATCCTGATGGATCAATTGTTTTAGTTTCGTAGAGCCGTTTCGGAATCGGGTTTACTTCTCCAATGCCGACAAAATAAGAACCACCTGTCTTCACTTTTGACATACAGGTGATGTGGTCCTCCAGGCTCAGCTCCTTCCATACATAGTCAACAAAGTCGTCAACAGTTCTGATCTTTTCTGGCTTTTTTGGCAAGAAGACTTTAAGTTCGACTTCTCTATTTTCATGAAGATCTTTGGCGTAGTTAGACAGACCCCTTAATCGTGGGAGATGTTCTGTTATCTGACTCGCACTGTTGATCAAGGAAACAATGTTGTAAGTATCTGCTTTCTCAACTTTGAAATCAGAAGATACTTTTGTTTTGAAATCAATGGTGGATATGAATCTGGACTTCGTCACTCGCAGTAGCACAAAGTTTTTATACTGTTTATAACTGTCCTTTTCGTGCAGCCATTGTCTTGTATATGTTTCTATGTAGAGTTTACCGTCCAGAATAAGGTTCTTGAGTCTGATGTCAAGAAATTCGTCCAAGTGCCCAAGGTATCTGTCATCTGTATGTTTACCATTTAGATGGATCAATATGTCCCCACCTTCGGTATTTCGTAGAGCACAGGCGATCTTCTCTACTTCTTTCAACTTCCGTTGTTTTTCTTCGCAATCCTTCAGCTTCTTTGTGAGAACGTCAACGAGTATGTGGACTATGAAAAATGTATTTTCTGTCAGTTCTGTCTTGTAGTCTTTTCGCAACTTCCTACAACTAGTACACTGGCCTGAAATACATTATTTAACAAGAGTAGTAAATCATAATATATACTTTACGTATTCAATGAATTTGATGGACGATTTGTTAACATAATACTTAGTTTTCTTTGACATGATTTTACCATTTGATCAGCCTTTGGTGTTATGATAATGAGTAAACATAATAGAAGAAAAATATGATTTATCGTTTATTTTAAGGAGCTCATTTTGCCTTGACGTAATTTTATTGTTGTTAAGATATTGTCCTTAAAGCGTGGAAATATGTAGCGCCGTGAGTATGATATTTAGACTGGATATGTGCGCGATATAAATATGCAATATATTTTAATATTATTGATATTATAAAAACCTTCACTCTGTCTCTCCTCCATTCTCACAGTGAACATCTGCCATCATCTGAGAACAGCATAACAGCATTATACTGAAAACAAACTTTATATATATTCAAATGGTTGTTAAAAGAAAAACTAACGCCGATTTCCTCCTACGAGGGGCGTTCAATAAGTGTTGCAACTTCAATATAAAACCAACTCGCGTAGTCAATTTTTTACTTTTATTTTTCAATATAGTTACCCTTCACCTCAATACACTTATTCCATTTCTCTTTAAGACTTTTGATGCCGCTTTTGTAGAAGTCTACCGTTTGCCCCCCCTAACCACGCCTCTGTGGCAGCTTTGACGTCTTCGTCATCCCGGAAGTGCCTTCCACGTAGGGCGGATTTCAGGTTTCTGAACAGGAAGTAGTCACTGGGGGCTAGGTCTGGGCTGTAGGGTGGGTGGTTAAGCTGTTCGAATCCACAATCACGTATAGCGGCCTGTGCAACTCTTGACTTGTGGACTGGAGCGTTGTCATGCAAAATCAGAACACCACGTGTCAACATTCCACGGCGTTTCTGTCGAATTGTCTTTCGCAATTCTTGCATTAGGTTGGCATAATATTGACCATTCATTGTAGTTTTGGTTGGCAAGTAATCAATTAATAATATGCCTTTTGCATCCCAAAAGATTGTCGCCATAACCTTGCCAGCTGATGGTTGAGTGCGAAACTTCAGGGGAGGGGGTGAACTCGGGTGCTTCCATTGCTTGGATTCCAGTTTAGTTTCCGGGTCCCAGTGGTGGATCCAGGTTTCGTCACCTGTCACCAGACGAGACAAAAACCTGGCTTCATCCGCATTAAACCGATCCAGGAGCTCCATGCAACTTTCGGTTCTTTTCTGGCGATTTTGTGCTGTGAGGTTTCTGGGTACCCATCTTGCAGATACCTTGGACATACCAAGATGGTCATGAATTATTTTTTCAACACTTCCAACTGATATCTGGAATTCCAAAGACAGTTCAGAAACTTCAACACGGCGGTCAGCTAAAATTCGTCTTTCAATAGCGGCAATAACTTCCGGTCGGGTGACTTCAGATGGCCTGCCTGACCGTGGGTCATCGTCTAAGGACTCCCTGCCCCGCTTGAACTGAAGAGACCAGCGACAAACTGTTGAAAAGTTAGGAGCATCCTTACCCATCACATTACACATACGATTATGTATTTCTGTAGCTTTGCATCCCTCTTTAGTAAGGAACTTGATCACGGCGCTTGTTCATGTTTGAGAGAATCCATGATTATGAAGACCTCTAGGTCAGCGCAGCTATTATATCTAAATAATTGTTATGTCTAGAAATTGTTTTGACATGTGTCAATGTTATGTTTTGACTATAGTAACACCTGCTATAAGCTGACACTGTTTATGTAAACACCAATGCCCCGCTTGCAACACTTATTGAACGCCCCTCGAACATGTTCCATCTTTATCCTCAAGGAGGTTTATATTACAGTGTATACACACACAGACACACACATATGAATACTATATGAATATATATATATATATATATATATATATATATATATATATATATATATTATATATAAATATGTATTATTTTATTTGTAAAATAAATTTTGATCAAACGATTACTCCCTGCTAGGGTTTTACGAGTTATCTTCCCTTGTAGGGAGCGCTTCCTACTAACGGTTTTATCAGCAACCACGGCCGCTAGCTTGAGGTGCGTAATATAACCGGTTTACCGGTATCAACCGGTATCAACCGGTATCAACCGGTATCAACCGGTTCAAAGATGAAATCGATAGTATTGCGATATGCTTATTGAAACCCGGTTTTTACAATACATTTAGAACACATTGTAGCATTCGGAAATCTTCTGAAAAATTTCCCTTTTTCCACATCGAATATCATGCTTTGAAAATTCTCATAAAATGCATATATGGTGATTGTAGACCATACACATTTACTGGCATGCTATATACTATAATAAGGCTTATTGAGTAGCAGTTTTCGTCAGTTATCAAATGGACGATTGGGACTGATGTAAGCCTACACGTTTTGTAATGAGTGCATAAACGTTACTTAAGTCATGTAAACGGTGATGGTTTACACGGATTATAACATGGTAGCAGCGTCTATATGACTGTGAAGTTAGAAAATGATGTCTGCTTTACATTTTGATGTTTTCTGTATAGTTCTCACAAAGTCCCTCATCAGGTGGAATATCATCTCCCCTGATGAAGAAGTTGTTATCCCGAAAATATTGTTTTCTTATGTATTTCTTATGGTTTTATATATTCGCATTCACCTTCTCCTTAATATAAGATATTGCAAATCATAAACAGGCTACGAAGTAGTTATAATGTCATTTGAAATTAAATTTTGCTTTGTAATTGACACGTCTGGTGAACATTTAACAGCAAAACCTCTTTTTCACTGCTTGCTTTTTCTATCTACTCTACTTTAAATTGTTCATGACATCGGGCCTGTAATTGTCCATTTGATATCACATCTATCGTCACAAATGTCAGATAATCAGAAACATTATATAGAGAAATTTAAAATAATTACCATACGTAATACGAACAGTTATCAATATTTAAATGATCTTTTTAGCGGTTTACTTACGTTGTTGTTGAAACGGCGAAGGACAACTTCTGAGTCTCAATAGTTGCTGTGACTTTCTGACTCATGTTATCATTATATATAAATTATAATGCCTTCCAGTTCATTAAATAAAGTCATATCAATTTAAGATATGTCCATTAGGTCTATAGACTATTTAGTATATGAATTAAATACTCAATAAAATGTCGTTTAATTCACACGAACGAATTCAATATTTTTAAAATTTGACAATAACTCAAACGTTACGACATCATATTAAATATTGGCTTCAGGTGTTATGCAATTACTGTACAGCCCTGTAACATATGTTCTCAACATCTTGTATATGAATAGACACTCAATGAAATTTTCTTTCAATTCGTAATGACGTAATCATTCGTAACTTAACCATTATTGTCAAACTTAAGAAATATTGATTTCCCAGGCGACAAATGTTGGAGATATATAACACCGAGCTAGTTTTATTAAAGTGACATATCTAAGTGATAAATGGGAAACTTAATTGTTGTTATTCGCTGCTTATTTCACTGTATAAATTATTCACAGTATTCGTGTGTGTCCCCGATTCAAATATGTTTTATCCTTATTCTTTAAAGTGTCTCAGTCGAACGTCCAGGATAAGCTAAGATTGCTTCTTAATCCACTTATCTCTAAGGTTGTGTGAATATGTTTCGACCGTACTAGGCACACTAATGCACCCTAATTGGAACAGTTCACGTGTGTGCAGCTAAACGTATCACTATCACAACAAACAGTGTAGCTATCATTCCCTGTAGCTTTTATTCTATGTAGGCATTAGTAGACGAAGGTGACCGTCGATATATGGAAACGAAAGCGTTGTGACTTTTGTTTTTTTAGTGTATACATATACATGTATGTTCACAGTTATGCCAACAATGCCAGTCTACATACCTCACAATTGTTTTCTGGGACTGGCAATATTTGTTTAGGACTGACAAGTTAATGGATCAACCAGTTCTTGGACTTGCAACATTTTGGAACTATTTTATACACTGCATAACAAGCACTTTGTTGTTTGGTATAAGTTAGTGTTTCAAGAGTATGACGTGAATAATGGCATGAATATGAAACACAAATATTATTTTTTTCAAAGTTTAACATTACAGCCAGAAATATTTTATTTAGACAGCAAACTGCAAGTCTTTTAAAAACAAATTAACCGGGCATTGAATTATCACATGAGTCACCTACAGAAATTGTATTTTTAATAACAATATAGGCCTATATACACGGTAATATATGGTCATGTACTCGGTAACACCTCGTTTTTGTCCTATTGTGTAAACATTTAAGTACTAGATCTAAATTGTGTTAATTTTCAGTCCTGGGACTGTATATCAGATGGTACTGTTGATAAGTGCGTCTTGTAAACTCATAATGATATAATATTTCTTATATAATTATTTCCGTGTTTGGACTATTGGACTGACCAGTCCAGTTGACTAGAATGAAGTTTTGTCTCGATTATAATTTCTTTAGAGAAACTAGACTAAGTGCATTTTTATTCATGCCAAATCCAAAATTATGCGCTTACTTTCAATAATGTGTCATGTGTTCTGGTTTTATTCAAGATCGCGTGGCAGCGGCGTACGCATGTCAAGTCAAGCTTACACAGCTGACGGAGGAGGAAGTCAGGAGTGCGCAGACCGGCTGCGTGGAGGATGGCTAATGATGAAGCGTCAACAATGACAAGGGACGTAATTCATGACGTCATATGCATACCACATTAAACAAATATATACAGTAAATGCGACGTCAACATGATTTCATATTAAGTACAGTTAAGTTTTGGCGTATATCCTTCAATAAAGAATCTTTCTTTGATTTTCCTCAGCTTTTCATTCTCTGTGTGCATTTTGTAAATTGGACAGATTGTAAACTGAGGACTGCAATTCTTTGCTCATTCATCAATATGTGCGCTGAGGGGGATACATCTATAGGTTGGGGTTTTAATCTGTTGTTTGTGTACTCGTACTCTTGATCTATGTACATCCCCCGTTTGCCCAATATACTCTTCACCACAACCAGCGCATGTTATTACATATATTAAATTTCTAGAGGAATTTTGGGAATTATTTCTAAAGGTGAATGAATTTACCTCCAAAATGTGTGAACATTTGCCGCAATTTGGCCTTTTACATTTCGTGATACTTCCACCTAACGTATGATTTTGGTCTACAAAGCACGCTTTTGATAACAGTTACTATTTTACGCTTTTACTTTGCCGTTTGCTGTTTATCCTTTTAGACTTTTAGACTATCCTGTCCCCCGCGCCATATCACAAATAGCATTCCATATTCTCTAGCTCGTAGAGTAGGATACACTCGGTCGATTTCACTTAATAAAATGTGGAGTTTAATTCGACTGATTCCGCATTTCACAGCATTAATTTACGCTTGAGAATCGTTTGTTAAATAGATATTGTCACAGTAATGAGTGTTGAAAAACATAGTTCGGTCTTTCACTGCTTAGCATACTCGATTACGTCAGCATGTTGGATATGGATAAGGCGTTATGTAATTGACTGGTGCGTTGAATTACCTGTTCAATGGATTATCTCCCGTCTGACAGACAGGCAGCTGACCGACATGCCATCTGACAGATACTTAGTGGAAGATTAATTAGGTCATCCCATACAGATACAATGGAACAGTCCACAGTCAGAGTAGAGCAGAGTAATGTAGGCTTCGTTAACGAACAGTAAAGACAAAATAGGTTCTTGATCAGAGGATCAAATAATAATCTTTCGTCTACTCTTACTGAAGATTGTTTTTTTTATATAAAATGTTGTTGCTGCTTAATGATTTTAAAGAGCGTCTCCTCATTTTGCTTTTAATATGTTGTCAACTGTAATGAAATTATGTATTATAAATTTCTCTCTTGTGTGTGACTGCGCTAAGTGTGTTAATCCTGTTTTCTCACTTGGTAATGGGCCCGGGCTAATTTAATAAATGTAAACTCACGGGCTCAAGAAACTTTACCAACATTGTTTTGTTGTTATCAACATTATCAGATATGTCACATAAATAATGTAATACTCGTTTTAAAGACAATTTAACTGACCATGTTTTGATCGAAATTTTGAAAAAGTTGCACGAACGGTTAATGCAGTAGAATACAATGAATGGCACTGGGGGTAAATGTCAATTTGCAATAATAAACAAATCATTTTAGAGCCTCCAGAGAACGGTTTTATTCAGAAAGGGAACACTAGAAAACTGTCAATATCTGGTATTGCCTCCGTTTCTATGAATAAGGCCTGCATACGTCGACACACAGAAATTGCAAGGCGGCTGATGACGTCATTAGGGATGGCTTGCCATTCTTCCATGAGTGCTTGGGATCGTTTGCCGATTTGATGGAGGTGGATTTCTCTGCCTTATGTGCCTGTTGAAAGGATCACACAAGTGTTTATTCGGTGATAAATCTGATGATCACGCTTGCCATTGCAAAATGTTGACGTTGTTTAACGTTAGGAAGTCTCTAGGTACCCTGGCTATGTGGGGGTTAGCATTGTCTTGTTGGAGGGTTACTCTTGGACTTTTCAGGAGGTAAGGGAGGACTATAGGACGTAAAACGGTGTCGATTAGTTTTTGGCATTCTTATAACGGTCAAAGACAACCAGTTCTGTTGTGTGGTCCCTTGACGCTACCGCCGCCGAATGGATACAACACGGGGCCATTCTCTCTCCTCTCCGACGATAAACACGCACTCGGCCATCAGCTTTGTGTTGCTGGAACCTGCTTTCGTCTGTAAACAAAATTCTTTGCCAGTTCCTCTTCTGCCACCGTTGTACCATTCTTGCCCATTGGTGACGTTAACGTCGGTCACGTCGATCACTTCGGCTTAGAATCTTCCGGCGAAAGGGCCGGTACGCTCGAATGCCATGTTCACAAAGACGTCTGACCACTGTCCTTCTGCTGATAATACGCTGTAACGCTATTGTTGCTGATTACGTCACTGTGACTAAATGATTGCGTAAGTGAATCGTACGGATGTAGTGGTCATCGTTTGCGCTTGTGACCCTGGATCTTCCACTTCTTTGCCGATCCCGGGTCCCACCTGTCTGTGCCATCCGTGTCGGCAGTCTGCTTATCGTAGTGCGGGTGCAGTTGAAGATACGAGCAACGTGGTCGTGACGTGCTCCCAACTGCAACACACCAATCGCTCTCTCTCGTCCCTCTGTGGTAAGATTCGGATTGTCACTTGTTGTGTTCGTTACGACTGAGGTCCAAAGCATGCAGATTCGTGGTTTTTATAGAGTTTGGTACCATATTAACGTGATGCACGTGCATACCATGTTGCTCGAAAAACGTGTGACAAAGTCCATATTTGGTTAGAAGCATGATTTTTTTTCTCGGTAATTATGAAGTTGCGTTGTTGTGACATAGTTTGATAATAAAAAATCGATTTGAAAAACTAGTTTCAACTTTTGAAAACATAAAATATTTTGGTATAGTTTGAGTTTATATAAGAGAACATGGAGCTACATCTATATCATGGTATATGACGTCACTTTTACAATCAGCGCATGTCAGTCTCGTAGGTGAAGCAATTATTTACGTTAGTTTCCGATCACAGAACGAAGCATAATAACGAACTGAATAGTTAGTGTGTTATCATTGGTAATTAAACGTGACAATAACGACCGCGTCACTGATGAGATCAGTGATAATGCACTGATTACACAAACTGAAAACATACTCTATATCCCTGGCTAGCCGATTGAATTATACAGTAACGTCCTCCTGACAATGCAATCGATTGTCTGTCATGTGCTCAATCTTCTCTGCTCAAGCTCAACATTCAGAGTATACCCGTAATATGATGATGATGAGAACGGAGATTTTACGAACGATTTTCAGCGGAGCTGTTCTCCTACTCGGGTCGCAAGGACCATTCATAAATTCCGAATGGTTCCAAAAGTGGATAAGTTTGATGCCACGGCCGAAAGGGGGTGAAGGCAAATTTTTAGATTTTGAAATTTGGAATAATGCCTATGTCAGGTTAAGCTGGGGGTGGGGAGGGGAGAGGGAGAGGGAGAGGGGGAAGGTTTAATTGTTAATTTTGGATGTTTTTAAGTTATTTGTGTGTTTAGATTCGGTCCAGAAGGCCAGAATCCTTAATGTTAGTGCCGACCGCTTGAAAGGTACTGACATTATTTTGTGGATTAAGGATTTGGTAAATGTTATTTGTTTGGATATTATTAGCCCTTAATTTTAGGTTAAGTATTTGGCGGAAGGCCTCATACTGTGGGCATTCAATAAGAACGTGATGTATTGTTTCTGCCTGCGGGCAGTGTGGGCATGTTGCGGTGGTGTTTTTAATGTTAGGTTTGTGAATATGATAGTTTAATTTTGTGTGCCCCGTTTGGAGCATAATTATTGCCCTATCAATATTTTTATTTTTGGAATAAATTTTCTGTTTACCTAGGGGTTAAGAGAGAAGTTGTTTGGTGTGGTGTGCTTTGTTGGAGTTTGCATATTGCAGATGTCATGCTCGCTTTGCATGAGATTTTGATAGGCTTTTTGCCTCTTGTTTCGAATGAAAAAGGGAGAGACATTTTAGAAGTTTAAGGCCCTCCTTGGCAGCTTTGTCGGCTTTTCCGTTGCCAAATATGCCGACATGTGCTGGTACCCATAGGAGCTTTATTGCCTTACCTTGATTGTTTAGATTTTGAATTGAATTTAGAATTTTGGATATTAAATCAAGGCGGTTTTTGGTGGATTTGTTTTGGAGTGCCTGAAGGGCACTCAAAGAGTCCGAAAGGATGAGAATTTTGCCCTGATTTTTTTATTTTAGGGTGAGATAAAGCGAGTGCTATAGCCATAAGCTCAGCAGTGTAGACCGATTGGTCGTTAGGGAGCCTATCGGAGTATGTTAATTGTTGGGGGTGTTGCATGTGTATGCCTACATCTGTTGTGCGTGCTTCAGGGTCTCGGGACCCGTGTGTGTATATGTGACACCAGTCAGACCAGTGTTCTTGTATGTAGTTGAGTGCGGTGGTTTGCGCGAGTTTGGGGTTTTGTTGAGAGGTTATTTTGCTAAAGCCCTGTTTATACGGCGAACTTTGCACATATGCAATATTGATTATGGTAGTAATATACACACCTGAGTAAAAGTAAATTTGCTATGCGTTCATATGTGTTTAATGTCTGCCTATGCAAATGGGCTTCCAACTATTTTAATATATGAATAGAGAATTCCTAAAACAGGCCAATTCATATTTATTAGATGTAAACTAAATAAATGACATTAATTAAATCTGTCAACATTGTTTTGACTATGTCCCCTAATTATATAATGAAAATCGGATAGCCAGATGGATTTCGAAGGCCATCGCGTGCAAGAAGGAGATAATACTATATATAGAGAATTTGAAAAACAATATTAAGAGTTTCTAAAGTTCCTTTATATATTTTCTCAACCTGTGTGAAGTCACTATGTCTGTATACGACGAACTTTTACTAGAAAAGTGAAAATACCATATTTACTCACGGTAGTAAAAATTTACACCTGCCCCTGACTAGGTGCAAATTTGCTTACGGTAGTGAAAACTTTGCTTACGGTAGTAAAATATACATATGTGCAAATGCGTCCATACGGTGAAGTTTGCTCATATGAGCAAATTTGCATAATTATGTGTAATGCTTTACTCATATGTAAACGCTCGCCGTATAAACAGGGCTTAAGATGCAGATTTATTTTGGGGGTGGGTAGAGTGGCATTAGGGTGAAGGACCGTATTTTTGGGAGGGAGGTTGATATGCCCCATCTTAGCTTGGGATAGTAGTGTTTGGATGCGGTGAGATATTGGAGCGCGAATTGGATATTTATTAAAAATTGCAGTGTTACGTTTAGAGGTACCGCTAGTAAGCAGGTCCCTGATAAGTTGGTCCTCCGACGATCCAGCCCAGAAGTTTAAGGTGAGTTGGTCCCTTCTCAGAGTGAGGGTAATTTCACCAGTTAGGGCTTGGAGAGCTTCGAGAGCTTCGAGAGCTTCGAGTGAGGTACCCGTTTGAGTGCGAGTAGCTACCCTTAATGCCTGATATTGTATAGTATTTAGGGTATTTATTAGGGTTGGATTAAGGGTATTATAAATAGGTGCGCCATAGTCCAGTTTGGACCTTATAAGGGGGAAGTAGAGATGGATAAGGGTTTGCCTATTTGCACCCCAGCCTGTGCCGGAGATTGCTCTCATGACATAAAGGTCTTTTGAGCATCTAAGTTTAAGTTCTTTGACATGAGCTTCCCATGTGAGATGCTCGTCAAAGATTAGCCCTAGGACTTTAGTTTGTTTTTGGAATTTAATTAGTTTATTTTTGAGATATAGGTTGGGGTGATAGGGCGCGAATTTTTATTTTTTAAATTCTACCCCTATGTTTTTTCCGCATTTAGTTTAAAGCCCCATTTATCAGCCCAGCGGCCGATTTTAATTAATGCGGTTTGTAGTAAGGAAGTTGCTTTACCTGGGTTTTTACAACTTGCTCAGCGGGCACCGTCGTCTGCAAATTTGGAGGTGTTTATTTTTGTGTTGATACCCTCGAAAAGGTCATCAACCATTATGTTGAATAATGTGGTACTAATGATGCTGCCTTGTGGGGTGCCGTTTTCCAAAGGTTGGTTATCAGATTTTTGGTTTTCGACCCCGACAGTTATTTGCCTATTGTGTAGGAAATCCTAGATGTAATTAATTATGTTGCCTGAAAGGCCTTCTTTAGTTAATTTTTGGATGAGGCCGTTATGCCACACAATATCGAAAGCTTTGGAAAAATCCAGGAAAATTGCGAGTGTATATTGCTTTTTGGTTTGTGAAAGTTTAATATCTTGCTCTAAGCGAGCAAGATTGTTTAGAGTAGAACGACCAGGAGTGAAGCCACTCTGGTCGCTATTTAATGGTTTGATGTTTAGGTGAGCTTGGAGGCGATGTTTTACCATTGCTTCCATTACTTTACATAAGTTTGAGGTAAGGGAGGTGGGCCTATAGGAGTTTGGGTCCCTGGGGGGTTTATTGGGTTTAGGTATTGGCATTACTAAAGCTTCCTTCCAGTTGGAGGGGAGCTTTCCTACTTGCCAAATGGTATTATATAAGTTTAATAGTATAGTGAGGGTGGAGGTGGGTTGCTTCTTAGTTATTTGGTAGGAGGTCAGGTCGAGTCCTGGGGCTGTTCCCTTTTTCCTATTATTTAATACAAATTGAAGCTCCTCCATTGTGAATGGTTGGTTGATTGGTTTGTTATCTGTGGGTTGTTTTGCGGTGGGTGCGGATTTGTTTTTATGTTTTAAAAACTCCGGAGAGTAATTAGTGTTGCTGCTTGCAGTAGCAAAGTGTGATGCGATTGCGTTAGCTTTATCTTTTGGGTTTTTAAGGTTATTTATGGGAGGGATATTACTTCTGCATTTTCAGCCACTAAAACACTTGGATTTTATTCCAGACTTGTCTAGAATTGGCTTTGCCATTCAACTTCTCGCAGAAGTTTTCCCCGTGTTGTGTTTTTGTTTGTTTTATGAGTAGGTTTACTTTGTTTTTAATTTGCCTAGCATAAGGTAATTTTGAAAGGTTGCGCTTTGCCTTTTTAAAGGCTAGCTTTACGCTGTTTGCGCGCAACTTTAATTTCCTCAGTCCACCAGGGTACTGAGGGTTTGGAAATATAGGGGGGTGAGAAGGGTATTGATTGTTTTGCAGCATTAATGATAGCATTAGTGAAATTATTGGAAAATGTTTTGGGGTCATTATTTTCAAGGTCTGCTGGGTTAAGTTGATTGCAAAGTGCATTAAATTTGTCCCAGTCAGCCTTGTTGTAATGGAATTTAGGGTTTAGGGGGGAATTTGGAATATTTGATTGATTTGTAGGAAGGAAATTATTTAGAGTAATAAATATGGGAAAGTGATCACTTCCCCACGGATCATCAGATACCTGCCACTCGGTATTTATAGCGATGTCCGGGGTAGAGATCGTTAAATCGATAGCAGACATAAGGTCCCTGTAGCTATCGTACCTAGTTGGAGAATTATTGTTATGGATTACAAGATTGTTATTTATGACCCAATCGGCAACTATTTTGCCGTTGGAGTCGAGCTTATCTTTTACTCCCCAATTCGGGTGGTGGCTATTGTAATCGCCCAAGTACATGGAACGACCTTGAGAAGAATTTTGAAGGGCCTGAAGGTCCTCTGATTTAAATGCCAAATTTGGTGTAGATATTGTAAATATTAACCCTATCCTTTTGGTGGATAATAGTTATGGCATGAGCCTCTAAGGAGTTTAGGGTAATATTTAGTTTTTGGTAGTTTAATTGTTCCTGGATGAAAATAGCTAGGCCACCCCTGGGGGTACCGGGATTGGTTTTTGCCGGTCCAGCCTTACTAAATTATAACCAGGAATTTTGAAATGGGTTTCCTGAATGGTTATAATATGGGGGTTTAGTTGTTTGAGTTTAATTTTGGTTTTAAGCTCAAGGCCGTGTGCCGAAAGGCCATTAGCATTCCATTGTATAATTTGCATGAATGAAAAGATAAAGAATAATAAACAATGGAATGTGAAGAAGAAATTTAGTTTGTGCTGCATTATTGGTTTAAAGAAAAGTTACTTGGGGTGGTGGGAAATTGATTTATTTAAATTGTTTTAGGATTTGATTGAATTGAGTAAAGGATAGGTTTACTAGCTTTGCTTTGCGGAGCAAGCTGTGCATTTGTTTGAAAGTGAAATTGCGCGTTGTGGTAGCGATGGTAAAAAACGCGATGAGGTTTGTTGCATAGTCGGGTTTGGGGTAGTGGTAGTGGGGGTGGGGGGTGGGGGGGGGGGGGGGGGGGGGGGGGGGGGGGATAGTTAAGAGTGCGTTGGGCGGAGGATTTGGGTTTGGATGTGCGTTTAGGAGGTTTGGGACGGGTGAATAGTGGTGAGGGTTGGGTGGCGGGTGTTTGAGGTGGGAGTTGGTTAGAGGTTGGGGGTTAGGTAGAGGGTGAGGGGTGAGGAGCGGGAGGGTTATGACGGGAGGGAGGTTTAGTAGGTTGTTTTGTTTGTTGTGTGTGTTGGTTTGCTGCTGTTTTGTGTTGCCTGTACGTCGGGCAGGAAGGGTGAAGAGAGGGGTGCTCGTGCGACTTGCAATGAACGCACAACCTGTTACAGTTCAGACTTTCATCTGAACTGTTGCAGGATCTGTCCCCGCAGTTGGCACATCTCTTCGCCCGCCTGCAGTTTGTACTGGTATGTGTTTTGTAGGTGAAGCAGTTGGTGCAGTATGTGATGGGTTTGTGTAAGGTTTCCACAGTACGCCGAAAATGATTGTTTTAGGTAATGTAGGGGTTTCGAAAGTGAGAAATACCTTTGGCGTATTTATTTGATTACCTGAGGGAAGCGTTTTGTGAATGCGCCGGGCCGAAAGGATTTTAGGCTGTTGTTGCGAAAAGTTTGCCTCCTCAATGTAATTTGTTAAATCGTTCTCGTTTTTTGAGAAACTGATGACGCCTCTGGACTCCGAGAACCAAATTGGAGTTTTATATACTACATCATGGCCAGCAATTTTTTTGAATTGTTTTGCAGCGTTGGCCAATTTTAGAGATTTGAACTTTACCAAAAAGCCGCTGCCTAGTTGTTTTAGGAAAGTGTAGGAATAGCCTTGACTATTAAGGACTGAGCCGATCCTCTCACGACTCAACACCTTGGAAAGATGTTGTCCCACGGTAGCAGCAAGGATTACGAAAGTTACCATACTGGGTGATGTTGCAGGTGATTGCAAATGTGAGCCTGACATGTGAGATGTTGTTGCAGGAGAGTAGTGAGCTGGGGGCTCAGTTGAGTGATGTGTAGAGTGAGCTGCGTGCTCATTGTTCGCGGGAGAAATAGCGCGCTTGCGTTTGGATTGCGGTTGATTGGTAGGAGATGGATTAAAGTTACCCGTTGGATTGACACCCGGTTGGCGTTCGGATTGATGAGCGGGAAAATTAGTTGGATTTTTATGTGGTAGATTTTGCGGAATTTGGAATGGTAGAGGATTTGGACACCGATTGTGCCAGATATCGTTATCGTTATTAATGCCTCTATGGTGGAGCTTAAGTAAAGGTTGCCTTTAGGTGAATGTTTTGTACGTTTAGGTGTTGAAAATTGCGCGTTGGGGGGAGATTTAGTTGGGTCCATTGCCTCCACAGTTTGGACGTAAATAAGGGTGGGAAAAGGGTAGGTAGAATAAAACTTACAAGTTAGATTGTAGGGAGTGGTGAAGTCCGGGCAGGACTTCCGTAGGTAGATCCGATGGCAGCGGTGAGGCGTCGAGAGCTCTGAGGAGAGAGGTGTTACCATCAGGCAAGCCGTTGATTGTAAACGTGACGTCATACTGGTCACTGTCCACATAGAGGATACTAAACGACCTTCTGTTTAATACAATTTTTATTAAACGAGTTAAGGATTTTGTATAAAACGGGAGAAAGCGAGTTTGATACCAAATCATTCACGAGTTAAAAATCAAAAAAAAAGTGAGCATGGCTCACATACCCCCGCCATCCGCTATATGTCCATTAGGAATTATAGATGTGAAGGTTACTATGTTTAAAATACAGTTTCAAGCATCATAATATTGTCCAAAATAATTTAAGGAACTATATAGCTGACTGTTATTACAAAATTTTCAGGTAACTTAATTTTTCCCATTAGAGCATCACACCGGTAATTTGTACCAAGTTCAATTACAGATTCAAGGGCTTCATAACTCCGTACAAAATAATATTTCGGAACTGGACTGTGAACTCGATGAAGAGTATCATCTGGACTACCTGCATGTATAATTTCATTCACCTAGATGTAACAGTTGCCGAGAAAACTTGTCCCAATTGAACCATCACAGCTCTTTTGGTACAAAGTTCAATTTCGGATTCAAGGGCCATAACTCCGTAAAAAATAATATTTCGGAACCGGTTTTCGAACTCGATGAAGAGTTTCACCTGGTCTACCTTCATATTAAATTTCATTCACCTAGATGTAATAGTTTCCGAGAAAACTTGTCCCCATTAGAGCATCATAGTTCTTTTGGTATAAATTAAATTTCGGATTCAAGGGGTCATAACTCCGTAAAAAATAATATTTCGGAACTGGTTTTCGAACTCGATAAAGAGTATGGTCATGAGTACTCACCACCAAAATTTCATTTACCTAGGTTGAACAATATCCGAGAAAACTTGTCCAAAAGTGACGTTTCCATGGAAACGACAAAAAATTGAAATCTCAGAAAATTTAAAATTGTCTGTGCGCGATCGGAAGAACATGGTTAACAACTGTACAAAGTTTGGTTGATGTACCTTTGACGGTTTTTGAGAAAATTGACCGGACGGAAGGACGGACGGAAGGACGGACTGAATGACCGCTATATACCCCCGCTTAGGCCTACTTCGTAGCGGGGGTATGAAAATGGTATTAAATAGAAGGAAATTTAGTATTCTGTTTATTACTCGCCCATCTATAATCCAGCGAAATAGCCGACATGGTTCTGAAACTTTGATTCTCAGAAGTCCAATACCATTGTGACGATGTTACTCCCATTGTGAGTCATAACCGCAAACTATTGTGACGTCATACGTGCGGTGGTATTTCACTAGTTTAATATTGCCTTATACATATATCACTGCAGTATCTTACACGGGCGAGTAATAAATAACGTCATCCCCTCTGTGATATTTCACTGTGTTGAGAAAGTGATATAAAACTGCAGTGATGAGAACACATTTTCTCAAACTGAGAAAACTCAGTCTCACATCGCTTAGCATATAATAAATAGAGGATATTTGGCTTTTCTTGACAAATACCATATTTATCTCATCGAGTGAGGTAGAAAGTTTCTATCTCACGAGATGAGATATACATGGTATTTGTCAAGAAAAGACAAATTTTCTATTTATTATATGACCGAATATTCACATATCACCGAAATCGACTTGCATTTACGTTGAGTCGGCTCCAGAATGAGCCTGTCGCCTCAGCAACAATGTGACGTCATTAACGTGTCATGACGTCGGAGCATTGTTTTATGACGTCAGGTCATCGTTTATATCAGTCACAAGTGACTGATAACACGTTCCATTGTTATTTTCACTAGTGACTGATAACACGGTTTATTTCCATTGATAGATCCCGGTTTATTTTCATTGATAGATCCCGGTATTTTACCTGCAATCATATAATAAAACTCAGTCTCACATCGCTTAGCATATAATAAAACTCAGTCTCACATCGCTTAGCATATAATAAACTAATGTATACCTTTAGTACATAAACGATATATCGAGATACATTTGTACATGGTTTAAACATATTTCTTTCTTTAAAGAATTGATTTGGTTAACACGCTAAAATAGCTTATATGACTATCGCTCACAAAATTGACTCAAAAGTATGTGTTGTTATCAAATTCTGGTTTTCTCATCGATCGTCTACCATGGTGGCGAGGTACGCTTTGTCACTGTCTGAAGGTGGGCTTTATTGCAGATATTCGGATTGAGTGATTGCAGGAGTTTCAACGTGTTTGCTACGCTGCTACTCATTCATATTATGTTAACTCATTTGCATTCAGAGCATGTCGGCGACATCAGTAGGCCAACGTGGACATGTTTGACTGTATGTAGAGGAGGAATGGTCTGGTTGAAGTTTCAAACATTATAATTCTATGCATGCAGCAACAGATGTGTTAGCACGATCAGTGGGGTTTTTGCTTTCCTAATGATTTATTGAAATACACAATAAATATCCCTGATTGTGACTAGAATTATATTTGTGTGAAATATATATATTGCAGAATGCTAACTGAGTCTGAACCAAAATTACACTGTACATGTGTAAAATATCATTCAATATGTTCATAAAATGTATTGTTCAAGTATATTTTCCTTAAAAATTCATGATCAATTGATAAATATTCCCTTTTTTATCAACAGGGTATTCTTATCTTACAGTATTGTTTATGATTCTGTTCAGTAATATATTACTCGACTCAGTTCTTTCATCGTAACCTCTGTTGCATATGCAACAATTTCAAGGCGAGAAAATTAGTTTTGTCGATGATATAAAACAATTTTTGATTTCATGAAAGTACCGACTTAACCAGTGTTGCTCCTTATGCAAAGGGGTCAGGACCAAAGAGTAAGAAATGTGAGTAAAATCATGGTTTTGATGAAAATTACTTCATGATAAATCTGAAGGTGAAATCACTTTGTTCTTTGAAATCTTTTGATTCAAATGGACAACGTGGATTGAAATTTGTGAGAAACAACGGAGCTTTTACCATTATCCTAAGAAACTATCCACGATTTCACGTGTAAATTTTACTGAGTTATATTGATTTCACCAACTAACAATATTACTGGAAAATTTTGGATAAGTTTGTTTTAACGCATATTACTCATTTGAAGTTATGAAGATATTCGATTTGGAGTTCATTGCGTGAATATGTTTATTCTTTTATCATATCATACTCACGTGTTAGATTTAGATAAAAAAAACAACGATTATAATGTGACCCATAGCATTGATCTTCCACCATATAGACGTACAGCGATGCTTCATGTGTTCATATGTGTTTTTGTGCAGTAGTGTAGAAAACTCATTCCCTATAGTCTTAGACGGGCAAAATCGTTGAAGCTCTCCAAAATAAATCAAGAATGAAGGAAGTCACCAATTCAGTAATCATCGTTACCGAGAGAGGTAGAGAGAACTGTTGTAGTTAGTGTATTGACATTGAAACGTTTTACAATGCAATGAAGGAGTTAGAACACAGTAAAGATAATACTTCTTAAAGGTAACACAACTTCAGTGAGGTTATGGAAGTCACAGGTTGTGGTTGTCTGATTGATTAAGATATAGGATGCATTCTCCGTCAAAATCAAACCGTCAAAGCCGAAACGAGGAAAAAGGACAAATCTTCGCAAGATCATAACTCCATAACGAAATGAAGACATTATGGAAAGCAAACTTCGATAATAACGTGTAGAACGGTAAATAAACATTTTGATTAAAAAGGAAAAGATTATATTATTGTTTCTATGTCACACCTTCCTATCTACATTTCTTTTACAGTTTCTACAGGTCGAGCTTAAATGTAAAAAACAACCAAACCATGTCAAAAGGGGTCACAAAACACAGAAAGTCTTAATTGTTTTGTTTCTGGGTATCTGCAACGTATTTTCCATTCACGTATAGACCGCATATGTAAAACATTTATCGATTCTATTCGTAATGCTATTCACATATAACTATCTGTTTGTATCTATCCATCATGGATTACATGGTACATTTGTCACTATATAAGTGTGAATGATAAGAGACGTGCTCTGAAAATCAAACATCATGTAGCACGGGCTCTGCAACTTGTCCCGGGTTTGGCAATCAGTGACACAAGTCGGGAATGTTTGGAGAAGCTACGTTAACTGGTAAGTGTTAGAATCATAATTGTTATTTTGTTTCTGGTTTCTGGTTTTTCTAGGTTTTCAAAAGTAAGGGGCAGATAACTGTAATTTTTTAGCCTCAGAAAACATTGGACATAGAACATGTCACTCGTTTCTGTTGAGATGGAGTGTGGGAGTGAGATTATTGACTATTTGGAATAGTAACACATATTTAAGAGGGTTTGTGATTTATTTATAAATTATTGTATAAATTTTGTTTGTTAAACTCCAATTCCAAAAAATAAATGTCATAAATAAAAAAATTTTTAAATCGGTCATCGCATCAATTTTGTCAGCCTCTAAAGACCAGAAACATTGTTGTAGGCCTTACACGTTCAGAATCAATGCTTATGAAGGATGCTTTCAAGATGATGCTTTCACAAAGAGATGGTTTAAACATATTTTTATTCAATAAGAATGTGGTTTGGCAAACAAGCAAAACTCTGCTTATGTGAATGCCTCACCACTACATAAAACACAAACAAATTCACAAGAGCTGGTAACATGTTAACAACAAATGAAAAAATCAAGACAATCAAACTATAGATATACGTACATAAGTGTTAATTGATAATTTGTTGCAGTTTCGTTCCATTATATTTATTTAGATAATTTAGAATGATTTTCAAAGCGTTTGGATTTATTGATATATTGATGTAGGGACTTAATTATGTTAATATTGACATTATTAGATTCTTGAGGTGTTCCGTATAACACAGTTTGGAGGTTATGGCCATTTACATAGAAAAATGTATTATTTCTAAGAGTTGTATATAACTTACACGTAAAAAGATAATGAACAACATCTTCGTTGTGGTATCCACAAGCGCATTCCGGATTGTTTGAGATATGTCTATTTACTTTATCTGCGTTCAAATCGCTGCATCCAAGTTTAAGCCGACAATGTATAATCTGGCAGAAACGACTACCATAATTCAGATCTAGGTAGTTGTTATTTGATTCTTCATGTTTTAGTAGTGACTTAAATTCGCCAATTGTGTTGGCTTGTACGAAGTTATCAGGTAATGAATTCCAAGTTTTGATCGTATCAGGTAGAAAAGATTGTTCGTATATTTTGGTTCTACAGTATATTGTTTGCAAATTGGATTGATTTCGAAGATTGTAATGACTTTTTTCAGAGACAGTTCTAGGAACCAGATCACAGAGGTAGTCTGGTGCGAGGCCGCTATTCATTTTGAAGAAATTAATCAGTTTGATATCCCGCCTTCGTTCTTTAAGGGATTTGAACATTGTTTCTGTGTATAGCTTATAATGACTTGTGCCACGAACTGCGCCACATATCGTACGGAGGGCGTCTAAATGTAATCTTTCAAGAATAAGCGATTGGTCGATTGTACAGTTGTCCCAGATATGGCAGCAATAATCAAACATCGGCATGATAAATGATTTGTACATGGTTTCTAGGGTTTTTCTTGAAAGTCGATATTTCAAGCTTCGAAGGCAGTTAATCATGGGGCTAACTTTTTTAACAATATCTTCTATATGATTTTTCCATGCGCAATCTTTCTGTAACGTTATGCCTAGATGTTTATGGCTTTCGACTTCTTTTATTGGAATTTGGTTCATATGCAAAGTTGGAATTTTTTCGGTTTTATGTTTACGAGAAAAATTTATTGTTTCGGTTTTATCAGGATTAAAGTTAACTTGCCATTTATCTGCCCAGCTAGATATGCGCTTTAGGTCGTCGTTCAGACTGGAAGCGGCAGTATCGTGATCATCAACAATTACATACATTGAAGTATCGTCAGCAAATAAGCGTATGTGACTTTCAATACCATCAACTAAGTCATTTATGTATATAATGAAAAGTAACGGACCCAATACGGAACCTTGTGGGACGCCGGCAAGTACAGGTTTATAATCGGAAGAATATCCATTTATGACAACTTTCTGTAAACGGTTTTCTAAGTAACTTTCAAACCAGCTCAATAAAGTACCATCGATGCCATAGTTCTTAAGTTTAGAAATGATGCCCTTGTGCCAGACCTTGTCAAAGGCCTTACTTATGTCGCAGAATACAGCCCTAACCTCCTTACCTTCGTCAAGCCCTTTCGCAATAAAATCGTATAAAAAAGTTAATTGGTTAGCGGTTGAATCACCAGGCATAAAGCCGGATTGTAAATTGGTTAAGATGTCATTGTCTCGAAAGTAGTTAAATACATGTTTAAAGATACACTTTTCGAATACTTTAGACAGACAACTCGTAAGTGCGACAGGTCTGTAATTGGAACATTCATTAACACTGTTCTTTTTATGCAGAGGTATGACTGAAGCTTCCTTCCAGGCGGCTGGAAACGTGAATTGTTGAAGAGACCAATTAAACAGTTTTGTTAATATAGGAGCTAAACCTTTCGCCGCGGCTTTAAGAAATCTATTTCCTATTCCATCTGGTCCAGTTGATTTTGATGGATCAAGAGAGAGAAGAATATCTTGTACTTCCCCAGGTGTAAGATGGACAGTATTTAATGATGATACAATAGGATCTGAGAGATATTCGCGATCGGGTACTTGTGCATCGGGATATTTTACTGTTGACTGACTAACAAAGAAATCATTGAAAATATATGCAATCTCTTCGGGGTCATCATAAACAATGTTGTTAGAAACTATTGATGGAAAGAAGTTACGTTCGGATTTACTTTGAATAAACTGTTTTATCAAACGCCACCATGTTTTTGTGCCAACGGAGGAATTTACCTTAGTATCTATTTTTGAGTCACATATTCTTTTTGCTTCACGTATTAAACTAACGACTTTGTTTCTGGATGAACGGAAATTTGCCCAGTCGGAGGGACGATTTCGTTTTTTGGCAATTTTAGGAAAACGATTTCGCTTACGCATTGCTGCGCGAATTTTGCTATTCATCCATACGGGGTCATCCGCTTTTATATTGACCAGTCTATTCGGTGTGTTGTTGTTCATGATATATTTTATTTTATCAGTTAAAATTTCAACTGCAGTATTTATATTACCAGAGTTAAATATTTCGTTTTCATCAACTTCGTTTAGATGTCTTTCAACACTATCTTTATCCATGGAATCAAAATCATATACTACTCTTTTTATAGATCGCGTTTTAAATATTTTATCTAAGATTGTCAGGAAAACAGGACAGTGGTCACTGCATACGGGATCGAGAACGCCGGAGCTAAGCACGCTGTTTTCATGTGAAACAAAAATCAAATCAATTAAAGTGCTAGAGCTTTGCGTTATTCTCGTTGGAGCAGTTATAATCTGATTTATCCCGTATAAACGTTTGAGCGTTTCGATTTTGATGTTACTTTCTTGTAAGATATCTATGTTGAAGTCGCCAACAATAACAGTAAACATATTTAGATCTATCGCCATTTCGATTGATTGGTTAATCAAGTCCCAGTAAAATTCACTTTTATCCGCGCGGTAAAATGTACCGATAAGATAATTTCTATTTTTGCATTTTATTTTTATCCATAGTGCCTCTAGGCCAACAATATCTAATGTTTCCATACTCTCTACGCATAAGTTTTGTTTTACGTAAATGGCCACGCCCCCGCCTCGTGTTAAACGATCTTTTCTAAACGGACTGTGAAAGCCTGGAATTTGTATATCCCTGCTATTAATATTATCATTTAGCCAAGTTTCTGTGAGACAGATCACATCATAGTCTAAAAATTCCGCATGAATGATATCAACTTTATCTTTTAGACTTCTCACAAAGAGATTGTGGTGATCACAATTAATCAGTACATATTCAAGTGAAATCGACTTTTTGCTACTGCCCTATTTGTGTAATAACACGTTTTACGCTCTAAAGTAAATATAAATGACATAAACTATCATTAAAAATGGAAGATTTGAATTTTTATTTAAAAAAATGTACTACAGCCCCTTTAATGTAACTGTCGCAATAAAGCAACTACTTGGAAGGATATCTGATATAAAAAGTTAATCTGACTTAACAAGTCTTGATAAAGCAAAGAATACAGTTACTTTTTTTAACAATTACAAATAAAGATTTGGAGATTAAATCCTTGTCAAGAAGGTTTTTTTCTCAAATAAATTAATGCAAAGCTTTCACCATGGAATAATCTATATTTAATCTGCTAATCCTTCACCCTGGAGAATGTTTTCATTAAACATTTTAAATTGTATACATGTATATGCCTGGCTAATCCGCAGTCTAATTGAAATTGACTCAACGAATAAAATATAGAAAATAGTGCGTCTACCGGGATACGAACTGGTTCTATAGATTCCTCTGTCGGTCTGTTTTGAGAGGAAACCTTTGAACGATATGATTTCGTGACCCGGTATATGCATTATTTTACAATTTATATTCCTCGGAAAATCGTCGATTTTAACACGACTGGGTTAATCCATCAACGTGTATGATAATAGAATCCTCATATAATTCAGTTAATATGTTCAGATGGCTGATTATATAATGATTGGTCTCATTGATACACCAAATGTACATTCTCACCATTATGTTATGGAAAGTGTTATGTATTCTAACAGTCTACTTTATATTTCATTAATGAGCTCTGGTACAATGTCAGCATTCAGATTTTGCAAGAAGTTAAACAGTACACATCTCACTATGAAATAGTTTATTATTAAACAATAAGCTGTTTATATCCGATTAATGTATTATATATATTATTCTTTGTTATTGTCATACCTCTATGCTTCTCAATGAATTTCCTTTTATGTGAATATACTCCATTTTCGCTCTTTGTTAGCTTTTATTTGAATATACTCCATTTTCGCTCTTTGTTAGCTTTTATTTGAATATACTCCATTTTCGCTCTTTGTTAGCTTTTATTATCATATACCAACACTATGCATAGGAGACGTTCCACTAATTTTGATAACTTATACCCAAACCATTCATTAGAATTGATATGTTTAAACCATTTTTTAATAAAGTAATTAAATAACGCAACGTTTCGTTTTACCTTTCAGATACTTAATCTCGAAAGCAATGGCTTCAAAGATATTGTTTAGGATATTTCGCATGGGAGTTAGTGTGTGTATCCTCACATTGATTGCAGTGTTTCTATACAATCCTGAAGGAAATCTCTATTTCATTTTGGTGAAATTGATATCCCCTGGACATGAACTAGGGAACTCACGTCCCCCGTCAAGACAATTCCTGCTCGAGATCAAGAACCAAACAATAAGTCACTCAAGTCAGGATCCATTTTGTATTGAGGTAAATATATGCAAACAACATGCTGAAGACGCATTTTACCTGTATAAACGCTTGCCTGATTTTTTGGACCGTATTGACAAACCTTTGATGGATGTTTCGTATTACAAAGGTTTGGTACCAAATATCGTCCACTTTGTTCAATACACTGACATTATTTCTAGAAGAACTGTAAATGACTTCAGATTCCATCACATGGTAAGTGTTCTTGCTGCGTACAGGATCCAAAAGCCTGACAGAATCTACTTTTGGATGGACCAGGAACCAACGAGTCTGTACTGGACCACGGTCAAGTCGATTGTGCCCATGTACCTCATTAAGAGGGAAAGACCAAAGTCTATTCGTGGAAGGGGCCTTCACTTCATCACCAAGGTATCCAACGTGGTACGACTAGAAGCTGTGTTGGAGTATGGAGGAATGTACCTCGACATGGACGTTATCCTGGTCAAACCCCTGGATCCGTTAAGAACCTTTGACACAACCCTGGGGAAAGAAGCAGAGAAACAGTTCTGTAACGCTGTGATAATAAGCAAACCCTGGGCCCTATTCCTGAGAAAGTGGCACCAAGCTTACGTCAGCCACAATGAATTGAAGTGGTCCTACCACAGTGGGACGGTTCCCTATCTTCTATCACAGGAGATGCCGACTTCAATACACGTGGAGGAAAGGTCCTTCTTCAAACCAGGACTGGACGAACTGGGTGCGTTATTCAAAGAAGGACAACTGTATGACTGGAGAGGCAATAACTATTGTGTTCACCTCTGGATTAGACTCTATAACGGAGAGGAAATAACTGACTTTGATATTGACACCTGGAATACCACAGTTGGTGAAATATATAGATATGTATTGTATGGCGATTGGCATGTGAAACTCAGAAATACTTAGTTCAGCCTAAATTTAAAACTACCAACTGATTGATATTCATATTCATATTGATCAAATCTTGTTAATATTGTTAAATAGTTGTTTTATAATATATTAATATTGATAAATATAATACATTATTATAGTTACACAATGTATATGAGATTAAAAAGGTTTTAGGACTTTCAAAAAAAGCTAATTAAACATTGAAATGTATAAGTACCAATGTTGCAACGAATTGCGTCTCGTGCAAATAATATAGACACAAATGTTTACGTTTACGCAATTTTAACATTTTGTGTTGTGACACAGGTAAATCGCGAGTTAAGCATTGTTTGTCTAGTCATACTCAAACTAGTTCATTCCATTAAATTGACATCGTAACTTCATGTGTTATATATAGAAAAGACTAAACATCAGATGGGTTTGACTTGATCTCTCTTCTTTAATATCGGTTGTTGTTTCATAAAGTGTATGACGCATCAGCCGACTCAACGTCATTCACCTGATGAGACCCGTGATGGTCGAACATCTCGAGTTTTCGTCGTCGTAATAAAAAACTGACTTGTTTGGGAAATTAGTCCAAAAAATCAAACACTACCTCTACGCGGTTATAGAACAATAATTAAGATTTCCAATTTAAATTTTGAAATTCCCCCAAATTAATGTTCATCATTAACTGTTTATCGACATATTATAACACATACTCTATGTGAAAATCAATAATTGTGCCTCGTCCTGCACACATTTCCAACATTTTGAACATGGTAGGGGTCATGTTGGTGTAAATTTAATTTCTTCCCCCTGTCTACTTTAAATAATGATATTTTTGTTAAAACAATTAAGTCATTCAAACTATTCATTGCCTGGACTTGGATTTATCATAAAATAAATATTTTAACAACATGCCAGAACATTATATCACTAATATGCCCTGAATTATGTTTATCTATGATCCAGCAAGTGTGGCGTCACATCCCCAGGAACACTATCAACCGTCTCATTGACTCCATGCACAGACGTTGTGTCGCGGTTGTGAATGCAAATGGGGGCCATACCAGATATTGAGCTTACCTATTGCTTAATTGACGTCAACATGGTCACGTGACATTGTACTGACGGATACGGAAGATGTGTGATCTCCAGAGATCCTACTCCTTGTTACTCATAATGAATTGCATTCAATCCATTTAAATAAGTATGATGTCTATAGCAGCTCAATAAAAGACATTATTTTTCATATATCTGATTCGCGTTTTTTTTGGTGTTCAGTATATATCTTACATGTATTGGGGATACTGAAAGCAATTAATGTTCTTCTTTCAACAGTTCATGTCATTTTGAAAGAGTAAATGACATAATTGTATCTGTTGTCATTTCACAGAATAATTAGTCATCTAGACTTATTTTCATTCTTTCACGTTTGCATGACAAGTTGATGAAACAATTGTCTAAACTTAAATTAATGTTGTTTTCTTAGCTTGTAACAAACTGTTACAAAAAAGAAGGATTTATGACAACCGACTGACAGTGCCATTTTGTTAACTTACATGGTGATAGTAAAACGACTAACATTATTGAGGAGGCTTCGTTTTACACAAAAAAATACTGTTGTAGAGTTTTATGAGATTTATTGTTCAGATTCCCCATAATCTAAATCAACAGAGAGGCATCGGTTTATACATGTCAAACACTGATGTAGAGCTTTGATATCAAATACGCTAGTGTTTTCTAACAATAGTGTACATTACGATATATATTATGATTGTATTGAGTTTTAAAGAAAATGCCTGCGTATCTGTACTCCCAGGTTTTTCTTTAAATACGTTTTTAACAATTTAAATGCGTAAAATACGCAGATACGCAGCTTATCTGGAGCACTGCAGTGAACTAGATAGACTAGAAGCCTTTAGTCGCAGAGACAATGTACTCTTCTATAGATGTACAGAAAATGAGAGTGAAACATTTGAAAATTGGAAACACCTTATTGTTGAATTATTGAACACGCATGTAGACACAAGGGCGTGGCACCGTGGTGACATTGTTGGTGCACATCGTATTGGCGCTAAGAGCAGTAGCCAAACGATGCCACGCCCCCTTATGGTAGTGGTAGGTGCCCCGGAGATAGGGTAGCTATTCATATATATCTGAAGTTGGTTGCAGTGTTATTGATTATTTTATTGCATCTGCAGATACTCATTTATATTGTAAATACTTATCAGGGCACCCTCGGGTTAAATCTAAGCACATGATTGTTAGTTTACTGTTAACCTTTGACTCTACTGAATATACAGATATTGTTAATGGTAGTAATGAAGAACATTTATATCGTCACAAATGGAATGAAAATCACAGGGAAACATTTTTAGATTTGTTACGAGCGAGTGAGTTATTGTTTAACGCCGCTTCGGCAGTATTGCAGCCATTAGCGGCGAGATATTTAATTTATTTGCCTAATTTAAAAAGAAAATTGCAAAAGAAAAACAGAACACGACACGAAGGCCGTAAAAACATCAGCATATTATCACAAGTTGAATAAAAGCTGATAATGAAAAGTTAAAATTTGTCAATAAGGTGTATAGCCTTTAAAACATCTAAAACACGATGCTCACTGAAATGAGTAAAAACTTGACTGATTGAAATTGAAGGATTACAAGTTTCCCTAAAATGTGCAGTGTCCCAACACTCAGAGGATAGAGATTTGTAATCTAATTGAGGTTGAATAGTGTGAAGTTTGTTATGTTGTTGTTGGTCGCATTGGGACCAACGTTGGATTTGTTTCTAAACCAGCAACCAATACTCAGTATTTTATCTGATTTAGCAAATGTTGATATAAACCAATCACTGGATTGATTTGCTAAACATGTTTTGAACGCAGCTGAAATATTCAAGAAAACACCAAGTAAGAAAAACAAACATAGTTTTTATACTAGAAGTTGGTATCATGCTAAAAGAGAGGCTAGACGTGCACTTAGACGTTTCAGAAAAAAAAATCAGCATCAAGCAGACGAAGTTACTGTGAATTAAGAAATGAATATAAAACTGAATGTAGAAAAGCCAAACATGTATTTCAAACAAAGAAAAGCGAAATACTTATTCCTTTGATTTGGACAAAACAATAATCGTTCCTCTCCATAAAAAATATGATCGAAAAAATCCAGATAATTACAGAGAAATCTCCTTATTATGTATTTTAGGCAAATGATATACATCCATTTTAAATGTTCGTATTACACATTGGGCAAATATATGGGATAAAATACCCGAGACATAGGCTGGTTTTAGACAAGGATACTCCACAACTGATCATATTTTTACCTTGCATGGTATTATTGTAAATATGTCAACTGAAAAAACCTAGAAAGATATATGTTGCTATTATCGATTTTAAAAAAGCATTTGATTCAATAGACCGCTATAAACTGTGGAATCGTCTATTTAAATCTGGTTTACGTGGGGAAATGCTAAACGCTATTATGTGTATCTATAGCTCTGTAAAAGCTTATGTTAGGAAAGATTATAGTTTAAAGATTTTCTAACCTCAGGGGGGTAGGTTTCGTGGAAATGATTCTGACAACAGTAAAGAAAAACGACACAAAAGTATTGGATTACAAATCCACCCCTAAATAGTAGGAAAACGTTTTGAAAAAATACTTCATTATTACAGCCGCCAAACGTTTCATTAGCCAATCAGCTGCTAGCAGAGGTGTGACGTGTCACTCAGGAGTTCTGCTCAACGAGTAGCTGCCTTATGTTATTGTTTACATTATACACTCGTATTTTTCACTGATTTCATTTGTCAAAACAGCCTAAACGTGATCAAAGCTATTAGAAACAATGTCGGCATATTCTGTTCAGTCGTTAATTAACTTTTGTTGTTGTACACATGTGTTTAGATTGTTTAGTCTCCGATAATGCCGAGTCGATATTTCAGCGTAAATCTACCGCCATTGTCTTTTCTTTGTGTCATTTTGAAGTGTCAGTTCTATAGAGTTACTGCGTGTATATGGAGTCGTCAAAAGGTTATTACTATACAATGTACAAGCAATCAATATTTTTTGAATCATATTTGTTACAATTACCTTACCATTACAGACGCTGGCTAACTAAATTTAGAACTTCAAACCATAGGCTTCCCATTGAAACAGGACGTTGGTCCGGCATTCCAAAATGTAATAGAACCTGTCAATTTTGTACAACTATTGTATGCGATGAACTTCACTTTTTATTATACTGCCCAGCTCTACATTCCCTCAGATGTCAATTCCTTCCACAATACTTCTGTAAACATCCTCATATTGAAAAATTTATTTATTTAATGAAATGTGATTTACGCCACTTAACTCTAAAATTGCTCAATTTATCAAAGCTGGACTTTGTACACTGTTTAAGTATGTGTTTAAATGCTGTATGTTCTCTGTGTCACTTTGTGTGATTTTCGAGAATAAAATTTATGTTCTGTTCTGTTCTATATCCATCACTGACCATTTCCGTTATGTCAGACTCTTATGCTAGCAATGAGATCTCGCTTTGAACAACGTTAGTCAAGCGATAAGATTTGAATTAAGAACAATCGAATGTACCAAATGATAGGGATACATATCTCGTTTCTATGTCTCACGTTTATCTATTCCATTATTTAACAGTTGATATTAAATAAAAGCACATATGTAGGATACTATCTCAAAGTATTTTGATTCAATAAAACAATTCATTAAACAATGCGTTTTCCACAATTATACAAAATTGAATCGACAAACAAACCAGAATTCATGCTAATCCTACTCAACGAAAAACGAGACTTATGCTACGTATCTATCTTTTTCATTTTACAAATTAAAAGAAATACATATCAACAATTGTTGCACTACATCGTGATAATGTTCTAACTAGTTCTCATGTAAATAACACTTTACGATGTCCATATTGATTTAAAGGATAGATGCACTGACATATGGTCCAAATCGGATTCATTAAAATGGGATGTCAATTTGACAAGTGCTCGATGTTAAATTTCTGAAATCGGTCCATAAATTACTTATATACGGCTTTTTAAAAAAAACGCCTGATTTAGCCCCGGCGACCAGAATGAAAGTCTGCAGGGGTGTGGCTAGTGAAGGGATAACTTCTGTGACGTATCTGGAGGAATCTTATTTTCGGCGATAGTCATTCAACGTAATTTCGCAACATTTTGATTGTAAATTTCACAAAGAAATCTTCAATAAACCAACTTAAATTTCCCATATATCGAATGTTTAGATATCCAACTAGGTAATTCCGCAGATGACAATTACACAATTATTACATAAACATGTCTTTTTGGCGATGTAATACACCTCATAAATTCATTTAGCGGCAGTAATAATCATCATTAATTAATTAACGAGACTCGGCGGAGTAGCTGTCTAGCCGGCCCCGTATTTCGCTTATCACAGTCACGCCTCAGTGAGCATTTTCAAAATGATTGCTAAAACTTATTGCGGTAGTGTGAAAATGGGTGAATTAAAATCGTCTTAATTATCAATTGCAAGTGTATATTGTCTCGATTTTATGCTCAATTGATTCCGATATACAATATACGTAGAGGTAATCATCTGTCATTCTTGAGAAAAATGCATTTCATCAGATCTTTAAATAACTAACCTGTTGTCACCATGTGATTGCTAATCCATGTACATCGGTGTGCATCACACACAATAGGGAATGACCGGCTGCTATCACCGACGAAACAACAGAAGATTATATTCTTAAATTTCTTTGGCTGAATATAACATTCCTAATTTTCATTGGCTCGAGATCACTATGTCCAGACTGAATGTCGCCTATATGTGTATCTTTATTTTAACTAACGACCAGTTTAGTATCACCAGTTACGTCATATGACAGGACGTTGGCAATATCTTGACGCGCCACCTCTTATATAATTGAACCGGTCCAGTGACCGATATCTGGCATTAAAGCAAAGGTGTTAATGCATTAAGCACAATTAGTGAGTGTTGATTTCATGACTAACTTCTGAACAATATACAGTCAAATTCAAAACTAGATTTTCAGCATTCTATATTAACATTTCATCGATTTTACCCAAATAACATGATATTGATGGAACAGAATCTGAAAGAAAATGTGTACAGAAAAAGAAAACGCCCTTTTCATTTCAATTTGAAATCAATCATGATTCCTTATCATAGATATATCATTGAAGGCTTTAAAATCTTTTGACATTTTCACCCGCCACATTTCTAGACAGTTGTATTACACTGAATAAAATAACTGCCACAATAAAAGTATTTATCATATATTTTTGACAGAAAGTTTCGTAACATAATGATTAAATGTCGATGTGGATTGTTAAGACTAAAGAATAATGAAGGGAGATAGCAAAATATAAATGTAACGGAAAGCAACTGCCCATTATGCAATTTAGGAAAAGAAAACGAGTATCACTTTATATATATATGTTATGTTTACACATATCTTAGATTAACTATTTACCACCGGCCTATTGTCAACAACCTAACAAGCAAAAACTGAAATCACTGTTAACCACTAATAATGAAACACTCTTGAGAAACCTTTGTAAATAGTTATACTACGCTTATGAACAAAGATCAAATTATTTGTCATTACATTAAGGTATTATAGTACCCATCACATACTGTATCATTTTGCATGCATTATAATCAAATTGAATTATTCATTGTAATACTATGTTGTATACGGGCCTGTGGCCTATAAACAAAGAAAATCATTTGAAAATACACAATGACGTCATGTTGTTTATCTGTATGAAACAGCAATTGTAGTAAATTATCTAAATATTGAATGTAAGTTTAAACATAACAATATATATAAGCTCAGTTATTTATCTTTGCTTGGAATCAGTGATTGTCATCAAATTTAGTTATTCCGATGATAATGTTGTCATAAAAACATAATTCCGATACTTTAAAAGAAGAAAGTTTATTCATATTCATTGCCACATGGAACAACATTACAACATTGTATATACAAATGTAGTAACTTCAATATCTCATTTTACACCGAAGTGATAATTAACATACAAGTAGGTAGAATAGACATTTTCAAAAAACAGATGTATTTCCGATATTTTAAACAACTTTAGTTACACATATAATGAAATTTGCAAGGTTTAAAATGAAAAATATTCCAGTCACTTTGTCAAAATAATAAACCACTTTAAAGGGGCAGTTGCACGTTTTTTTGCTGAAATAAGTCGATGAAATGTATTGTGTCACCAATAGTAAAACACCCTTCTATCTACGGAAAATCAAGTAAAATAATAAGTGTACACGGTTCGGTAAAGCTATGGGAATTGTTTTTGTCATTCAAAATAATAATTTGTGTTGACAATAAAATGGCCGCCATGCAATTTTTGCATGATAGGCAACATCGCTATTATCACTGCGGATAATTGGTTTGTGTAATAAGATGTTTACCCGGTAAAGTAAATATAAATGACATAAACTATCATTATAAATGGGAAATTTGAAAAAATAAAATTTGCAAAAAACGTGCTACTGCCGCTTTAAGCAAGTAATGGTACTAGTAGTGCACCGTATAGTAATTGATACCTATAATGTACTGTACCTACACCTTCCTCACTTGGGATGATCAATATAGAATAATTATTTGATACGACAGACATATTATAGATATTAATGTTTCACAAGTCAGCTGAAACAAATTTTACATACATAATACACATCTATGATTAGAAAGCGATATCCAACCATTAATTGGCGTATTTGACACTAAACAATAATATATGAAATATATAAAGTACAAATATATTTTAAAGGTGCTAAAGAAACTTTTGTGCATGTTATGTTTTCACAAATTTGTCATTTATTATTAAAGTTTATACAATATATTGGTACTCTAATAGGCAAAACATCTCATGATAAGCCATTTCCATAGGGTATCGGTATTCAAAGAAAATGGTGCCACTCAATGGGAAATGGATTCGTATGACTTTCGAATGACGTTTTAGAAATGTTTGATTCAAGATATTATTAAGCCATTGGTTACACTTATTTACATTTTGGTAGAAACATTTTTCAATAAGAAAATCATGCTACAGCGCCTTTATCCGATAAAACAAAATTGTTCATTCAAAGTGTTATAATATGTAAAGTATAGGATATGTTAGATAATATTAGTCAATGATGCTACAAGGTGAAAATTATGACGTAGAATAAATCTAAAACGGGACACTTCTAAGAACAAATGACGCTAAATAAAAATATAAAAATGAAAATGTTGTATACAACTCGCTTTGTTTATGCTACTAGCAGTCAATTTAATTAAAATCGAAGTCTTAAATGCTGTTGTATACATTGGTATTCAATCAAGGTACATGTACATATTATTTATATGTTTGTTTTGATAGGCAACTGGCAAAGGAAATATCCCTTGTCGTAGGGACCCTATATAGGGTCCTGTTAGAACTAAGCTATAAGGACGTGTAGGAGAGATGGGACGATAAAATAACATATTTTAGAATTCGTTTATTTTTTCAAAATAACAAGTTTATTGTGCCTTTTATCCCAAAATGAAAGACAATTTGGGGGTCACTGAACGATTTAAAGGGTTATCAGCATTAAAAATAATACTGTCGTCGGCAAATTACGCTATTTTGAAGCGATTAGGTCTATCTCAATGAAGCACAAGCTTTCAATGAATAAACTCGGAATCCTTTCAGATTCATATTAATCACACACGGGGAAGTATAGCAAGTTTTGAAAATCAATGACTCGTTTTGAGAAACAGAATTAAATTAAGCATTTTTAAAAGTAAAACGGCATTTTTATCTTCGTTTGCCGCATATTCAACATGGATTTTCAGTCACACATATTTTAGATATGGCTAAACTGTACAATGATGTGCGCAGTTGAATGAACAAAGTAATTCAGAAATAATAATAGGAGATCACCGAACGTTTTCATCATTTTAACGTAATTTTTCAATTTACCTACTTAAACGTTAAAACCCGACGTCACGGCAATTTGGATTAATTTAAGTGTATCTTTAACGACCAATCGTGTAATTATTATTTAATAATTTATCACTCTAAGCGTTAGTTCGATTTCTGGGTCCCATATCTTCTTAAGGATGTTCGCTCCTACAATTTCTAGCATTACACTTTTTCTTTGTTCTAACTGGTATTTTTAAAAAGATTTCAGTATCATATTAAAAAATCAGCCTTAAAAATGGGGATTAGTGTGAGGTTTTTTTTTATGATATGACTCTTCAAAGATCCTAGTGTCAGTAGGGGTTTTAACATGGGAGTCTATGGGAAAATAGGGACTATTTTTGGTAAATCTGGAAAAAATAATATTTCTAGCATTAAACTTTTTTTCATATGGAAACATATTAATGACAACATAATTTCCTTTCCAAAATTAGTTTTAAAAATATATGGTAGTGTTGGTTTTTTCCCTCTATGGGATAATATATAGCCGACTTTTGCTATTAAACCACCAAAATAAAAAATAATTTTCACTATAAAACTGTTTGATTCCCTATAATTAATAACAATTTTAGATCAATGAATATATATTCAACGTCTTATCTTAGAAATAATACATACTTTTGTTTAAACCAATGAAGATAACTGATATCGTGGATATTCAAATTTTCTAAAAATGGCTCAGTCATCTTTTTTAGAAAATTTCGAATTGCATCATATAAGCCTTTGATGCTTTTATATATACACAATGTTTTTTAAATAACAGTAGATACAATAGACAATTAATGCAAACACTACAAACACTTAAAAAAAACTTTAATAAGTAAACAATAATTAACATGGCGACGGTAATATTACAAAATGTACTTTCCCTTACGTCGATATTATAGTGAACTACAAAATAGAGCCATTGGCTCTGTAGCTCATCAGGCATTCAATAATGATAAAATATTAATATTTACATATGAAATATGATAAAAGTTATTGGCTTATCAAATAAATCTTACACACAATTTTTGTTAGATCCTCCATTCTTAATTTTCAAGTCTCAACTTCTTTTAGAACTCACATATTTGGGATTACCTCCCTTTGTCTGAAGTGAAGAGCACATACAATCTCTAGAGTACTGTTCAAAGCTTGCTACAATGGTATGTTTTATAGGTTGTAACCCAGTGATCCATTTTTTGAGGTCAGTGGGTCATGAAATTTTTAATCCATATTAGCCAAAGAGTTTACAAACAATTTTTCAGCTCTCTAGATCTTTAGGAACTGGAGAAGAAGATGGAAATAGGTTTTTGGGGTTGTGACCCCTGTGACCCCGTTTGAGGTCACGGGGTCATGAAATCTACAATTTAGAATCCCCATTAGCCAAGGAGTCTGCACACAACTTTTCAGCTCTCTAGATCGTTAGGAACCGGAGAAGAAGATGGAAATAGGTTTTTGGGGTTGTGACCCACGTGGCCCCATTTGAGGTCACGGGGTCATGAAATCTACAATTTAGAATCCCCATTAGCCAAGGAGTCTGCACACAACTTTTCAGCTCTCTAGAACTTTTGGAACTGAAGAAGAAGATGAAAATAGGTTTTTAAGGTTGTGACCCTTGTGACCCCATTTGGAGTTGAGGGGTCACGAAATCTACAATTTAGAATCCTAATTAGCCAAGGAGTCTGCACACAACTTTTCAGCTCTCCAGACCTTTTGGGACTGGAGAAGAAGATGAAAATAGATTTTTAAGGTTGTGACCCTTGTGACCCCATTTGAGGTCACGGGGTCATGAAATCTACAATTTAGAATCCCCATTAGCCAAGGAGTCTACACACACAATTTCAGCTCCCTAGACCAAGTGGTTCTGTAGAAGCAGACGAAAATGCGAAAAGTTTATAGACGGACGAAAGGACGGATGGACGGATGGACGCCGGACACCATACAATGCCATAAGCCCAACGGGCCTTTCAGGCCAGATGAGCGAAAAATCAACATCGATCAGTGCGGACAACAACCTGAAGCGGAGGTAAAATCACGAGAACATCTCTTCACTTCTATCATAATCAAAACATCCAGGAGTTGCTTCCAAGAGGAGTACACTGATGGATTGCCGTCAAGTGTCAGTCCCAGGTAAACTGCAGAAAAGTGTTTTTACATACTATTATTTGACTTTCATATCTGCCAAAACACAAAATGTGCTGCACCACAAGTTACGGTTAAAACTGGGAAAAGCAAGAAGACGGGACCAGCGAATGTTGTTTAAAAGTCTTTTGATAAGTGTCTTTTCGAAGCAGATATGTTAAAGAATGAGAATGGCATGATAGGAATTAAATCGGTTTTGATTGACATCCAACATCCTTTATAGACACTGGCTGAAGGAGTGAGAAGCACATGGGCGAGCATACATGTATAAGAAACATTTTAATTAAATTTGGTTTTGTATCATATGGATCAACTTAGACAGAGGAAATGTTAAAATGGTCAATTCACTTTATAAACGAAAGTGTCTGAAACAAGACTTAAATAACACTGCATTAAAACAACTTAAGGCGGTTTATGTTTAAGAACGTTCTGCAATATCATAGATCCCGTTGTACTATAGATATGTTTCAAACCATTTCAGATGCAATAATTTCAAACTTGCAGTTGAAACAATAAGTCATATTATTATATGATGGACGAGTGTTCTGTCTTCTGATTAGCCGAGATGGATGGTCATCGACAATGACCAAACGTCATGTTGACCGCGGGAAGCGTCACGTGACGTCGAGATAACGATCAAATAATCTGGAGCTCAAAATAGAACACCACTGCGAGGAGCTTAGCGAGGACTGCTGTTTAGAATTGCTTCTCCAAGCAATAATTTATCTAATAAAACACTTCTTTTTTAGTGAACAAAATAAAACTTTTTTGTGAAGATATGAATTCTTGAAAAAAAAAGAAAAAAGAAAAAGAAAAAAAAACGACACCTGCATGAATTCCATAATAAGATAGTTATTGTCTTCAGTTATCAGTTAATTAAATGCGATAGCCACGGTGAACATAGCTGTCCCGAGGTCGATAAACATTTGATTCACCTCAACTGAAGTCAATAATTGTATATCATTATATGATGGCAAGTGTTCGTTTTTCTGATTCGCCGAGACAGATAGTCATCGACAATGAACATTTTTACACCTTCATAATATTATAATAATCATATAATAAAACAGTTATTGTATGAAGGTATTGTGCAGGATGAATACCACTGTTTGACATTTATGTGTTATATGTCAAGAACAGTTGTGTTTTATCAAAATTTGGGGGATTTCAAAATTTAATTTTCAAATATTGATAATTTTTTTTAAAATCGCGTAGAGGTATTCTTTGACTGATTTAACGTTTTGGACTAATTTCCCAAACAAATCAGGTTTTGAATGCGACGTCGAAAACTTAAGATATTTGTCTTTGAAAATTGTACATATGATAAATACAACTGAGTGATATACATATAGAATACTAAACGATACGATTTCAGAAATTAGGATAAACTGATCGACTGAATTCCGTTACAATATGATTAATACAACTGAGTGATGTACTTTCTTTTACCCGTCAGTGTAATAAAAGAAACCTAAAATACATTTCTGAGTCTCCTATCTCGTTTAATTCAGGAGATACCTAAATGATGATTTCTTAAAACGCACAGTTTTCAGAAATATGAACAGATAATGTTTTGAAAATACAAATTCAGTTCAGTTGGCTTCTTTATGATGGCTGAGAGGGGCCATTTGATTTTGTGTTAACTTTCCAACACGAAATCGGGAAATCGCGAAATTGCGAAAGGAAATAGTGAAACAGGGACACGAAATCGCGAAACAGCGACACAAAATCGCGAAACAGCAAACGAAATCGCGAAACGGCGAAACATGAGCGAAACGAAATCGCAAAGGAGCGAAACGCCCCGAAACTATGGCGGCTGATTTCTGCCATTCGAGTCTTCGCTACTTCCTGTTATTCTAAGCTAGGGCGAAATAGCAAAGTGACGATACGAAGTAGCGAGGTGGCGATGCGAAGTAAGGACGACGCGATGCGAAGTAGCGAAGACGCTATGCGAAGTAGCGAGGACGCGAAGGTTTTGCTTCGCTTCTTCGCATCGCTACTTCACTACTTCGCATCGCGACTTCTCTAGTTCGTATCGCCACTTCTCTAGTTCGTATCGCCACTTCGCTACTTCCCATCACCACTTCGCTACTTCGCATCGTTACTTCGCATCGTTACTTCGCCACTTCGCCACTTCGTCAGTTCGTCACTTCGCTACTTCGCCACTTCGCTTCTTCGCCCCTTCGCCACTTCGCCAATTCGTCATTTCGCCATTTCGGTACTTCGCTACTTCGCCACTTCGCATCGCCACTTCGCTACTTCGCATCGCTACTTTGCTAGTTCGCCTCTTCACATCTTCGCTACTTCGCTACTTCGTGTCTTCGCTACTTCGTCACTTCGATGAAGTAGCGAAATCGCGAAGGAGAAAAATAGCGATGAAGCAAAATCGCGAAACAGCGAAATCGCGAAGGAGCGAAACAGCGAAGGAGCGAAACAGCGAAGGAGCGAAATCGCGAAGGAGCGAAACCGCGAAGAAGTGAAGGAGCGAAGGAGCGAAATAAGGAATTTACAGTTCCCTGTTCATAGTAAGTAAGATCGTGATGTTTGAGCAAATAATCCGATGTCCTATACTTGTTTTTTTAGCATAACATGACAATTATATTATAAGGCGATGAACCGGTATACAAAGCAGTTATATATTATAGAATCTGCATGTTATATTTGTCTTTATGTGTAGTGTTATTTGTTAGAAATATTTACACTGGAATTCTAATTTCGAAAAACTTTTAAACTTGTTTGTGATTTCTTTATCTCTTTAAATTATAAACTGTTATATTTTACGCTTCGTATATATTTTCCAATATATCACGTTTCAACGTCACATATCATAGAGATCTTGAGTGTAATTTTAAACAAAATATATCATTCGTGGGATTCGAACCTTAACCAAGGACAAGAGTAGAACAGACGGTCAAGGCAGTAACCACTAGACAACACATCACCTCATCCGCTTTTGACACGAATTGTATTCATTAACTATATATACAGAAATAAACTACTGTATTTTCTATCTACTTCTATGTCGTTTAAATAGAAAGTATGATAGTATTTATTGTAAAGAATGCGACGTTTCCTAACTTTCGTTGTTGATAGGCCTGCAAACAAGGCATCTAGTCTATCTATTAAAATTGATCGCGAGGAAATGTTGCGTTAATTATTGTAAATCTGTCATTCGTCATATCATCAAATTCAACGATATTTACAGATAATATTTCTAAAAAGTGGGTATGGTACCAACTACTTTGACATCTTGTGAGTATCTACAAAATTGAAGATGGTATTCATTTGTTCGATACCAACTATATGTTACAGGAGTCGGTACAACATCTAAACCATGCATGTTCCTTGATTTGTGAAATAATATGTAGCATTGTATTATGATATATTGCCACATTGTATTCTACTTATAGACAGGATCCAGCTTCATAATCAAAGTTTCAAACTATAATTGCTATTTTTAGAAACATACGTTGGGTAAACGTTTCTTCTTATACATTGCAAAACTCGTCGTGTGGTATTTAAATACACGAAGATGTATTATCATAAACATGCCAACTAAGAAAGAAGACCAAACGCGAGCAAGGAAACGATATTTGTTGATTGCTTAATTAATAACAAATACATTTATAGTTCATATGCAAATGAGAAATACCCTCGTTCAAACAAAGTTAAAAGATTTGAATACAAATAGTCGATTTGAATAGGACTATTTAAATTAGTATAACTTGCTTATTGGAAATTGGAACATTTATAAGAGTAAGGCACAATTTGCCAAACGAGAAATCAAATCACAATGACCACATTATTTTTTAAATGTTATACAATTCGTATACATGTATTCGGTATGTAGGTCAGTATTAAATATTTGAGACTGATAAATCGAAATACGATGGCAAACGACGTTTTTATTTGTTTAATATAAACAACTATTGTGAATCATAAATGGTATTCAAGATTATGACTAGTTTAAAACTATGACAACCAAACGATACATGCGCAAAATTATACGCGCAACTTATAAATGTATCCAGTATGACAGTCATCATAACATTGCGTGCTACAGCTTTCGCTATACGGATAGGCGTGTTTACACTCCATATGCGACAACTTCATCACTTTTGAATCTGTCCGCTTCGAGATTTTAATTATCGATTACAGGTTAATGAGAGCGAATTGTAATTATATTATAACTGTCAAGAAGTGTGCTGTACAGTGCCTTTGAGTACTGTACTCAAACTTATAAAATCTTGGCGTATTTACTGTATTATCCTACGTGTTTAATACGCTTTATTTAAGATTGATGTGTATTTTCTGAATATACCATTTATTTCGCACTCCATAAAAAAACTATAATGTAGATTACATGAAAATAACTACAACGTATTAAGTTAATAACATTTTTATGGCGTGTCAATTATCTGATAAATTACGTAACGCCTTAAAGAATGGTATCATGTCAATATGTCGAAAGATAAATTTTCATCTTTATTGAACGGTAACAAACAATATGTAATTAAAACGTTGCTATGTTTATATACTATGCTATGAACGTCAGAAATGATCAGTAAGAGAGCAGCGCAATATGTATCCCATTTTTTAATCAATTTATTTCTTTTTTATATGGTCACAGCATTTTCGTATGTATAAATGATGTAAACACAGCAAGTCAAATATTATCAAATTGAATAGATTGTGGCTAGATGACCAAAATGTGACAAAAGAATCATATTTGCATTGAGAATATGCATTTCATTTATTTAGTTGATAGTTGTTTTGCAGTTTTTGATTCAAACCTGCTGAAGTAGGTAATATGTTTGCCATTTTTTAAAATATCAATGTATATGTTAAAATAAAGAGATTCACAATATCGTTCCTTCTTTCTTTGAACTTGTTTCTGCATAAAATTTCGATTCGGTGTCCGTTTCACTTTTTAATTCATTCCAGTAGATCCTGCCACAGCTTTTTGACAAACCATTATGAATAGGGAACTATGGTGGCTGATTTCTGCCATTCGCGTCTTCGCTACTTCCTGTTATTCTAAGCTAGGGCGAAATAGCGAAGTGACGATGCGAAGTAGCGAGGTGGCGATGCGAAGTAGCGAAGCGGCGATGCGAAGTAACGACGATGCGATGCGAAGTAGCGAAGACGCGATGCGAAGTAGCGATGCGAAATAGCGAGGACGCGAAGGTTTTGCTTCGCTACATCGCATCGCTACTTCACTACTTCGCATCGCGACTTCTCTACTTCGTATCGCCACTTCGCTACTTCCCATCGCGACTTCGCTACTTCGCATCGTTACTTCGCCACTTCGTCAGTTCGTCAGTTCGTCCCTTCGCCACTTCGCCAATTCGTCATTTCGCCATTTCGCGTCTTCGCTACTTCGCTACTTCGCCACCTCGCATCGCCACTTCGCTACTTCGCATCGCCACTTCGCTAGTTCGCCTCTTCGCTACTTTGCTACTTCGCTACATCGTGTCTTCGCTACTTCGTCACTTCGCGACGAAGTAGCGAAGACACGATGTAGCGAAGAAGCGAAGTGGCGATGCGAAATAGCGAAGTAGCGATGAGAAGTAGCGAAGTGGCGATGCGAAGTAGCGAAGCAAAAATCTTCGCTATTTAGCTATTTCGCATCGCTACTTCGCATCGTCTCTTCGTTACTTCGCATCGCGTTTTCGCTACTTCGCATCGCGTCTTCGCTACTTCGCATCGCCACTTCGCTATTTCGCCCTTGATTCTAATAACACGAAGTAGCGAAGATGCGAATGGCAGAAATCAGCCACCATAGGGAACTGTAATTTTCGCTCCTTTGCGATTTTGCTTCTTCGCGATTTTGCTCCTTCGCCCCTTCGCAATTTCGCTTCTTCGCTTCTTCGCAGTTTCGCTCTTTCGCTCTTTCTCTCTTTCGCTCTTTCGCCCTATCACTCTTTTGCTTCTTCGCGATTTCGCTTCTTCGCGATTTCGTTTTGCGGACGTTTCGCTCCTTCGCAATTTCGTTTCGGGGGCGTTTGTGAATTTGAAAATGTTTTCTTCAAACGTAATGATATATTAGGTTATGTTTTGCTCTAACCATGTCTCATCACTGTTTGTTCAATAACATTTTGTTATTCTATCTAATTATTATCTCGATAGCTATAACCTTTCACAAGAGTTAGTCACTAATCAGTCACATCCTTCTGAATCCTTTAACAAGTCATATTAAATTTTTAATATCATATCTTTCAAGGGTCATTTCGTATAGTAATGTATTTAATACCAAAATATTTTGTCAACACAAATACATATCAATTGCATGACTTTGTTTAGATACACTTAAAATAATTTTAATGATAATGCTAATAATAAGAGTAAAACTGATAATAATAATGGATATGAATAAGGCGCTATCCGATAAGTACCTTCAGGATTTTCTTCCGTAGCTTCTGTTATAAATAGAGTGCTTTCTCGACTAGAAATAAACCCTAATTACTTGCATCAGAAGTTAGTTGTGCAAGCACTGAGGCTGTTTTGAAACTGAGCATTTTGTAAATGTCGTAACCACTAGAGCTGCTTCATTTGTGTGATGCGCTCATATTGGTTACAAGACAGAATTCACCTGCAGATGAAAAATGATGTTTGGTTTGACAAAAAACATTTTGCAAACTATCATCGCCAACAGTTTATGCAACAATAGTGAAATATCGCCTATATGTAACAGGGCTTATGGTAGAAAATCTGAAGGGAGAAACCACTCTGGGAAGTTATTGCGTATCAACATACTCAATGTAACTTTAAAGGCGCTGTAGCACAGCTTTCCTACTGCTTACTGATCTCACGAAAAGGTAAATAAGTGTTACCAATGGTGAGATAATATCCTAAATCAAGAAAGAGAGTTCTAAAACGAATGTTCATGTTTCGGTTTCGCCATGCGAGTCCATTTCCCTTCGAGTGGCCATTATAATGTGTTCACATTAAAATGGCCGCTTGAAGGTTGTTCATGTGATCTCTTGATGTAGCCATACCTAAACACTCAAGTACAACTTTAGTTATTGCACCATGATGGACTGTTCATTAATCTTCTGTCTGAACTCTCAAATTCGCATCAGACCTACAGATCTACCTCTCACACTGAAGAGGACTCTTGCGTTTTACTCGACACAATTTTCTCAACGGATAATCATTTTCTATGGATACGGTTTATCGGGTTGTGAAATGAGATTTGTTTTACCGTCTAACATAACAATATATTGTATTAACCTTAATGATAAATGGAACATTTCAGAACAAAAATTGCCCAAAAAGTGCTACAGCGCCTTTAATTTATATTTAATATTTTTGTTGCTTTCAGATCTGGCAAACATAGTGATAGATGTTAAAGTTACAGGATAGTTTCATCCATCTCCAGTTTAAGTATCTGAAGTAGGCTACACACTCATTTGATCCAGATGTGAAGGAGAGACCCGAGCCGTACACGAATGGACTTCCGTCCACCCATCCGTCTATTGTCAATCCGATGTAAACAGCATCATCTGTTGACAAATTTAAAAATCAAGTAGAGATCATATCCATAAAATCGTCTCTATTCTATTCTAACCGTTATATAAATGACATTGGTAATACATGCTAAATTAGTCAAGTGCTGTTGTTATAGTTGTACCAACGCAATTGCTCATTTGCAGTCATTTGAATACTTGGTTGTTTTGTTCTTTTGAAAATGTAGATTATGATTTGAACATTTGATTGTTTCGTGTTGGTACTACATGTGTCAGGAGGTAGTACAGATCAATGGTGACGTTCAGATACGAATTAACGTGTATTATTCATATCTTTTCATAACAAGGGAAAACTGACTGATAGTGATCAAAACAAAAAAATATAAGGTTTTGATTTAAACATATTTATTCAATTGAAAGGATTGGGTACAAATTATCCAAGTTAGTGAAACCCTCTCCTATATACAGTGATGACATATACTATTGAAACGCAATATATGTACAATGATATATACAGAAAAGAGAAAGATATGTTGAATATTTACAAGAAAGAAAGAAAACATAAACATCTAAAATATTAAGAAGAAGAATGAGTAATAATAACAATGATAGATTAAACCCGGGTTAATTGTCAAATTAAAATATTAGGAAAGACGGCATGACAAATAATTATCTGTAAAAAGTCATTTTCAGCAAATCAAAATATTTAAAGGTTAGATGAAATGACATATGGTCACATTCGGATTCTTTGAAAAGGGGCTTCAATTTGACAATTGCTCGATTTTAAATTTCTGAAATCGACCCATAAATTACTTATATACGGCTTTTAAAAAAAAGGCCTAATTAAGCCCCGGCGACCAGAAAGAAAGTGGGCGGGGATGGTCGCTGAAGCGTATCGTGTTGTGACGTACGTAGAGGAGCCTCATCATGGCCGCTAATCATAATTTAACGCGATTTCCCAACTTTTAAACTGCTCATATAAGACAGAAAACTTCATAAAAACAACCCAAATTTTCGATAAACGGATTACTTAACTATTCAACTAGCGATTTCATATGGTTACAACAACTGGGGCGTGCTTAATTAGGGTGCATTCTGCGCTTTTGTATAGTATGTTTGTAGCAATTAATCGCGGAACTAGAAGGGAAAGTATGACAGTTCAAGTGACACTCAAACAAGGGAAGAAGTTTATCGCGAGAATCGGATGAAGAGAGATTAAGTAGCATCAATTGATGTTAATTTTGTTTTGTATGTATTAATAAATATATATATATGGTAGGTATAATTTCATATACACTGAACGATTGACTGTTAAAACAAGCGAGACAACATTGCAGATTTATAAATAACATTGTGTATTTAATATAAAAGATTACTGTATTTTAAGTTTGTCAATTTATTAAGATATTCTATGTATGATGTTATGCAATGCAAACCATTTTCACTTCACTTTCATGAATAAATAAATGAACTGGATTGGTCAACAAGCTCAATGAAATTTACATTAAGATTGCTCTATTGTACACGCTAAATATATACATTATGATACACAGATTGATATAGACAACGAACATTATCGAATAAAAGAATTATGTTACCAGAAGCATTTTAATGCACATCTCATTAATGAAAACGAAATAGTTTAATTAATAGTCTGATAGCTTTTATGTGTCACTTCTGCACATCAACACACAATTCTCAGTTTAGCGGACCGTGTAGATGTTTCTTCCAGATCAAAGTGGAGTAGTGTTGTAACAGCAAATTAGTTTACGCAATTAAGAAGCTGAGTATATATATGTATGGAAGGAAGGAGTGTAATTATGTTTGTACAGATAACCAGTTTACTGGACCGATTCAATAATATAACAAATGGCAAGTCGGTGACCAGCATGTCATACATGTTTATTGTCAAACGTCCTGTCTTGGTGACACAAAGGAAATACGCAATAAACATTAACGCGACATTCAGTCTAGATGTTGTCAGCCAATGAAATTACTTTTAGTGTAAAATCGTCATAACTATTTGGTTTTCTATCTTGCCATTTGCAAAAAGACTTTTGCTGAAAGCGAGTTATTATTTGACCATCTTCTGTTTCCAAGTACTGTCATTGATGGAATGATAGGTTTACATTTTGTGTCTAATGTGCATTTGGATATTCACATTGTCCTTTAGGATACGTTTATAAGGTAAGTTTCTTATATTAATTGACACTCTTGATGAAATGTCAATTTAATACGATGTTTATTTGATTATATTTGATTAACTACACATTTTATTGAAAACATTATCTTATTATCTATTAGATTCTGAATGTTTTAATGTGTAATAAGTGATAACTAAATCGTAAAATGTAACATTGGAATGCGATGTTTTCGTAGGTGGATTCGTAGACGTATTATTATCGTTGCTAATGAAATTCTTTTGATGTTTTAAAATATGTGGTGAGTTACTTTGATTGTTGTTATGTAGAGTTAGTAAATTAGGTTGTCGTTTGATTAACGACGTTTAAAAATAGGATGTTGTGAAGTGCTTTTATTGTCGATGGCTTACAATAGGGCCTACTTCGCCGGCGTGCTTATCTCACGTTTGTTTTTTTTTTTTTTAAACAAAAACATTCTCTAACAAAAAATAACAACAACACCGACTATCTGATTTCGTTGTCTCAACTATATTTCGTTCATATTATCATATCTTGGTTCCATTTTGTCATCTTATATATCATTAGCATTGATTTATCCTTTGTCTACGAACGTCTATGAATCCACCGTCTCTCACTAGTTATATCAATTATATTTGATATATATATAACGATATTTTGGTACATTTGTAAATTGAAACTTGATAACTAACATTACTCGAACAGTTTACAGCAGAACAGCGATGTGGCATTATTGCAAAGCGTAGATATAACAGATTAACTGACCGATTCCCCAGTGTTTGCCATTGTAAATAGTAAGCGAATGTTTACACCCCGTCCCTTCACGTACGTCACTTCCGGTATCTTCCAACTCTCTAAGCCCCGCCCCATTTTTGGTTTGTTTGTCACGGGTGAAAAGCAGACGATGTTTTTCGGTGTTTTTAAGTCGCTCTAGTTTAATATAGGAACAACATATGGATTTTTTTTGGGTCTCCATTTTCACAAAATAGTCTAATGAACCAATTGCAGTTAAGAATTCAATAGAAAATAATTTATTTCAGCCTTCCTTTAATATAAAGTAGTTTACTCAATTTCGACATAGATACCCAGAATTGTTTTATGTTAATAGAAAAATATATCTGCTCGACCGAGGTTGGAACAGTGTTGGCCAAACTGCGGACAATACCACCTTATTTTCCATATACATCAATGGTTAAAACAATTTATCAAAATGATACTTAATATGTACTGTCCCCAAACTCGTTCCTATTTAGAAACAATTTATTTTTAGCGGTGGCTCAAGCCGGTTTTAATAACATTCACATACAGTCAATCATATTCACATTGTTTAACTTTTTCAGAACTATTAAACTGTTGCAAAAAGAAATTTGATAACAGTGTGGGGCTTTTTGGAAAACTTTCTAGCAAATATTATTTCTGGTACATGTTTCGAGCTTATACTATAAAAAATGAATGAAAAGGAATGAAATAAAAAAAATATCATGCATTATATGTAAAGACGATTAATCTTAACATTTAGATGTAGCCTACGCCAAGGTGAGAACCTATCAACCACTTTGTTTGCTATTTTTATAAATGATATTGAAATGTATTTTTTAAATAAAGGGAGTATAGCTCAAGCCTGACAATTTTAATGATTCTGACGATATTAATAATTATTATTATTATTAATGTATATACTTTTATATGCAGATGATATAGTTATTTTGGCTTCAAATCCAAACAATCTTTAATAGATGTTGGGTTATTTTAATGCTTATTGTTCCCCATGGAAACTTAATGTCAATATTTCTTATAAACAGAAGTATTTATATTTGGCAGACCGAGGAATGATAACAAAAGATCATTCAAAATTAGAAATAGTGTTCTGGAACGTTGTCCAAGCTTGCACATTTTGGGGTGTAGAGTAGGAGATTTTCAGCAACAAAGGCAACGTATTTTATTCTTAGCAAGAGTTACTTTGAACGTACGAATTACATTTACTTTTTATTTCATTCCATGATGTTAACTACTCTGTTGTAAGGCTGTAAAATTTTGGGATTTGAAAATGTAACATCTCTCAAAAGAGGACACATGAATGTTCTTAAACTATTAGTTCTTTTAAGTGAGTGAGTGATTGAGTGAGTTATTGTTTAACGCCGCTTAGAGTGAGATGACTGTGTCCAATACGACATCGTCGTAGGACACAGGCTTCCTGTCGGGTAAACGAAGAAATAGATTTAAAGCCTAAATGCGGTTGTAAATTATGAAGTTTGTTGTTTTGTTGTTGGTCCCTTCGGGACCTCCACCGCTGCTCAATTTAAGATTTAATAGCGGGTTTAGAATCCGTATATGAAACTTTAGGAGGAGAAATATGTTTGAGGTTTAATGCTGATTTAGCTGCTGAATCAGCTTTGTTATTGCCTCTTATACCCATATGACTAGGAAGCCAGCAGTAGACGATGTCGCATTAGAGACATGAATTATTAAGTTCTAAAATATCCCTAATAATTGGATGATCACTTTTAAAAATTTTAATAGCCTGCACGCAGGAAAGCGAGTCCGAAAATATAATATAGTTATACGGAGTTGAGTTTTTAATGTGGTGGAAGCCCTCCAGGATGGCCTTTGCTTCTGCAGTAAAGATGTTGCTGTTGAAGCATATGTTGTTGCATCCTTAGAACCGTCAGTGTAAATTGGTTTGTAGCCTGAGAAAAAATCGCGTAGCTAAAAAAATGTCTGTTGAAATATTAATTGGTCTGTATTTGCTTTTTTATTTCAGATAGAGAGAGGTTGACACGGGGTCTGACCACCTGTCATGACGGAGTGGCAAGCAGACCGTGCTCTGCTATTGTTGTTCAGCTTCAACGTAAAGGCTTTCAACAGGTGATGTTCTGAAGGCCCTAAGACAAAACCTGAGACCCTGGTGGTGGATTGTATCTAGCATTTTGATATAAGAGGGGCGGGCAGATCCATATATTATGGATCCATAATCAAGTTTGGAGCGGATGAGTGATCGATAGAGATGAAGAAGAGTTTCTTCATCTCCACCCCATTTATTATTTGAAACGACCTTTAAAAGGTCTAATGCCTTTAAGCATTTAGCTTTTAGGTTTTTAATATGTGGGATAAATGATAATTTGCTGTCAAAAGTGAGACCAAGAAACTTGGCCTCAGGAACGACTTTGATTGGAGTTTTATCCAGAAATAGTTCTGAATCTTGGGTGCATTTTGCGCATATTGCAAAAATGTACACAAGATGTTTTAGCTTTGGAAAATTTGAAGTCGTTTTCCATTCCAACGACCATTGATGAATTTTATTGAGGCATAGCTGCAATTGGCGCTCAATTGATGGCATATTTTTGCCTCTGCAGGAAACTCCAAAATCGTCCACAAAAAGTGACCCATCTGTATGGTCATTTAAGACTTTAGCCTAACTGTTGATTTTAATGCTAAATAATGTGACAGATAAAATGCTACCTTGTGGGACACTCATTTCTTGATCAAAGAAATCAGAAAGGGTGGAGCCCACGCACACTTTAAGTTGGCGGTCATGTAAAATTGGATATAAAAAGAGGCATACAACCTCGCAAGACAATTCAAATAAATCTTTTAGGATGCCATGATTCCATGTAGTGTCGTAAGCGTTTTCTAAGTCGAAAAAAATAGACACAGCATGTTGTTTATTAATAAATGCATCACGAATAAATGATTCTAAACGAACAAGATGATCAGTGGTACTACGTTAATTGCGGAAACCACATTGAATAGTACCAAACTAGACAATCATTGATCATCCGTTCCATAGTTTTACATACGCAACTTGTTAAGGCTATAGGACGATAATTGGAAGGATCTGTATGATCCTTCCAGGTTTTGGGATAGGCACAATAGTAGCATTGTGCCAACAAGATGGAAATTCGCCCGTTTCCCATATATGATTAAAGAACCTCAAGGCAAGGTTCCGGTAAATGTTTTAGAACTTGACAATGGGTTTCATCAGGGCCGGTTGCTGTATCTTGAGCTTTAGAAAGTGCAGTTTTGAGCTCTGACAAGGAGAAGTGTTCATTATAATCTTCTCCATTGTCAGACTTGAAATTAAGTGGTCGTTTTTTCTGTACCTTTTGGTACTTTTGGAAAGCAGGGACATAATTTGCAGATGAAGAATTTTTAGAGATTGTTTCAGCCAACTTATTGGCAATGTCAGATTTTGAGGTGAGAAGATCATCATTGACCTTAAGATGTTTTATTGTAGATTTGGAACCTTTGCCTTTAATTCTACTAATCATATTCCAGACTTTGCTTATAGGTGTTCTGGAATTGATCTTAGAGACATAGTCTGTCGAAGATTCGCGTTTTTGTTGGTTGACTGTGCGTCGAGCTTTAGCTCGAGCCTTGCGACAGTTATCTAAGTTAATTCTTGTACGTTGTTTACTGAGCTTGCGTTCAGCTTTTTAACATGCCTTAATGGCAGTATTGCAGGTTTCATTAAACCATGGCTTATGAATGCGTGGATTTGCCGAGGTTTTAGGGATAGTTTCAGTTGCTATATCAATGAGACCTTTAGAAAAGGCCTCAACAGGATCAGTTGCATGAACTATTTCATCAAATATAATACCATCACGGCATAGGGTAGAAAATGTACCCCAATCAGTCTTGGAAAATTTCCAACGAGGATTGTGCTCCTTGGGAATTGGTGATGAGGGTTCTAATACAATTGGGAAATGGTCGCTCCCACATGTATCCTCATGGACTGACCATGAGAAGTCATGTAAAAGGGATGCATCAGTTACTGATAAATCTATAGCTGTATATGATCCTGTAGCAGGATGTAGATATGTGTTTGTGCCATCATTAACTAGACATAAGTCATTTTGATTGAGGAAACTTTCGAGTCTTTTACCCCTAGAATCTAGGGTATTACTACCCCAGAGGGGATTGTGACCGTGTAAGTCACCCATGATAATAAAAGGTTTAGGTAATTTGGTAACAAGTTGATCAAGATCTTTTATAGTAAGATCTTCAGATGGTGGGATGTATAAAGAGCGTAGAGTTATAGTTTTGAATAATGATAAACTGTGGATAATTCCATCACCTACTAAAATTGATGCACCCCCTTTTGCCTTATCAGCAGAAGGGGAGAAAGAATTATAAAAAAGTGAATGGTCCCATTGCAACTTTATCAGAATCTTTAAGATGGGTTTCTTGAAGGCAAATAGCTTGAGGATTGTATTGTTGAGCCAACAAGCCCAATTCATTAAAATTTACCCTAAATCCTCGACAATTCCACTGGAGAATCGCCATGGATGCTAGAATAAAATAACATATTAAAAGCCTCATGATGGAGGTTTTACTGGAGAAAGCCGATGGTCCAGGGACCGAACCCTGTGCCCCTTTTTGGGGGAATTGTTAAGGGAAGCTGTGTCTGTTTCGTCCATAAGGACGTCATCAGACTCAAGGTCGAGAGATCCATACTTGTTGAAGACCTCGACCGCATTTCTATGGCCTTTGGGAGTGCGGTTTGATGTGTTGTTTTTGGTTTTATTTGCAGTTTTGGAGTTTTGATTTGCTTTTGGGTTTTGATTTAGTTTTGGATTTTTTTGGGAACCTTTCGGTTTGACAGGCTCTTTGAGTGATAAAAGGGGGAATGTCATTGTACCTATTGTTGAATATGTTGCATTGGGCAACGTTTTTATGGTTGGTCGATCATTGATCCACTCAATGTCCGTCTGAATGGAGATGGAGCATTTAGGGGCATTTGCTGAAGATACTACTGATGAATAAGAGGGCTTTGGGCCCTCAGTAAGAAGGCGTTTTGCTTCAGGGAAGGAAAGGTTGTTGGTGAGTTTTACTTTCAGGATTTTAGTCTTCTGTTGCCACCGTGGGCACTCCTTGGAGGAGGCCATGTGATCGCCAGCACAGTTGGCACACTTCGGCAACTCCTTGCAGATGTTCGGATGGCTTTCATCCTTGAGTTTGCCACACTGTGGACAAACACGGTCATCCGCTTTGCAGGAGTTGCTTCCATGGCCAAACTTCTGGCACCGGTAGCAACGGAGAGGTTTAGGGATATATAGTTCCGTACAGAGTTTGTAGTAGCCTGCATTTACAATTTGTGGAGCTTGCGGAAGTAAAAAAGTTAGAAGGTAGGTGTGGGTTTTGATGATGTTACCCTCCTTCTTGATGGTGAAATGGCTTGGTTCTCCAGGTTATCCAGGAGCTCTTGTTCGCTGGAGTCCTCGAGACACCGATCCTTGTCTCGGATGATGGCCTTGCTGCTGTTGATTGACAGGTGTGGTGTGGCCTTTACAGGCTTCTCTACAATGGTTTGTAATGTTTTAATTGATGTTGCCTGTTGATGAGATTTCACTTCCAGTACCAGTAGGTACGTACCCATTCCTAATCTTCTTTACATCCTTAACGTCAACGACCAGCTCTTGGATGGTCTTGGCAGTGGCGAAGGGATTAAGGCGTAGAGGTGTATCATCAATCGATGAAATGACCCAAAATCGAGGCCATCTGCTTGAGGTTGGTGAATTAGCATTCGATGAGGAAGTTGATTGAGAGGTAGAGGATTTTGATTTTGATTTTGATTTTGAATTGGTTGCATTTGATTTTGATGCAGTTGGCTCTTCATCAGAAGAGCGACTGTCATCCTTTGACAATGTTTGCTTTTTTTTGCCTGTACGTTTCATGTTGGTTGGAAAAAAATTCATCATCTCGGGTCCCCACCCACCATGGAGCACCAACAAGGGCGATGCTGCATGTCAGCGGGGCTCCTGCTGACTGCACCAGGGATACCAAGATGATATACTCCACTAAAGAGTTGCCAATTCTTCACTGGATTGACCCATTGGCCACCGCTATCTTGGAAGCAGAGTAAAGTTGGTGAATGAGTGTAAGAGAGCACTAAGAATAGAAAACAGAAAGTAGAGATAAGTACATCAGAAAGAATAGCGTTGTGAAAAGGTGGTAAAGGTTTGCAAGAGAGCACCAAGAAAGTAAAGACAATAATTGTAAAGAGAGGTAGCAACGTAAGAAGAAAGATAGCAAAGATGTGCGCAACCAAGTGCTTGGCATGACCAGCTGATTGACCAGACCGGACCAATCTGGCCACCTGTCTTGATGAAGTCGGGGCCGAAGCAGTGTATTGGTCAGTGGTAGCATTCTGCTACACACAACCCTCAACCACTTTTTGATGGAAGGGGTTGAAATAAAAGTTTTTGTTCTTGAAAGTACGCTAAGGTAGATGCAATTAATGTTTCAATAAAAAGTTAAAAAGTTATAATCGTTTTAAATTCTATGAAAATGTCATTTAAATTTTTTTTTACAATGTTCTATGACTATTCATACGTAAACTGTGACAGATAAATGTTTGCCATTTATTATTCTTAATGAATGACATCTCATCTTCAAAATGAGCTATTAAACATATCGATATCTTTACTGGTTTATGATCCAAAATTCTTCAAAGAAAGTACCGCTCGAAAATTCTCAAAATCGCAAAATTCAAATGATTTGTTTCTTTGTTCAAATTGTGCCGAAACTATCAACTTTAATATTATAATGATATGATAAGGAATTATGAAGCTTGTTATAAGAAAGAGATTGCAGTCAGTAACTTTGAAATAAGTCAGTTTGTTACAGAGTTATGTCCCTTTGAACATGAAGGCGAAAAGCGAACATTTAAAAAAAGACCATATTCAAGGGCAGATAACTTTAGTTCTAACATGAAATTCAAAACTTTGTCAGGTCATTTTGTTAACCATTTATTCAGCTTTCAGATGAGCTATCATACATAGCTGTATGTGTTGCAGGGATTTAGGAGAAGATTTTTAAAGACGCACACCGTCAAAATCACGAAATTTCAGTACATTTAATTTCAGTTGTTTTCGAAAATGTTCAAATTGTTCCCTAACTATCAACTTTTATATGATAATGATCTAAAATGGAATTATTGGGCAAATATCGAGGAACAAATAGCAATTATTAGCTCTGACATTCGTCTAAATATTACAGAGTTATGTCCCTTTGAAGATAAAGCCTAAAAAACGAACATTTATAAAAGGACCATATTCAAGGGCAGATAATTCCAGTTCTAGAACGAAATTCTAAATTTTGGCTCGTTACTTTGTTAACCAATCATTTATCTTCAAAACGAGCTATCATACATAGCTGTAAGTGTTGCCGGGATTTAGAAGAAGATTTTTAAAGAGTCACACCCTAAAAAAATCTATTATTACGGCCGAAATTCGTTATGCCCTAATCGATAGGAAATATTATTGCCCACATGTTGGTGAAGGTTTTGTGAAAATATCTTAATTAGTTCTTGAGTTATTGAGGTTCGAAATTTGCACCTTTTGCCAAATTGCCAGACTTCAAGTACTCAATGTGAAAAAAGTATTGCGCATTTGAGCCCGTGGTGGGATCGCCAATATATATAATGATTCAGCTACATTATGTGCAAATATCAGCTCTCTAGTGTTTATATTTTCCGAGGAGAAGATTATCAAAGGTGCATGGGGTCGGGAAATTTTCAAAAGTTCAAAAAACAATATGGCGGCTAAACCACGTGACTGACGAATTCGCTATGATTTACTTTTTTACTCGTATTGACATTGCACATCTTTTAAAAAAGGTTTCAAGTCTCTAAGTGCTTCGCAGTTCTATTCCACATTAAGAGCTATAAGCTAGTGAAATTTGGCTGAGTTTTGGCTGAATCCTGCTAACAAAATTCGTGAAATAATAAACACGCCAATCACAATAAGGATTCAGCAAATTGCTGAATCCTTAATTATATTAAGGCATATGTTTATAGTAGACCAAGTTTTCATAATATGAAGAAATTTTTCAGCAGTAAAAAGATCATTACACTAGGGAGGATGACTTTGTTATGTAATGCTATTGTTAGTGACTATTTATTCCCCCCCCCCCAAATTGCTGAATCCTTAATTATATTAAGGCATATGTTTATAGTAGACCAAGTTTTCATAATATGAAGAAATTTTTCAGCAGTAAAAAGATCATTACACTAGGGAGGATGACTTTGTTATGTAATGCTATTGTTAGTGACTATTTATTCCCCCCCCCCCCCCCCCCCCCCAGTCTGAAATAAATCGTACACTTACTGAACTGTGAATCCATCGATCTTCCAGCATCTTTTACTAAGTTATTCTTAGATGCCGTGTCCACAACAGCAAGATGTCCATTGGGAGAGTAGCTTTTGCAGGTATCTTCAGCATCAGACCATGTCTTCTTGTCAGTGTGGAACTTGACACACATCTCATTTGATCCCAATATCTGGAAACCATCCTCAGTAGGGCAGTAGAAAGATCCAACTCGGTAGAAGTACACAGTACCAGCTTGTGTTGTAGCTCCAGTGTTTTCAAGGAAAGGTTTTATGTGGAACTGACACTGGTTTGTGATGGAATTGTGGAAGAAGGAAAGACAGTGATCTAAGGTTGAACATTGGTCTGCACAATCTATTCTGGTCATTGATTCCTTTCTTGAAATGACGTCCAGAACGGATGACGTGATGTTATATCCTTCCAAACCCTTGACAGCTGCAAACACTGCTTGTTCAGATACACGGATGCTATAGGAAAATACAAAACACTACGTTTTATGGAAATAATTCCATTTTATATACTGTGTAAAAAAATAAAACATGTTAAATAGGAATATTTTCCTTTATTAATAATATATGCTAACACGATGATATTTTTTTTACTAATACCATATTTATCAACTTCAGTGAAGTAATTTACATCACCTTTCAACCTTTCACAATGAGATAAATGTAGAAATCTTCAAGATATGACAGTTTACCTACCACATGATCTATTCATGGTCATTATTTCGAAATGGTGTCCTTCTCAACTCAGCAAATACCAGGAAGTGTTTTATGCCATCAGTTTGACAACATACGGTTGCATAAAAACTTCTCAGGCACATTTTTTTAAATGAATGACTTTGGTAGAATATCTCAGGCACTGCATTTTAAAAAATGATGACTACGATAGAATTTCTCAGACACATAATTTAACAAGTGAAGAAGCGAGCACAGCTCACATACCCCCGCTTCCAAATATAGTTTGACATAATTGAAAATATGAAAGGCACATCTATGGGAATGGCAAACCTGTGTGTAAAGTTCTATGAATATGGAATGTACAGTTCCAGAGATAACTGTTTAGTCATGTTTCCGTGGAAACCGCCAAAAATAAAATTCAGAAATAGGTCTAAGCCTCAAAAGGCACATCTGGGCACCGTGGTTGACATTTGTATGAAATTTGGTGTAGCTAGAAAGTATAATTTGGGAGATAAGTTCCACACAAAATGACTTCCTCACAGGGTCACTGTTTTGGTCATGTTTCCATGGAAACCGCAAGAAATAAAATTCAGAAATCGGTCTAACCCTCATAAGGCACAACAATAGATCATGGCTAACATGTGTAACAAATTCGGTGAAGCTAGCATGTTTATTTTGGGAGATATACTCTGCATAAAGCTGTGTGACGTACGGGCAGACTGACGTACATAATGAACGCTATATACCCGGCTTACGCTGTTTACACATAAGGCGGGGGTATTAACCCTTAAAGGCACACGGTGGGTCCTTGAGGCCCATCGGCGTACGTGTACTCCTGCACTCACAAACTTTATTTCTGTAATAATTTTAATTTCGTTCTAGCTAATCCTCAAACACATCAATATCTTTCATTCTTCAAAAGCATTCGAACAAAACATATAAAATGTGATAATTATTTTAAGAAATGTTTTGATGTTACACTAAGGCACAAGGTGGGCCTCTGAAGCCCAGTCATGTTTTTTTGTCTGCCATAGACTTTGAAAACTGTCAGACGGTGCTTATAATTACATGTTACGACAGTTCACCATGAAGAGGGGTAGATCTAATTGTACCGATATGTTCGCATTTAACGGTGACAATGCTCTCACACACTACAATAGTGCACACCATGAGTCTGCACGTGCAGATCATGTATCTACATTCATTTCTCTCCTTGTAACCTTCAGTCTTGTGTCAAATGTTGTGATGTAAGGTTCAGAATCAGGAGCTTCACATTGTTGATAGTGTCTTAGCTGTACATGCAGTTAAACAGTGAGAGCAAAAGGGAACAAAAGAGCAATGGAACAAACTCCACTAGTAAGTCAACACGCTCAAAGTCATACTTCGTGTAACAAATGTGACTATAAGCACGAGTCCAGAAGATCTGTAGCACTTTGTAAACGCCGTAACAACTGTGGTAAACTCAATAATGTTGCCACAGTTGTTACGAGAAGATGTTGTGAGAAGATCCAAAGTACAGTGTTGAATATCAAGTTGATCATGTTAAGGATGAATTGTTCATCGAAACTATTGGTAATTATGACGTCTCATCAAAAGATTGGATAGTGCCAATATGGGTAAACAAAATAGTTCTCTCACTGATGTTAGATGCAGGATCTTAAGCAAACATACTTTTTGAAAGAGACTATGACACACTTATCAACAGGCCGATTATATGTTCTTTAAAATATTGTTTGATGAGTGCACTTATCAATAGAATGTCGAAATGTGGATTGGCACGTGTGTTGCAAGAGCATATGTCAACGTTTCTTCCCTCCTGCGACACACCATCTAAGCCAGGGAAAAAGAGGAGATGTGTATCTGCCCTACTGCAAAACACCGCAAGTCACAACATGTTTGCTCCATCGTCACAAGAATGATGTGCAATGACTAAGACTTCTTTTGTATATGTATCTGACTGAACGCTGCATGATTGCCAGTTTGATAATGTTTGCATTAATTGAATACGCTCATGTTCTTTCCATTTGACAACATTGAATGATAAATGTATCCTAATGTTCATGTTTTCATTCGTTCTTTTAAGTGAGAACCAGGACAAGGTAAAGAACAACCGTCATTGCTTTTATGGAAGTTTTACATATCTCTATACATCCCGTTCTGGTTTTTCCATTCTATAGTTGGACATGTTTCAGTCAAGGGAGGATAAACATAATTGCAATACAACAAGATATGAATTAAAATATCATAAAAGAAAAGTAGTGAAGGACAATCAAACATTTTGAAATACATCGAATTTGTTAAAATAAATTAGTTACATTTCAAAGGGCGAAAATATACCGAAATATAAACACCAAATAATTAGAAAAACAGTACAAGAACATTTAGAGCATTGGATACATGTCCTTTGAGCTCAACCGTATTTTCAACTTCTCCATGATATAAACTGTATCAGTAGTGTCATATTAGTATGTGTAATACTCCTGGGCCTCCGAGGCCCACCTCGTGCCTAATGTGATCTTAAAAACGTGAATGCCTTTGAGGGTTAACAGTGAGGACCATATTATAATTTATCTGGCACCTATTTTAGATTTTTGCTACATAATTTAAAAAGTGACAACCACATTATCTCAAGTAGTACATCGTTAACAAGCAAACATAGTTTTTTATATCGTGACCCTGTGACCCACACTTGGGGTCACTGGGTCACCAAATCAACAATTAAGAGTCACCTGAGGCCAAAGAGTCTCTACACAACATTATAGCTTTCTAAAGCTTTACTTACCTGAGAAGAAGATGAAAATAATTTAAGATAAGGTCATGACCCCTGTGACCTTGATAGGGATCACAGAGTCACCAAATCTACAATTTGAAATCCCCATTGGCCAAGATGTCTACACACAACATTTCAGCTTTTTACACCTTTTGGTACTGGAGAAGAAGATGAAAAAAGGTCTTTAAATGGCGTGACCCCTGTGACCTTATTTGAGGTCACATGGTCACCTAATCTACAACCTAGATTCTCCATTGGCCAAGGAGTCTGCAAATAAAATTTAAGCTCTCTAGGGTCCTTGGTTCTGGAGAAGAAGTCGAAAAAGCAAAATTTTTTACGCATGGACTGATTGACAGATGGACAGATTGACTGACGACTGGACGGACGGACGCCATGCCATAAGCCTATCGGGCCTTTCAGTTATGCAATGTTATGCAAAGCTTTGTCTAGTCGAAACCAACTATAGAGGCATCTGGCTTTTGAACTGCTTTGGTAAGTTATCCCCGTCTATGTAGATATCATGTAATGTGGCATGTTTGTGAAGCATCGTATCAACGCAAAAACTAGACCAACACTTTGCATTTTTGCGTTCAATAACATAATCTGATACCTCATAATAAACAGTTACAGCTCATTGAAGTCACCAGGGGTCAATCTTTTCAAAACTACAGCTTTTATGTTCTGCTATTTAATATTCACCAAGTGATAAACTTACAAAATATATTTCCTCATATATTCATTATATGTATTTGTGATGGAATGAACGCATATACATACGATGTGTACTAAGATACACCTTTAGATGAACAAACTTTCGGTATGCATCTGTAGGTCTAATTTTAGCTTCTTGTTATAGCCATAAATATGTTCTAATAAAAAAGTTAATCTTTGATCACTCTTAGTAAACCCATGTGACTAGTCAGGAATAAATATTTGCCTCTAATGGCTGATATCCAACGTCCAATATAAACATGGTTCGTCATTACAATTTACCAATTGAGGTATTAGATTATAAAGACAATCCGAAAGTGTCTGCGTATATCAAAATCCAATTATGTCCAAGGACAATGGATTGTAGGTGTGTTGTACATTTGTAGTACACAAAATATAGCAGAGTTGAAATAGAGATCAATCAATGTGTGTGAATGAAAGATCTTGTACTAGGTAAGTGAGCCATTCAACTTAAAAGCAAAATATACAGATCCCATAATGTGTTCGTGGGTTGGCCATTCTCTTGTCAAAATTAACGTTTTTTTTGGTAGGTCATTATATATATTTCTGTTATTTTGGTTTTTCTTCATTTGATTAGTTTATATCTCCTTATTAACTGTTTCACTGCTCCTTTGTTCATCAGCGCGTTAACCATGCATGACCAAAGGCTGGCAAGGAGTATTATAATGATGAAGCGTGGTCAAGGAGGAAAACTATCCAACTATTTTCAAAGTCTAATCAGATTAATTAAAAACATATGTGTCAAAGTTGATAAATTGTTTTAAAATATGTCAACATTGTTTCAATTGTGTCAAACAATTAACAAATTGAAATTTCTAAAACATCTGTTACGAATTTCTAGATATGCACTGAAAATTTCAATATTCACACTAAAAATAAATCAAAAATACAATTCTAAAAATAAATGTTTTAAAATGTGTAGATATGCACTAAAAATGTTATATTCGCACTTAATAAATTATAGATACACACAGAATCAGAGAATGTCTTTAGAATATTATCGAAGGGTGGTTAATTTGTTTTGTCTATACTGTATCTTACTTCAATCACAAGGATAAACTAGTATTGCAATTCTTAGGTCTTCAAAATTCCTACTTGACCTTGAACTCCATGTTTGACTTAAATCCATATTAATGGATACACTTTTCTTCTTTAATATGATATATCAAGCTTATCTCCATCATCAGCAGTTTTTTCCAAATAAAACCATCTCTAAAGAAAATACCCCTTGCAAAATGGGAAAAGTACCTATTTTTAGGCACCTACATTATATCCTTAATTACTAGGACAAAAAGGTTTATATTTTTACACACAGGACAAAAAGGGGTGGAATCCGACTTTGCGGATCTTGCCGGATCCTGTCGGATCCCCCCTTAATTGGGATACAGGGATCTGACGGCATATACCTTGCCAGATCCAGGATCCGGCAGGATACCACCATATCTCTCACAGGATCCTTGCTGGGTCAAAATATTGGTATATTCCCCCGGATCCCCCGGATCTCTAGTCGGATCCTCATGAGGTGTGGATACAAGGATCCACCGCCGGATCCTCAACGGTATCTCAAAAGGCAAGGATACATGGATCCGCCCCCCCCCCCCCCGGATCCTCACCAGATCCTATTCTTATGACCAAACAATTTATGGTAGAAGAAACACTCATCTAAATTCATTTATGGTACAATTAGTTAACAAATAACAAACATTTTTATTTGAACAATTATTTATATCATTATATTATATATCAAGATACATTTTTTAATAAGTCATTCGTTATCATTAGTAGATAAATAATAACTCTTTTTGTCCTCAATACATTTTCGTTTTGTGTATTTCGAACCCGACAGCCACTGTGCAGCACCAGTCTTTATAATGTGTCAAGCAAGGAAGCAACAACTCCCATCTGTTAACGACTTTTGGTATGACGCAACCGGGAATCGAACCCCGGTATTCCAAGTGATGAGCGGACACTCTTCAACCTGAGCTACATCTCATAGTTGATATTCTACTGAACATTCAAGAAAATACTCAAAAGCTCATATTTCCCCCAAGAAAGCGAAAACGGACTTTCGGCGGGGAGGTCGTGGCCGCGGATCCACAGGTCAGTCCCCGAAGTCCCCCCGTCCCGGCGGCGGAGGTCGTATCCCTCAGAAGGGAAAGCGAAGGAAGTGACTCTTGGTCACCCCCTCTGCTTCCCCCTCCACTCGTTCCGGTGTCGGTGTGGGGGGTCGACTCCAAGATTTTGTCAGGAACTTGGTACAGTTAGGGTAAGACCCTTACGTTTGTCGGATTCTGGGTCAGGGGTTCCGCATCCCCGTCTCGTCACCTCCGCCTCTCACCTGTGCTCCAATGGAGCGTCCCTTGGCAGGGGACCGGCTCCAATTGACCTTGGATCAGGTGGAGATCTTAATCTCCAAAGGGGTGGTGCAGGAGGTCCTGACCCCGCATCTAACTCCGGGGTTTTACTCCCCAGTGTTCGTCATACCCAAAAGGAATTCGAAAAAATGGCAGCTCATTCACGACTTGAAGGTATTCTACCGCTCCTACCTCGTTCGGCCGCCATTTTCCTTCTGTGATGCGATCCTTGGAGCGCTCAGACTGCATGGTGTCTCTCGACCTCCAGGATGCGTACCTGCATGTTGTGATTCACTATCGGGATCGCAGGTACCTCCATTTCATTCTGGACGGGAGACACTTTCAGTGGTGCGTGCTCTCATTCGGGATCTCGTCCGCCCCTTGCTTTTCACACGTGTGACTCAGCCCATCGTCCAATTCCTGCACCAATGCGACATTCAGTTCCTAATGTATTTGGACGATTGGCTCGCTCACAACCGTTCTCCGGTCGTTCTCGAGGCGCAGCTAAGGTTCACAATAGACCTTTACCGTCGTCTAGGGTGGTTAGTGAACTTAGAGAAGTCGGACTTGGTTCCGGCGACTCGTCTGACTTTTCCTAGGGGCTATCCTAGACACTCAGCTGTTCCGCGGGTTCGTCACGAGGGAGCGGATGGCTCGTTTCAATCGCCTAATGGATCGCGCGCTCGACGCATCGCTCTCCCTACGTCAGTGGCAAAGAGTGTTGGGGTTACTAACATCAGCTCAGGACCTGACCCGCAGGGGGAGGTTGTACCTTCGCCCTTCACATGTGTTCCTGAATCCCCACATCAGGGAGACGCGTTGCCGTCACAACATAGTTTTGACCCCAGACCTCCATCGGTTCCTAGCTTGGTGGCGGGTGGACGAGAGTGTGTTTGCCGGTGTCCCACTTCGTCCTCGTCCCCCCTCAGCTCACCTGTTTGTAGACGCCTCCACTCATGGGTGGGGGGCGCATATGGGTCACGAGCAGGTGGCGGGAGTCTGGTCCCCATCAGATCGAAACCAACACATCAACGTCCTCGAGTTGGACGCAGTACGTCTTGCCATTCACAGAAATATCGTGCAAAGAAAGAAAAAGGTTTATAATTAACAAAATTAGTCAATAACTAGAATAGCGTTTGCGGGACACCGCAAAAGCAGAGCAGCTCCGAAACTTTGGGTCTCGCCTTTCCCTGTTCCGCCTTCTCCTCAACATAAATTAAAAGGGAATTTCTTTTCATTATTCAAGTTATTCTAACAAGTTGAATCATCACTGGGGTCACTTTTTACAACTTTGTTCTTAAAACCTATTTCTGATTTCAAAATTGGATCAACAGATTAACACGGCCTTAACCAATATCTCATGACCTTGAACTTTGACCTTCAAGGTCACACCATCAATGAATTCTTTTCATTGTGTATAACAATCAGGCAATGACTCAAAGTGTTCATTGTTAGCATAAGGCATATTCACAATAGCACGCTTAATTTGTGAACTTGCTGTGCCCTTGACCTTTGAAAGATTTTAGCAAAAACGTTTTCAAATCTTGGTCTTTCTCCAAAGTTGATATATACCAAGTAAGGGTCTGATAGCACAGAAGTTGTTGAAGTTATCGTGTTTACAAGGATTTTTGTAGTGATTTCAGAACTCATGACCTTGACCTTTGACCTTGAATGTGAACATGTCAAAATCATTCCTGAGATTTATAAGAAAGAAGCTTCATATATGAGATGTTGATACCTTCATGGAAAAAAGTTATTTAGTAATTTCAGAACTGGTGACATTGACCCTATCTCGTGACCTTGACATTTTAAATTCAAGGTCACACAATCAGTGATCACTTTTCATTGTGTATAACAATCATGTAATGATTCAAAGTGATAATAGTTGAAATAAGACATTTTCGCAAAAGCATGCTTAAGTTGTGCCCTCGCTGTGACCTTGACCTTTGATGGATGTTAGCGAAAACCTTTTCAAATCTTGGCCTTTCTCCATAGTTGATGTACACCAAATAAGAGCCTGATAGTACAAATATTTTTCAAGTTATCGTGTTTACAAGGATTTCTTTAGCGATTTCAGAACTCGTGACCTTGACCTTTGACCTTAAAAATAAACATGTCAAAAAAATTCCCCAGGGGCATAAGTGAGAAGTTATGTGTATGAGTTCTCAAAACCTTTTAGGAAAAAAGTTATAGCGAATACAAAACGCGGCGGCGGCGGCGGCGGCAGCGACAGAAACTGCACAAAAACTGATAGCAGCTCCGACTAAGTCGGAGCTGCTAATTAATTGTATCTATCAATTTGTTTTAGGTCGTGACAAATTATTTTGTAATGCTACTGACCGACGAGAGCTTCCGACTCAAGTGACCGGTAATGTTTACTTACAAGACTCCCGCATAGCGCGGTATAACGGGGATGTTCACGGGTCGCATTCTTCGCAATGATGTTGATACCAAAACAACATGTGCTGACTCAAAATTATCTATAACCCTTCACATGTGTTGCATGACTGTTTTGAATTGTTACCCTCTGGCGGTCGGTATAATCAGGGACCTTATAGAGAGGGATTAGCAACTAAGCAATTAGCTCGCGGAGCTCACCTCGTCATGGTCCAACGCACATCTTGACTTGATAATTCAGTTGATTGAGTTGATTATAGGAGCGTAGATGTAATGGTTCGAGGGGGTTCAAAACTTTTACTTTTACCTAAGAAAAACATTCTAAAATATTAAGTTAGCGAAAGATGAATAGTTTTCTGATGTATCTGCGTCAAGCTGGTATTTTAGGGGAAAGAAGCAAGCATGTAATACGCTCGTACGTTGCAGTAAAAATAGCTAGTCAGTCCGCCATCTTGTCTGTAAGGAGCGTCAATGATATGTGTAATGGTTCGAGGGGGGTTCAAAACTTTTACTTTTACCTAAGACAATAAATTCTAAAATATTAATTTAGCGAAAGATGAATAGTTTTCTGATGTATCTGCGTCAAGCTGGTATATAAGGGGAAAGAAGCCAGCATGTAATACGCTCGTACTTTGCAGTAAAAATAACTAGTCAGTCCGCCATCTTGTCTGTAAGGAGCGTCAATGATATGTATAATGGTTCGAGGGGGGTTCAAAACTTTTACTTTTACCTAAGACAAAAAATTCTAAAAAAATTATTTAGCGAAAGATGAATAGTTTTCTGATGTATCTGCGTCAAGCTGGTATTTTAGGGGAAAGAAGCCAGCATGTAATACGCTAGTACTTTGCAGTAAAAATAGCTGGTCAGTCCGCCATCTATTTGATATTTAGAATGGTTCGAGGAAAAATGAAAACTTTTACTTTTACCCAAGGGGATAAATTCTAAAATATAAATTTTGCGAAAGATGAATGGTCTTCTGATGCGTTTGTGTCAAACTGTTATTTTAGGGGAAAGTAGTCAGCATGTAAGACGCTCGTACTTTGAAGTTAAAAGAGCGAGTCAGTCCGCCATCTTGTCTGCACAGAACATGAAGGATATGTTACTTTTGCCGATTGACGTACGAGCGAGTCGACAAGACTCGGAAACACCAACTGGTTACAACAATACAGTGCGATAACAAAACAAGCGCCTGCACAAGCACCAAGTGGCTTGTGCGTTGAAGCGTGACGAGGAGAGGTATAATTTGATCGCTCAGTAGAAATGATCATGTGACGAGCAGAAAAGACGAGTCCCTCTATATAAGGTCCCTGGTATAATGTACTAAAGTCAATTTCTCTATTGAATAAGCGTTAATGTTCCAATCATCATACTTTTTGTCCATGTTATATAACCATGTATTTATCCAATGGGCGGTTAAATTCCCTTTTTGAAACGATATATCATGTATAAAGAAAAGTGTTGTCCTATCCATGACGTCACTGATTTATCAGCCACAGTTCTTTTAAACTCTCTGATAGGACGACCGTGAAGCAGCAGGGCGGTGCGAGGGCGGAGCTACAAACGCCTGGCTGACGACCTTTGTAATTACACATTGTTGCAAAACCAGATGACATCAAAGAGCTGTATGCCGCTCCATGTATTTATTATAAATGAATGTGTATAATTTAGTATTTATGTTCACTCAGTCGTGAAACAAATTCCCTAACGGGCAATAAAGAATTATCTTATCTTATCTTCTTCGGTAGCTTCGTAGCATGAATAAAAAAAAAAAAATTTAAATCATATAAATTGCATAGTTCATCCATCACATACCATTGTAGTAGAAAATACATGTCAAATTATTTATATAAAAGTTGAAAGAACATTAGATGACAATAAATGTAATGTTGATTTCATTTGTGTTGTCAAGGAGATACGGTACACAATCAGACCCAAAGTTGTCAAGTCGCTGATTAATAAATCCCTCTACGGCTACGGTAAATGATCAAAGTCCAAGATTGTGTAAGAGAATAACAAAGTATCAAAATTTCTAGTCTTGACGGTAATTCTTTATTGAACTATCGCTGTATAACGGGGGAAGTGATCCGTTGGGCCAACGACGATTCATGACATCATGACGCGCTTTGCGTACTTGATTATCACTGTACCGAAGGTGATGCTGTTAACGTACGTTACCAACATCCCAACATGGCGGAAGGCAAGATCGCTTAGCGTGTATTTAACACGAATTTACAGCTTTCTCGGGGTATATAATCAAACTTAGTTTGCACACACATGAACATTGATGGTGTGAATAGATTTGATGCACTGAATCTCCATATGAATGTCCTCGTCATGAAGAATAAGCAATTTTTAAATCACGGTGGGATGCTGGTAACTCAAAGTCAAGATGTTGGTAACGTCTCTTGTTTTGAAATAAATGATGCTGGTAACGCCAAAATCATAGTAGCATATTTAAGACGGTTCATATATAGTTTTGCTTTATTTATTTAAAATAAATTTTCTATAAAAAACCAAAGGAAAACCTAAATTGAACTTTCCCCCTCACAGACCTGTACTACTGCTACATTTGCAGTTGCAAATCATCGTTACCAATGAAAAATTTTCATCATAAGTTTGACGTACATCACATCAAGATACAGAAGGACCTTAAAATGAAGTTATATAGAGATTATTACGCGAGGAAAGATGTCATATGACTTTTACAAAACGAGTTTGAGGGTTATACATAGATTTGCACGAGTTTCGTAAATCTCATATGGCACACTTTCGAGTGTTATAATTTCTTTCTTAACCATTCTATTCCATTTGATTCTTGTAAAATCAGTCAAGAAACGACTCCTTTTACTAGCGGCGGCAAGCTACAGTGACGTCACAGACGACGAATACGGTGAAATAATGGTTGCTAGGCAAACGTGAAATGTGCACATGTGCTCATATCAATAATATTAACTCGGTTATTTTCAACCATAAATATCATTATTTATACAACCAGCTATTTTAATGAAATATGATAAATGTGGTATATCTTATTACTAGCGTATTGTGCGAAGATACCTCTGAACATATAACCCATAAACACAGTTGATGATTATAAGATTTTTACATTCTAAAGCCCCGTTAACATGCAGAAATATACATATGTAAGTGTTCACCTGGAATATATTTGCATCTGGGAATAAAAGTATACTTACAATGTAATTACACGAGGAAATAGAGGGGTGAGTATTACGGATTTTGAAACAGTTGTCATCCATATTTAACACATGGAACAATGCAGACACTATCAGCAATAAAGCGAAGAACAGACTGCCCTCAGATCTGAAAAGCCTGCTAGACTTATGGCGTGCCACGGAGTTCGGTGTTCGTCAGTCCATCCGTCTGTAACCCTTTCCATTTTTCATCTTATTTTCAAGAACCACTGGCTCTAGAGAGCTCAAATCCTGTGTACACTCTACTTGGACAATTGGGATTATAAAAAATGTAGATTTGATGATAGAAAACCTTTTTCATCTTCTTCAGATCTGAATGCCATTGAAAGCTGAAATTTTGTGTTCAGACTCCATAGCCAATGTGGATTATTATATATTTGGAGACTCTGTGGCCCCATGACCTGTTTTCCTCTTCCTCTTCAGAAAGAAAAAGCAGACAAAGCTGAAATATTGTGTTCAGACTCCTTAGCCAATGGGGATTATAAACTGTAAACTATAAACTGATGTTGTGCCTCTGTGTTGCCAAATAAGGGCCATAACGTATTAAGTTTTCTTCTCCAATGTTGAAAAATTGTGAACAGACTAGTTAGCCAAGGAGGCCCCTTAATAAGAAACACAGGAGCTATACTCTAAAATCCGTGCTCATCTTTTACGTCAAAACTAAACGCCCTAAACGACTGAAATCATGTGTACAGACTCCAATGCCACTGGTGATTATAAATGATAGATATTGTGACTATGGAGCTCTAGATGTGGTCACAAGGTCCACTAGCTAAAAACTAATTTTTGTTTTCCTTTCAAAGAACGAAAACCAACACATGAATGTTATGTGTAGAATCCTAAGACAATGGGGATTACATTAATTAATATTTGTAATTTGTTGACTGTGGCTCCTAACAAGGAGCACATTGACTTTGCCCTAAAAACCAATATTCTTCCCTTCTGTAACTCAAAGCCTGAGAAAGATGAAATTTTGTGTACAGACTCTTTGGTCAATGGGGATTATAAATTGTAGGTTTGGTTTGGACTCTTTGGTTCAATCTAGGGCTACAGGTGCCACTCCCTAAAGAACATTATTTGTATACTTCTAAAAGACTAAATGCATTAGCCTCGGGAAAGGTGAACTCTTTTGTACACCTTTGAATTATACATTGGTTACTCCGTGGCCACAAACTTCACCCTTGAACCTTTTTTTTTAAAGAATGTGGATAATATATATTCGTCAAGCATCTGACAACTACTTTTGGAAAATTAAAATTTTCAACCTAATATGTTTCATCGTTTAAAGTCTGATGAGATACAGATGCCATGACTCTATTTTCTTTTGAGTAGAGGAATAGTTATGTCACTATTACAAGAATGGCAATTGTGAAAAATAAAAGAATATACTCATACGTGTATTTGAGAGAACTATTAACATGACACAAATACTATGCAGAAGTACATATATGCAAATATATGTAAATATATGTTTACATGACCTCCAGATGTAGTGTTAATATACTTCTAGTGTAGATTTACTAACGTATTTAGTTGCGTTTATATGCACAAAGTACATACCAGGAGCAACAAGAAAAAAGTGAGCATGGCTCACATACCACCGCCATCCGCTATCCGTCCATTGAGAATTATAGATGTGAAGGTTACTATGTTTATCAAACAGCTTCAAGCATCATAATATTGTCCAAAATAATTTTAGGAACTGACTGTTGTTACAAAATTTCATTCACCCAGATGTAATATTTTTCAAGTAACTTAATATTTCCCATTAGAGCATCACACCGGTAATTTGTACAAAGTTCAATTACAGATTCAAGGGCTTCATAACTCTGCAAAATATAATATTTCGGAACTGGACTTTGAACTCAATGAAGAGTATCATCTGGACTACCTACATGTAAAATTTCATTCACCTAGATGTAATAGTTACCGAGAAAACTTGTCCCAATTGGTGCATCACAGCTCTTTTGGTACAAAGTTCAATTTCGGATTCAAGGGCCATAACTCCGTAAAAAATAATATTTCAGAACTGGTTTTCGAACTCGATGAAGAGTATCATCTGGACTATCTCCATATTAAATTTCATTCAGCTAGATGTAATAGTTTCCGAGAAAACGTGTCCCAATTGGTGCATCACAGCTCTTTTGGTACAAAGTTCAATTTCGGATTCAAGGGCCATAACTCCGTAATAAATAATATTTCGGAACTGGTTTTCGAACTCGATAAAGAGTATGGTCATGAGTACTCACAACCAAAATTTCATTCACCTAGGTTGAACTGTATCCGAGAAAACTTGTCCCCATTGAACACAATAAAACTAAGTCCAAAAAGTGACGTTTCCATGGAAACGACAAAAAATATAAATCTCAGAAAATTTAAAATTGTCTGTGCGCGATCGGAAGAACATGGTTAACAACTGTACAAAGTTTGGTTGATGTACCTTTGACGGTTTTTGAGAAAATTGACCGGACGGACGGAATGACCGCTATATACCCCCGCTTACTTCGTAGCGGGGGTATAAATATATACACATGAGTATTAATACTCAAGTTACTTGTCTGAACCAACACCTGTCTAATATGATTTTCTGAATGCAGATTTTATATGTAAACCAAAATATTATTGAAGAAACGTTATCACTCATCTAATAGAACCCGGCAAAAATGTTCTGGTATCAACCATTTGGGATGTAAGGGATCATCCATTTTACATACGATACTTTCAATATTGTTATATTGATAAGCATCATGCATGTTTACTTGATAAGCACGTTTACTTGTATCGTGTATCGGGATAAATAGGAAACATATTTAGATTAGTAATACAAGCACATAAAGAATGTGACCCCCCTCTCAAAGGATTTTAACACGTATCGTATTTACAACAGAACTAACAACACTTTCTCAATAGTGTTACTAACATCCTCCATTCATCGTTACCAACATCATGTGTCAAACTCGCAGGGAGTTACCAACATCCCACCGTGATTTTAAAATTGCGTATTATTCATGACGTGGACATTAATATATAGATTCAGTGCATCAAATCTATTCACACCATCAATGTTCATGTGTGTGCAAACGAATTTTCACTAGCCATGTCTTTCTTAAGAGTTTATCTTTCGGGAAGTGATGAAACCACACAGGGGGATTCTCTGGGTAGCGGCTGTCGGATTGGCATTTATGTACACTGCAGTGTTGAGCGTTTCAGGTGGTTTGCGAGTACGGGATCAGTTTCAGCGCAAAAGTTGACAAGGTGAACAAATTTGCTGCGTTCCTCTGTAGGGCCACGGAGAGCAATGTTGGTTTTTCCGCACAGAATAATGACTTTAAGTAAACTAGCAATTATTGCCCTATTTCAAGACAACTGACAGCAGATATTTTCCATTTTCTCCTCCTGAATTGCCATGAAAGCCCTAATTTTTTCAAGGCAAATGTAGTGACTCGATTAAATTTTTAAATGCCTTTTAATCAAGTTGCCTATATTTGACCAATCAGTGACTGGTTCATGGGAAAACTGTGAACATGACATATCAAATACAGAACAGCAAACACAATATACACAGAATATCGGAGCCAATGATATTTCATCAAAAGTGATTGCTGAAACTTCCTGTTGGATCCATTAATTGCCTTCGAGGGGCAAATATAACCATCCGGCAAATTGTTGCTTATTGTGAATAATTGTTCTCGAACAGAATCCTCACCTACTGTGTTTAGAATTTTGGCTATGTCGGGTCGGGTAAAGATACGCGAGGTAAAGATACGCGGGGGTAAAGATACGCACTCACACAAAAACAAATAGTAAATTTTGCAAATTTAGTGCTTGTAATATTTTGATGTCTTAAAATATTTTTGGAATTTTTGAGACATTAAAAAGTTTGTAAATACTTTAAAGGGATGAGATGTTGAACAGTGGCACAAAACCGAGACGCGCTAGTACAAACTGACAAAATTCCTGGCTAATGTACCATCAGATTTTCACTTCTCACGTTCAAAATGTCAATGGAAACCCACCCCTTGATCCTTCAATCCATTTGTCATTCCCTGAACTTCAGAAAACAGTTTAAAATCTCTATATTATACAATTTAAAATGTAAGCCTTACATGCATGTAGGTGACGTGTGATGAAAACATGACTGCGTATCTTTAGCCTACACCTTCGTTTGAAAACTTTGACTGCCTATTATTGAATAAAATGTTACTTTTTCTGTCAGTGTACAAAATCAGCATTATGTACTGTTTAATAACCCTGAATACACCTAACCTTTTTGTATTTTGAACTTCATCTTGGCTAGACGTCACGACTTTGCGTTTAAACAACGTGTCAATTTTCCGTGTGGCCTCGGCCGCACGCTTCATTTTGAAATATACGACGCGATAGAGTGATTTCCCCTATTAGTTCCTTCAAAGGGAGACAATTGTGTAAGTTTGAGCAAGTGATGTGTTACTGTATTATGTTTCGGGATCGAATCAATGGCAATTAGGAACAAATTTATTTTGGTTGCATATCTTATGACATCAGTGCATGTGAATGTCTCTGGCCAAAAAAGTTGTACGTAAATGAGTATTTTGCGTAATAGAAGCTACGCCCATGAGAGTGGATATGGGAGATCGACCAGCTGATATGAATCCTCTGGAGTGGGGATGGGAAAACAAGAATGGATTCTTGGTTTCTGTCAAAATGGACAAACCGCCAGCACCACACCAGCTTCTCAAAGTTGTTCATTGTAACTGTAAGACGGACTGTGTGTCCTCCAAATGCACATGTCGGAAACATGAACTATCCTGCTCTACAGCATGCGGAGAGTGTCGTGGACTAAGTTGTGCGAATTCAATGAAAACAGATATTGACTCTCTAGATTAGAATACATATACTTGTGTATTCAAAATAGTGCATTCAGATAATAATTGAAACAAAACAGCATCATAGTGTTTGAGTTTCGTGTAAATTGTTATGGAACTGCACAGTGTCAATAGATATATACTTCCTTAAACTAGTCACTTGAATGAATGTGATATCCAGAGGGAAACTACCTTAAAGCGAACGGTCGATTGTGGAATTCGCTGGGTAGATATGAAGGCTAATGGCATGTTTTTGTATATGTTTTAAACATATTTTATTCATGAAAAATACATGAATGGGTAGGCCAACAAGCTCCAATGAACTTATTTAAAGGCCGCTGCAGTGCAGTTATATCTTCGTAAATAAATACAGATTGGTTTGAACATATCATATACATGGATCAGCTTCAAAGATAATGGTAATGATTGAATATAAATTCATTTCTTTAGCAATCAATATCAAAGTGCTCATAAAGTTTCAAATCGATCAGATTTTATTATATAAGTATGGATAGATTTCAATAATTTATGGAGATCATCAGTTGTAAGTGATGTACATCCCCGTAGTACTGTGTCGATACTGAATCCTTTAATATAGAAGAATGATTCCTGTCTTAAGCCTGTGTATTTACTGCATGTGAAGAAATAGTGTACAGCATTTTCAATTGGGTGACCGCATGCGCACAAGGGGCTATCGATAATATGTCTGTTGAACTTATCGGCATTCAAATCACTACAATGGAGCCTGAGGCGGGCGTGGATAATTTGGCAAATTCTTGAGCCAAAACTAAGGTCGAAGACAGTAGATTTTATTTTGGGTCTGCAAATTGAATTCTTGAATCTGGATAAGGTATCAATGTTTTGAATTTCTGGACTTAGTGCATTCCACAGTTTTATTGTATCGGGTAGGAATGATCTGGCGTATGTCGCCGTTCTACATTTAATAGTTCGCACGGACGAGTTTTCTCTCAGATTGTAGTCATGAGTACTAGGTGTTGTAGGTAGAAGGTCACTGAGATATTGAGGCGCGAGATTGTTCTTCATTTTGTAAAAAGTTGTCAGTTTAGAAATATATCTACGTTCCGCCAGTGGTGTTAGGTTAGTTTCTTCATATAACTTGTCATGACTTGTACCACGAACTGCACCACAAATGGATCTCAACACGTCTAGATTCAGTTTTTTCTAGCATATTACACTGTTCTTGAGTACAATTGTCCCAAATGTGACTACAGTAATCGAAAATTGGTAAGATGAAGGATTTATAGATAGTTTCCAAGCTTTTACGCGATAGGCGGTATTTAAGACTTCGTAAGCAATTTATCAAAGGACTAACTTTTTTAATCATGGAGTTTATATGAATATCCCAGTAGCAGTTTGTTTGGAGGGTCAAGCCCAGATGCTTGTGATTTTCTACTTCTTGTATTGTTTCGCCATTCATTATGAGATCAGGTTTGATGCTTCTGTTTACTTTTCTGCTAAACTGTATTGATTTTGTTTTTTTAGGGTTGAACAAAACTTTCCATTTTTTGGCCCAATTTGAGATTACCAATAGATCATTATTTAGACAGTTTGCCGCTGTATTAGGATCGTCAATTATAACGTAGAGGGAAGTATCGTCTGCGAATAGTCTAATATTACTATCAATATCATCTACAATATCATTAATGTATATTATGAACAGTAGGGGTCCCACAACAGAACCTTGAGGGACTCCTGCTAAAACGTGTTGGTAATTTGATGTATACCCATTAATTACTACTCGCTGGGTTCTGTCATTTAGATAACTTTCAAACCAAGCTAATAGATTTCCATCAATTCCATATGACTTTAATTTGTGGATTATTCCTTTGTGCCAAACTTTGTCAAACGCTTTGCTAACATCACAAAATACCGCTCTTATTTCTTTTCCATTGTCTAATGCTTTAGCTATGAAGTCATATAGGTAGGTCAGTTGATTAGTTGTCGAGTCACCCGGGGTAAATCCAGATTGAAGATTTGAGAGCAGGTTATTATCTCTTAGGTAATTATTTACATATTTAAAAATACATTTCTCGAATACTTTAGCTACACAACTTGTTAATGCAACTGGTCTATAATTTGAGCAGTCATAGATGTTGCCCGTTTTATGAATAGGGATTACGTACGCTTCTTTCCACGAAGCAGGACATTTGGCCACTTTCAATGATAGATTAAATAATTTAGTTAGGATTGGAGCTATTGAATTAGCACATGTTTTTAGAACTTTATTTCTGATTTTATCAGGTCCTGTTGCTTAAGTAGTATCTACCGATAGTAATATATCCTTGACTTCCCCAACCTCTAATATTATATCAGTTAGGGTACTATTACAACGTGCATCAAGTGAAGGGGGGTCGTCATCAGGATCTATAACTTGAGATTGATCAGTGAAATAGCTATTCATGATTTCCGTAACATCGTTTGGATCATCATAGAGAACATCATCGTCTATAATTGAATGACACGTTTTTTGGCCGATTTGTTTTGCAAATAATTCTTAACCAGTTTCCACCAAGTTTTGGTTCCAGTTGATTCACTTATTGCGGCGTCAATTCTATTTGTATGCAATTTTTTGGCTTTGCGTACAGAGGATATTACTTTATTTCGAAGAGATTTGAATTTTTGCCATTCGAACGGACAATTTTTCCTCTTAGCTATTTTGTGTTGCCTATTTCGTCTCCTGATTAGTGAACGTATTTCGTTGTTCATCCAAAGCGGGTCCCTAGGTCTGATCAGTACCGTTTTGTTCGGTATGTTCGCGTTGCAGATGCATATCAATTCGTTGGTTAGTTTGGATGATAAGGTATCTATATCTTCTGTTTCCTTAAAACAGATATTATTGATTTCTTGGTTCATTCGATCTGTATTCGCTCGAGAATAGTCATAAATCTTTCGCTTGTAGCAAGTTTCTTTCGGATTGTTTGTTTCAATGTTAACGTAAACCGGACAGTGGTCACTGCATATTGGATCCAGCACCCCCGAATTTCGTACTTTGTTTACGCATGTAACGAATATCAAATCAATCAACGTACGAGAATGAGAAGTGATACGCGTTGGTTCAGTTATTAATTGCGTGAGACCGTATGCAGCTTCAAAATATTTCAGTTTTGATTTGTTATCGTTAAAGAGGTCTAAGTTAAAGTCCCCTACGATAATAGTATTCAGATTAAGATCCACCGCATTTGCAATGCTGTTGTCAATGAGATCCCAATATGCTGCACTTTTGTCTGCTCTATAGAATGTACCTATGAGATACGTCTGTTTTCTACTTCTAACTTTTATCCATATTGCCTCAAGGCCTGTTACATCCAAATCATCCATTTGTATTGCACACAAATTGTCTGACTTAATCTATCTTTTCGAAATGGCGCTTGAAAACCCGGGATAGTGATATCCATATTATCAATCTTTGAGTGTAACCAAGTTTCGGTTATACATATTACATCTATATTGCTAAACTCAACTTCTAGTATGTCTACTTTTTCTTTTAAACTTCTAACATTTAGGTGAATTATTTTGAGATCAGTATGAATAAGAGGCCCCGGATGGGGATGTACATCCCCACAACACTATAACAGGAGTGAGATGAAGATATTTACAGAGGGACTGTATAAACATAATCGTCTCAGATTATATGTCACAAATGTAAAATTAACCAGAGATTTTATGTGCACTTTGATTGCAAACTGTCCCACTGCCTGTCTATACTGTGCTATATCAACCGTCATCTATATGCAAAATGTAACATAGATATAAGGCAATGTGGGACAGCATAAGTATACATGCATGACCAGTCTGTAAATCACAGTAATATGAGGTAGTATATTTGATATCGCTATACAATCTGTATCTATTTTGTGAATCTTTCACGTGTTCAAGCAAAGACGAAGTGATATTTACAAAAAGAAAAAGGAAGAGAAAAGTAAGAATAAGATATAACATGACTGAAGGTGAAAAATTAGGATAGATTCAGAGAAGATCTGTGATATTGTTAATCTCAGGATTGGTTGGTTAAGATGCAGTTCAGCTGTTAACGCCAGTAACTGACGCACGATTTACATGATGCCCGTGCTGAAATTGACAGCTTTGGCCAACGTCAGGGCTAGGCCGTAGTTTTTCAAGGTGCAAGTGAGTGAGTTATTTTGATTTTGGAGTGGATATTGATAAAGATTAAAGCGTAAGTAAACATTAATTGCACTTTTGTTGCCATAGCATGTGTATAAAGTTGTAGGAGAAAGTGATATTAATATCCAGTGATGCATTAGCCATTAATATATATGTGTTATTGCAATAGTTTGTTAATATATGAATATTATATATATGTTTTTGTATATATTAAAGTATCACTTATTTCATGCTAAAATTTATTTTAATATTACTGTTGTTTTAAAATTAGTGTTGTTTATTCATTTCTTAACATATGCTAATGTATATTTATACTGAATGAAGTAAGGTGTTTCTAATACGTGAAATTAACCATTTTTCAACCAATTTGGGTTGTTTTCGGGCGTTTCAATGGCAACCACATTACGTATTATAAAAATAATGTCCATAATACTTCTCTAAAATATGAGTGATGATGAAAGTTAATAATTCTACTTAAATCAAACAAGTAATCTGCTAAAATATAACGATGTCTTATCAACTATAAATGAATGTCTGTGATATAACGTTTCTGAAACTCAAACAAGGATAAAACACAAACCCTAATTTCATACAATCTTAAAAAGAAAATCGTTGACTATATTTTCCTATATTTTTGATATATTGATCAGTAAATGTCATAGATTTCATAACACAAAAACTTGCTTTTATTGCAATTTGTTGTAGGTTGGTCATTTTTTTTAGCTAGAATGACTGGACAATATCTAGATATTTCATTTTCCTCTAGTTATGTTAATGTCAATTCTTTGTGTATGTGTATTAGTATCTAAAGATACCTCTCTCATCAGAGTTGACGAATATACATCCGAATACACATCCACAGCTAGTCGCGAATACACACAATTCTTCACCCAGACAATGTTAGCTTAATTGCGGGTCATAAACCAGGTGAGAAATTACGCGTAATACATTGGATATTTCGTAATTAGAAAATGTATGTTACCCAAAATGAATAATGACAATTATTTTAAACTTGGGTTGTATTACCTCTCTAGGAAACCGTTATTTATTTGTACAAGATTCTTTGTCGGTGTAAACGTGTTAAGTATATGTAACCAGTTAAAACAGGTCATTATTTGATTTAAAATAAACCATATGATGTCCGTCAATACTGTAATACTATCTCTATATTTTTTGATCACTTATATTATTTACATTTTACTACATATTCATCTTCTTTTGAAGTCTTGCCTTATTAATTTTAACTTTTGAACTGAAACGTGTATACCGTGCAGTTGCATGCGTGACGTAAACAATTCACCCATTCATATTGGATTGTTCCAAACCTTGTAAAACGTCTTCTCGGTACATCGGTACTGTTAATATGTTTGTAATGTCTTTTATAAAATGTCTGGTACGACAGACGGACGGATATAACTAATGCATGTTTATTGATGTATGTTTAAATTGTTTGCAATAGTTATTTGTGAAAGGGGCACTTACAGTTTATTCAATATTTAAGGCCCAAATAATCTGGCCAATAGTACAAGTCATGTTTTAGAATGACAGCTTGAGATGACGTGACTTAGATAATTATTTTCCCTGGAGTTTTCATCAAATCTTTTATCAACATGGCAAGGTATTTTAAGATATATAGAGGTTATCATGAGAGTGTGTTTTGGGATGGTTAATATCCTGCATTAGGAATAAACATTGTATTTTGCGAGCCTTGGCGAGCTAAATACATTGTGTTTATTCCTAATGCAGGATATTTACCATCCCAAAACACACGAGCATGATAACTTCTTTATCATACAATGTCATTCTTCATTCATTTTGTGCAAAACAGCACGACAACATTAATTTCAAAGATGAATTTTACTGTAAATACGCGTATTGATATATGCAAATGAACTGCGTGCTATTCTCACAGTAAAATGACACAAAATAACGCCTCCTAAATTATGCTTTCAGTGAAAGTAATTGTTATTTTTGGCATGATCTTAATTTTCAATGTTTTAATACGTTTTAAAATACGTTTTTCAAATGAAAAATATTTAAGGTGAGGACAGCGAATTCGAACTCGCGTCCTTTCGTGTAATCATGAGTGTAGGGGAGTCCATCTTGAAGGGGCAAGAGTTGCTTCCCGTCCGCCCGGTTGCAAATGGCGACGCACACATCGCACGGAGAGCTAAACTGAATGTTAGGCAGCGAATTCTAAAATCTCCTTTACAAAAGTCACATTATAGAACAGTGAAGATTGACTTTCGATAAATGCATATGTGACTCAAACTGCCTTTGTTACCTGTGAGTATTTATAAAGTGTTTACGCCGTAGTTTTAAACTCGCGATGAACATGTTTTGGCACTGCTTGATCATAATAATTGTTTCCGTAATAAGCATTGCACTATGTTTGTTTTGTCATTTCTCAAATTAATGTAGATCTATATGAAATGAAGACTGAAGTATGTCTATTTACATGAAGCTATTACGCTATTACAACTGTTACGGTTATTACAGGCGTTCGAAATGTTAATGCTTGTGACGTCATTTTCGAAAGAAGTTCCGTCACTTGACCTCTGTAATTTGCATCTTTATCCGTATATGACCCCTACGGATACCGAAAATATCCGTAGCCTTTATCCTGCCGAGAACACCACCCATTGTATGATATATTATAAATAAGTAGATAATACATCGTTTGTGGATTGCAAAAGCGTCACAAACTAACCATTTGTAAAATTCGTCTGTATTTTTAAGGAGTGTAATGCGATTCTAAATTTATATACATTTTGTAAGAGTGACTAAAAAACCCCATAAATACTAGTCTGGCCCAAACCCGGATTTGAAATGATGTAATGACTTAAATAAATTGATGAATTAATTGTGTCAGACCAATTTGTATAAACATATCCTTTAAACATAAACAAAAATATTTGCCTGTCACCAACATTTTGATTCAACCAGATATAAGACAATCCACTTGACAATCAATATTTCTCATATCAGCTAACTAATTAATGCGTGTTAACGGGACATATCTAAGGATGCGTACACGTTATTGAAAATGTATCTTAAAACTAATAGTTAAGAAATCAAAGCATGACAACTGTGAGCTTTGCCAATTTGGATTTTGTCTGCAACAATATGACAACAAGCATGATATATTTTAATGTTTAAATAGTATGTTTTTGTTTAAACATCATTATTTATACTCACCGTTGATAGTTAACAATATGCCCAATTATCCTAATCTGTCTAATCCCGACAATCTTTACACAGGTTAAAGACAGAGTTATCGCTCAAGTGAACTGCACTCACCACTCACCGGCAGGTGGCCTACCTTATATGGTCATTGCTTCTTCTGATGAACAGACACGAAGCCGAGCGCGACCGAGGGGAGGCCGGGAGGGAACTTACGATTGTTAACTATCAACGGTGAGTATAAATAATGATGTTTAAACAAAAACATACTATTATTTAATATACTCTCCGTGATAGTTAACAATATGCCCGATTGCCACAGAGGTGGAGGGGAGCGAGAGGCCCCTAAGAGGGATAGCTCTGTCTTAACAAGAGTCAAGTTGGTGAGCCAACACAGCGTAACCAGCCTGAACCCCGATGGGGTTCATCTGTCCACCGGAGGGTTAAGCTTGACCCAACTCGTAACCGGAGGGACTCTCACCCGCGTGGTCACCAACTAAGAAAAGACAACAAACGCATCACTAAAATCATCGAGACTAGGTTTATTGCATACTCTAGACTGGCTCAAGGAGCAGCCGAGTTAACGAGGGGGGGGTAGGCCTCTTCGGTACGAGGCCGACGGAACTCGTTGCTGGGCGTACACCTGTGCGCCCAACCGATGAATCCCCTCCATGTCCTCGTTGGATACGTCTCTAAGATAGTGATTGGCGAACACCAGGCCCGACTTCCAGAAACAGCCGGCCATGATGTCCGCCACTGCCATGTTACTGTGAAGAGCCATCGTAGCCGAGATGGCTCTGATCTCGTGTGGATTGGCCTTCGCTGGCGGATCGAGGCCCGCGGCCTTGTAGGCGTCCAACACTGCCGAGCGGAGATAGACGCTGAGTTGACGCTTGTCTAACTCCCGAACACTAGTCTGGGAGTGCGGGAGAAAAAGTTTCCTTCTCCCTTGACGTAGTGTCTTGGTCTTTTCGGTGTAGATCCGCAGGGCTCTCACCGGACAAAGGAGCCGATCCTCGTGGAAAGAGACGGTAACGAAAAGGTTCTACCCCTTTCGTCTGCGGCTTGGTTCTTGCAGATGAACTCAGGGGCTAACCCCAGTGACGCCAACCCACCGTCTCTCACCTCAAAACGCAAGAGGTCCGCCTGGAGAGCGTGAAGCTCTGAAATCCTGGCTGCGGACCCCATCGCAACCAAAAAGGCTGTTTTGATGGTGAGACGGAGAAGAGTCGACTCTGTCAATGGCTCATAGTGGTCCGACTTGAGATGGTTGAGCACCACTGTCAGGTCCCACTCCGGAGGCCTGAGCTTCCTCCGCCCGTCCTCATTCCGGTAGGTCTTAATAAGTTCTTTAAGAACCGAGATGTCAACCTGGGGCTCACGCTTCCTAAGGACTGACATGACCGCCGCCAGGTTGGTGTTAATTGAGGAAGCTTTGAGCTTCCTCACCTCTCGTAGGTACACCAGGTACTCAGCTACCTGCGGGACCGTTACCGCCTGGATAGCATACCCCTCCTTCGCGCAGAAGGCGGCGAAAGCACCCCACTGGGCGTCATAGAGATTCCTCGTGGAGGGTCTCTGCGAAGATGCGACCGCTTCGGCGACGGACTTGGAAAACCCCGCCCCTGTCAACCCCCTTTGGAGACAAACCAGGCGTGAAGGTGGAGCGCCTGGGGGTTCTCGTGAACCCGCCCGCTTGGTTTGCTCGTCAATAGGTCCCATCTCAGAGGGAGGGGGACAGGGTCTTGGCGGCACATCCTCCTCAGGGGAACGTACCAGGCCCTGGCTGGCCACAACGGAGCTATTAGAAGGAGTTGAAGTACTTGTGTCTCCTGTACCTTCGCCACCACGTGACTCAGGATGGCGTGAGGGGGATAGGCGTAGGCGACCATCCCCTCCCATCCTAACGCGAGCGCCGGGTCCGGTACGGGGGACACGTACGTCGGCAACTGGTGGTTGAGCCGAGTCGCAAAGAGGTCTATGTGAGGTTTGCCGAACCTCAAACACAGACTCTCGAACACCCTCGGGTGCAACATCCACTCCGTCGAAGGAGGTTTGTCCGGCCGAGACAAGGCGTCCGCCAGGACGTTCTTGGCTCCCGGGATGTGCACCGCCCTGAGAGAGAGTCCGAGACTGTCCACTAGGTGAAACAGCTCCGCCACCAGTTGAAGTAGAGAGTCTGCCTTGGTTGACCCCTGCTTGTTTATGGCCCAGGCCGCCGCTGAGCTGTCCGTGTGAACACACAGGACCTGCCCCCGCAGGTGACCTGACCAATGGCTGATCGCCAGCCTTATGGCGTCCAGTTCGAGGACGTTGATGTGGCGTCGCGATTGCGCTGGCGACCACACCCCCGCCGTTTGGTCTGAATCTAGGTGGGCTCCCCACCCCTGGGTGGAGGCATCCACGTATAGCTGAGACGTCGCTTGGGGTTGCCTGAGGGGCACTCCCCCCAGCACGTTGGACTCCTGCTGCCACCAGGAGAGGTGATGTCTCAACTCGGTAGGAATCGGGAAGACATGACGGCAAGTCTTCTCCCTGACGTGCGTGTTTACGAAAACCTGCAGGGGCCTGAGCTGCAACCGACCCCTTCGAGTGAAGTGTTGGGTTGCGCTCAAGAACCCCAACAGCCTCTGCCACTTGCGGAGTGACAGCGGCTCCCGGAGCGCTAATTCCAGGAGATCTTTGTAGCGCCCCATCCGTTCTGTAGTGACGAAAGCTCTGTAGGTCACGGTATCCAGGCGAGCTCCCAGAAAGACCAGCGATGTCGTTGGCTTCAGGTCTGACTTGTCTAGGTTGACTAGCCAACCCAGCCGCCTGAACAACGTTATCACAAAGTCTCGTTGCGCCTCCAGAACAGATGGGGATCTGTTGTGAGTGAACCCGTCGTCCAGATACATCGCGAACTGCACGTCCACTCGATGAAGGTATTGGACGATGGGCTGGGTCACGCGAGTGAACAGCCATGGAGCCGACGATATCCCGAACGGTAGAACGTTCCACTGAAAGTGGCGACCCGCCAGGACAAACCGGAGGTATCTGCGATCGCCATGGTAGATGGGAATGTGCAGATACGCGTCCTGCAGATCGAGGGATATCATCGAATCCAAGGGCTCCAGCAACCGCATCACTGATGGTACGGTCAAGAGACGAAAATATGGCGGCCGCTCTAGGAAGGAGAGGTTGAACTCCTTCAAGTCGTGGATCAGCCGCCACTTTTTCGGGTCTCGCTTCGGTCGCACGAAGACCGGAGAATAGTATCCTGGAGTGAGGTTTTGGGGCAGGAGTTCCTCCACCGCCCGTTTGGAGATGAGTGTCTCCACCTGTTCCAGCGTCAGTGCGAGCCGATCTCGTTCTAGCGGCCTCTCTGTTGGAAAACAGGTTAGCGGGGGGCGGTGTGCCACGGGAATACGAAACCCCCGCTCCAAAACCTTGCAGACGAAAGGATCGAGCCCCAATTGCGCCCAGTTGGCCACAAACCGAGAGAGTCGACCTCCCACTGGCCCTTCCCACGCCGGGACAACCTGTGGAGGCAGCTCGGGGGCCACCCACGAGTCACTGCTTCCTCGGGGTACCTCCATAAGCGCGGCCCCTGCCACGCTGACTTCCCTTCTTGGGGGTGTGCTTGGGAGAGGGGCCGGCATTGAAGTCACGACTTCTGTCCTGCCGACCCCCAAACCGAAAGGAAACTCCGCCAGTCTTGGCGTTACCCACGGGAGTGTTCGCGCCTCCCTTCCTCTTCTTGGGCGTATGCGTCTGAGAAGAGGCTCTACCCCCGCCAGCGGCCAGTCTGTTGGTCAATTCCTGCTGCTGACACTCCTGCCGCTGCCGGAGGACCTCGGCAATCTGCCCATCAAAGAGAGAGGAAGATGACGCGGGAGCGGCCCGCAAGCGGTTCCGGAGCTCCGCCGGAAGGTTTGTCCGGGCAAGGAAACCATCTCTCCTGAGATTTGTGACCCCCGCCGAAATGCGGGAGGCGCACAACATCATCTGAGCGATGTTCCCCGCCACGGCGCCGAAACCGCGGTAAAGAGCCTTCGCCCCTCCCTCCATCCCCGCCTCCTTCGCAAAGGATGCCATACCCTGACAGGCATGCGCCACGTGATTGGCCAACCCCAGGATGCTCCTAGCCTCTTTGTCAAGATGGCTCAAGTGAGCGTCCGACACCTGGTGAGGTACGGAGGGGACGGCCACCCGGCGAATATCGTCGTCCAGGACAGGGGGACAGAGGGGGAAAGAAGACTGCGCTACTGGGAGGGAAACGCGCTGCTTCTCACCCAGAACCAGGGGGGGCAGGAGACGGCCTGGCGCCGCCGCGGCGACATTGGCGTCGTAATCCCTGCCCGCCGCCTGAAGGAGTCTGTGTGGCGGCAGTGCCACGATTCGTTGGGTAGGCGCCTCTTCCTCTGCGCAGAATGTCTCCATTCTGGCCAGCTTGGTAGAGGAGGGTTCATCCTCAACCTCAACTAGGTCCACTTGACACCAGTCGGCGATAGCCGCCAGGCGTTCCTTGAGGTCAGGGGCATCCACTTGAGGCGTCTCCACAATGGCCAACTCGGGAGAGGATCTCCCTGGAGTGGACATCCCACCCTCCTGGGGAGCCACCTCCGGGGCCGACCTGTCTGGATCTGAGGAGGTGCCGGCAGGTGAAACAACCACCACCCTCCTCCTCTTGGGCGTGGACGGCGGGGAGGTCGGGGGCGAAGTAACCCCTTCCTCAACCCTAGTCTGCGCCGGCAGTCGTCTGTCCAGCATGGAGGAAACCATGTCCTTGACTGAGGACAGAATATCCTCAGTCAATCTCCTTGTATCAAAGGGAGGAGGAGAAGGAGGCCTCAACCTCCTCTTCTTGGACTTGTGTTTCCTCTTCCTCCTAGGCGAAAGTCGCCTGTCTGGAAACGACTCGGCGTCAGGGGAGGATCTCCTGATGGGAGATCTCTCACCCCCACTACCCTGTGAAGAGACGTAGGTGTCCTTGGTGGCCGCCTCTCGACCCGCTCCCGCCCCTGCCTCCGGCAAATCGAATTCCGCCGTGTCCTCCGAGATCACCAGGTCTGAAGCCGGCGACCTGGGGTCGGACATGGCGGTGCCGGCGCTAGCGGTAACGGTGGCGGTAGCGGACGGAGAGGGCCGCCTGGACGCCCTCAGCTTAGACTGACTCTCACTCTTCTTAACGGAGTTGCGATACTCGCGATGCTCCGCCACCGAGAGGTCAGCACATTCCTCACACCTGTCCGCGTCCGGACAAAGGTTGCGGCACAGGCGGCAAAGGGAGTGGGGATCAAATCGCGCTGACTTCCTATAGCCACACGTCCCACAGAACGCCGAGTATGGCGAAGTCATACTCAGCAAGCAAAAAGAGAGAACGCGCGAGCGGCCGGCGCTATCCCCGCGCAAGCGCGCTAAACGAACGCTGGCGGCAGCGCAATCCAACCCAGGCGACAAGCGCTGTCCAACCCAGGCGACAATCTACCGAGAGGAGGCGGCAGGCGCTATCCCCGCGCAAGCGGCAAGCGCTAAACAAACGCAGGCGGCAGCGCAATCCAACCCAGGCGACAAGCGCTGTCCAACCCAGGTGACGACCTATCAAGAGGAGGCGGCAGGCGCTACCCACGCGCAAGCGGCAAGAGCAACCAAGCGCAGGCGGCAGGCGGCAAGCGCCACGCAAGGGACAGGCGGCACGCGCAAGCGGCCCCGAGATCACCGACCTGCACGGACTGCACGTGCAGAACGAGCACCCCGAAATCAACAACAGTTGACACGTCAACTGCAGTCAACAACTACTAAACCTGTCTAAAGGAGAGAGACTACTTCGCGAAAGGCAGTCTAACCACCCTCAGACAGAAAATACAACTGAGAAAGAGAACAAAGTCGAGACAAAAATCTTATACTATCGAATTAGAGAGCTATCAAAACACAACATGCTTCGATGGCCGACAGAAAAGCAATGACCATATAAGGTAGGCCACCTGCCGGTGAGTGGTGAGTGCAGTTCACTTGAGCGATAACTCTGTCTTTAACCTGTGTAAAGATTGTCGGGATTAGACAGATTAGGATAATTGGGCATATTGTTAACTATCACGGAGAGTATATTAAATAATATATATATATGGGACAACAATAAAACAGAAAACCTATGTTAGCTATCTTGATTATACAATTTAAATTGTTGAAGAATGAATGCTTGTCCTATATACATGTGGATGTGTATTGGTCAAAGAAGAGACTACTCTCATCAGAGTTCACAAATACACAACCGAATATACATGTATGCGAAGTCGAGAATACACGCTGTTGAGTCCATGTAAAGATAGCAATTGCGGGTCATAATTATAAAACGTTCTGTGCAATACACGAGAATCATAATTATAAAACGTTCTGTGCAATACACGAGAATGGTAAATAATTGAAAAACTTAATCTGTTCTTACTAACTGTAGTAACACTATAATATTTATAAAAGTATAAGTTTATGTTAATTGTGCTTTTATGAGTGTTTTGGGCGCGTATGTGTCATTTGGATACATATTTGAGAAATCTATCCATCATTTTACGACACTTTATCTTAACTTTTTTTTATATTTGACTGTTTTACAAACTAGTCATCACACATTTAACGTTGTCTACTTATTATCGGCGAAAACTCGTAATTCTGTGCATGACTCAATAATTATAGATACAAAATTATTTAATAATTATTGCTGTCCTGTAATGATGGAAATTTATTAAAATAATATAAATGTTAATCACATTTTAATCACGTTATTAGTGATTGAGTGTCACATAGGTCAAACCTGACGGGTTAGCATATGTTGCATATTTATTCATATCCGTTTGTATGTTATAATTATGTTTAGTGACACTACCCTTTAATAGTAAATGAGTTTGTTCTTCGCTTTCTATATTAAATGCATAGTAATAGGGCAGTGTTAACGTAACCGTGGGTTGCATATATATTTACCGGTACTGATTGCAGTCGACTGCAGTCTGGTAGCACTCTGGTATTCAACCATTACCAAAACTCACAAAAAGGCGTACTCTTTGAAACTGAATCGATGTATAATGATGATTGTAATTATATTGCAAGTTGCCTGTTTGTCCGTTTTGTTTTAATGGAGAAATACAAATTGAGACCAGGTGTTCGTCATTATTATTTTTAAAGAAGACAATAGTTTATGGATGATCAACTTCTTTATTGACAATAGTCACGTTTCGGTATAGATCATTATACTGTTATCAAGCAGCATATGCTTGAAACGTCGCTATTTTTAATAAAGAAGTTGATCATCCATAAACTATTTGTCTTCTTCATTACACCAACTTCTAGAATGCCTCTCAAACAGTTGATTATTTTGTTTGTCAGTAATTAAATATGGGATGATTTATTGACAATGAATGGTAATTTGGTCAGCGAAAAATAGGATGTTAAAAGTTATTGAATGAATTTCTTATATTATAGAATAGCTTGTATAATGTCTGCTGTTTACACATTAGTGTACATGAATGCGAGAAATATTTGTTAATTAACAGAATACACAACTTTGTTTATTATGACGCACTGTGATTGGGTATATACACAACGCTTCAGTGGTTGTTGTCGTTCCAATTGATTAATTGATTCGCAACAGAGCTTTTGAGACATGAAAGACTCTGTGTTATGAACGTACTTCTCCTCACAAATTGACAGTTTTTGTGGTATGTTATTGTTGCATTTAAAACATCACAATTCACCATCAATGTAATAAAAAAAAATTTAAATGCCATTTAAAACTGGAATTGAAAAATGATTTACTGATATCTTAACAAATGATTGAAATCAGACTCAAAACGTAATTGTAATTTTACTTTCATCTGATGTGTTCACATGTAGGCACAGCCATCTGTTGTTAAACCGAAAGCTCTACGAGGAATTTAAAATGGAAATTGTGAAAATAAACATATATTATTTTGGTAATCATTAACAATGTAGCAGGAGATTAATTACATTAAAAGGAGGGTTCTATCAGGGTATTTTTTTTTGGAAACGAAATTCGAGAAGATATCCCTGTTTACTCATATATGCTGTTACTATATGATTAAAACACAGTCAAATTGAAAGATATTAATGTAAACACTTTGATGACTTTACATTTGACAATTTGATAAAGACAAGCGCACATTTGTTGAAAAATCAAAACAATGAGAATTGAAGCCATCCATCGGCGATGCGAGTGGGGAAAACTTCGCTACGGCCTAATATCATATTGTTTATTATTTTTATGATACATTATGTATTACTATGTGAATATTCTATCAGTGAATATGTTTTATTATAACAAAAAAATAAAATTGGGTTAAATATAGCGTGTTTTCATTTCACGAAATGGCAAGGATCCAAGATGGCAGATTCTGCCGGTATCGTTGATAGAACTTTCCCTTTAACTTAAGATTTTATATGCACGGACACAATCCAACAATACACACTTATTCCAATATTTTTTGTATTTACTTCTGAATTTTTTTTTTAAAATATCAAAACCAAAACTTAATTTTAAAACTTGTGTTATCAAAAGAATTGCAACAGTTGTTACAGAATGGGTCGGTAATTAAATGCAGGCTGTAGTATGACCATAGGCCTTAGCGGGTACCATTAATGATTAGTTTTATATATCCCGAATTAAGGTTTTACACAACCTGAACAAAAAAGTTGTTTGCAGAGATTGTCGAAGCTAGTAGTTATGCAACTGCAGATGTGTATCTCACCACGTATTATGACTAAATACACAATCAGTACTTAACGACTCAAATATACAATCATTTGATTGCGTTGTTATGGAATGTATTGAGAGAGATTGTTATGGCTCATTTCGTACACATAAATACATGTTAATAAAATATAAATGTAACGACATACGATGGTATGACATAAACTATTGCAAGATATCTGTGAAATTAAAGTACATGTGTAATTTAGCTACATTGCATAAATACTCATATAACAAATTTTGTCATTTAACTGAGATGATATATAGATGGAAATAACATTGTGCAGCACTGTGAAATGCCATAAGACCTACGAAAAACTAGTTTTCATTAAAATGCTTAAACTTCACAACATGATAATTAATATACACAATATTTCCGTCCGCTTATCTTATGGGTTTTGGGGCTTTTTGCGTTTTTTAGGGTTCCAATATAAGTTTTGCAGATGATAATGATTTGTTCATATATGCAAAGGCTGCATCTTTTGTTAGTATTGAACATTTAACGTGAAAGAGAGAGAGAGAGAGAGAGAGAGAGAGAGAGAGAGAGAGAGAGAGAGAGAGAGAGAGAGAGAGAGAGAGAGAGAGAGAGAGAGAGAGAGGTGGTTAGAATAGGGAACAATCTAATTAGATTCAAAACGTAAAATAGTTTAAATGACATAGTTTCGAATACCTCGTATGTAGTGCATAATGGCAATTGAAAAATTATTAATGCGTGACCAGCATATAAAAATAGAAATGTAAGTGTCAACGTACAGAATTTTTTTTATAAATGACACGTTTTATAAAGTCTTTGAGGAAGGAAAGACATAAGTGTATGTGCAAGACCAATATGGAAGTAATAATATTGCTGATATGTATCCCAACTATTCCACTGGCAAAACAAACGAACTGGGATTTTATACATGCTTCTTTTAATGATCTTTTCAAATAATATTAGTTTTAATTGTGTCGTATACAACCGAACATAACTAATTAATACTTATAACCCTTAACAAAAAACAAAACTACATCCATTGCAATGTATGATTTGGTGATTAATTTTCTATTGAAACGAAATCTCACTCACTCAATGTCACAAGGAAATGCCACTCGCGCTTTGTTAATATTTGTTTGCAAAATCTGCGCATATGCCGTCGTTTTGTGGGGAAAATAGATTCACCATAGGTTGTATGTAGGGATTGTCTTAATCTCTTTTCATTTTAATTTACTATTCAACTATTATTTCTGCTTATCTGACTGTTGATAATTTAGTAATTTAAATTACAATGATCTCATCTATCACTCGTTCAGGAAATTATAGGAAAATATCATTATTTATTGTACTGGTAATTAAACTATTCCAAAATGTTCCCGTTGCTTCAGAAAACTGAACCAAGATTTTATGAACGCATCACATAATGACATACACAAATTAAATACTACATTAAATGATTAATATATAATTTCTCACTTAAATGTGATTAATTAAGATAAATAGGTTGAAAAGGAGTTTTGAAGAGTGATTCTTAATTTACTTTAAGAAGTAAGGAGATGAAAAGAGATAATGTGATTTTATTCACACTTCAATGGAATTCCACAGTTTGGAAAGGTGGGCTGTGGATATGGGATCATTTCACAGTGTGGAAAGGAAGCCTATCGGTTTTGTAAAGATCGTTATTTCCAAGTGTGGAAAGATGTGGAATTGTCAGGCGTTTGTCCACTGGAGGATAACTGACATGCGACTAAATCAGTTGTCTGTTGGGAGTCCAGTTGATTACGTTTTGGCAATTTCTAATTTAGGAAAAGAGTTCCTCCCGGAAAACCAACCCAAAAAATGCAACCAAGACAAAAAGGAGGATGCGATGCAAAATTTATTTACAGAGCAAATACAAAGGCAAGAACGGACTAACGATGAGCTGCGGACCCCCTGGAAGGGGCAGGAACTGATGTCCATTGTTGGGAAAAATCTTCTGTGGATATGTTTGCGGTAGTGGTTGGCAATCACCATACTGAACTTCCAAAAGTAGCCGTCCATGATGTCCGCCACAGCTATTTTGGTGTTAGCTTGGTGCCATACTCTGGCTCTTGTAAGGCTCGAGGATTGCTGACGCAAGTAAATGGTGAAGACACGCCTATCGATCTCGTTGGAGCTCCGATGTGAGTGAGCCAAGAAGAGTCTCCTTCTGACACGTAAGTCGGCAACAAGTGGTTTAGGCACGTTGCAAACAGGTCCATGTGAGGCATTCTGAAGGCTATTCGAAGCTCTGTCATCATCTGGAGAATGGAGTCTGCCCTGGTTGAACTCTACTTTTTAATTGTCCAAGCCGTTGTCGAGCTCTCATTCTGCACCAGCAGCGCTTGTCCCGACTGCTGAGCGGACCAGTGGCATATGGCTAGTCTGACTGCATTCACTTCCAGTGCGTTGATGTGACACTTGTGCTGCTCTGGAAACCAACGCTCGATATTGATTCATGTCAAGGTGAGCTCCTTGGCTTTGTGGACGCGTCTACCAAGATATATTTTGTCGCTGGCAGGGGATGGAAAGGAACACCGTGAACACGTTCTCCTCCTGCCTCCACTGGGCTAGATGAAGAATGAGGGACTGCTAGACAGGAAAGACGTTTTCCACGACGTGAGTAATGAGAAAAACTTGGATGGGCCTCAAGTGTAGTATGCCTCCCTCCGTGAGTTCCTTTGATGATGAAAGCAGACCCATGATCCGTTGCCACCGGTAAAGCAGGAGAGCTCCACTCAGGAGAATGGGAGGAGGTTGCACAAAGCAAAGAAAATATGGCAGCTGTGCTAGGAAGGAGAGTTTGAGCTGTTGAGCAGCCATCCCCTCGGGCCAAAATGACCACTGGGTAGTAGATCCCCTGATTTGAAGTCCTGAAGCGGGATTCCCTCCCCCGACCCGTTGGAGACGAGAATCCAACATCAGTCCTGTCATACGTCCTGCCAGCGGGTGCTCCGTAGGGTTGCAGGTGAGATTGTTGAGAGGAAACAGGGATCTTGAACCCCGCTCCAGGATTTGACATCAGGGTCCAGCTGATGCCAGTTCATAGGCCTGTGAGATACGGTCTCAAACTTGACCATCACATGGAGAAGTCATAGACTGCGGAAGCTGAGGCGGGCACCACAAGTAACTGGCTCTCCGCTGGACCTGCTCGACCCAAGAACCTGTAGCTGATGAAATTGGACAGGTCTGCTGAGATCCTTCGGACACTGAGCTGAAGCGGAGGGAACCTAAGTCCAGAAGGCAGTGCCCTGCTAACAGATAAGAGCAGACGTGGAGCTCGAAATCTGAATCATGCCAGGTGAAGGAAGCAGTGCAAGCATGCCTCCAACACTCCTAGCGGGAGTTATCCAAGAAAAAAGGTCTACCAACGTGCACGACTATGCGTAACCAATTTCAGCAGCACTCCAAAACTGTCAACGTTGTTGCTAACTACTGAGCAAGTTGTCAACCCACAAACCCAAGCCCCTGAAACGCGAGAGACAGGGAAAGAGAGAAAATAAGATAAAACAGGCTACAAACCTAGTCATGGTGTTATTAGAATAGGACACTTTGTAACGGCACAGAGACCGTCCACTGAGCGACAGGAAGTTCGAATGATGTATTGGTCACTTGACCAGGGGAAGATTGGTAACTCTCGTGCTGTTTCATCTGTGCAATCTGGTCGAGTAATTAATTGACAGGCAATTAAGGGCTAATGTGAGTCGGAGATGGTAAAAGCACGTTAAATAAAAAAAAAATATGTTTATAATAAATAAATAAATGTATATTTTTATAGAAAACATATATGCCTATTATACAAATCATTTATATTTATATGAAATACATATATGTATATTTATGATAATTAAATATATGTATATTTTCAAAAGAGAAAATATCAATTACCACATCAAACTCATCTACCCGTTAGTGTGAACATTTAATTACTTTACTTACCTTTGCACAGCTCCAATTCCATGAAAGATATAAAAGAATATGTTGAACATTCTGGAACACAGAAATCCGAAATTCTCCATAGCCGTTGTTGAGCAGTTCCTTCTGGGATGAGTCTCTCAGCAAAAATATGATGTAAGTCAGCTTTGATGTGGTACAGTGACTGTTAGAGGTCTGCGATGTAGAATCTTATGGACTGGACCATCAATATTCATTTCACGGCAGGTGGTGACATCAATACTCAGACAATAGACTGCTGACTTCCTTGTTACATGCTTCAGAGCTTCATTGAGTATTAACAAGATTCGGTCTTCTCGTGTGCATATCTAGAACACTACTAGTGAGTATCTTGGCAGAAAAGACGCGAGAATAAACCATTTAAGTTTGGCTGTGATACTACAAAATAAATAAATAATTCACTTATATAGCGCCTAGTACCGTCACAATTGTCGTTCACAATAGCTACATTGCCACTAAGTTAAAATTAATTCTAATTTGACAATTAGTCGACTTTGAACATTTAAAATGCCCGATAAATTAATTAATCACTTGACGGGAAAACTACACATTACTTTTCTATTATTTAAGTTTAGTTCCAAGCCATCTGTCTTGCATGCCCCATGACCACTATTCGAATTCTAAACTAGTTTATGAGCGATCAAATTTTTTTTATTATGTTTCATTGACAAGTATTCAAAATGGTCCGTTTCCTGGATTCTTGTCCTGCAACTTTTGATGTTTACGTTATTTGTGTAACTTATTTATTGATTAAATATTCTATTTTGTTATAGTATTTTATTATAGTAGTGCTGGCAAACGTTGACTTTTAAAAGAAAAGTACAGATGTTTAGTCGGCAGTCAAATAATTCTTCATGTTTTTTTTTTAAAATTTAAAAATATTTAAATTTAAATTCTGCAAAAAATATGTTTGATGGTACACAACTGTTTAATCGACATATAATACAGATTCTATGTGAAAATTAATAAATGTGCCTGATTCTGCACACAATTTATACATGGTAGGGGTCATGTTTAGTGAAAATTTCATTTCTTACCTCTGTCTTCATTAAACAAAGATATTTTAAATAAAATGAAACCAGAGTCACCAATTAATTTATTCAAACTACTGCAGATAAGTATTATTGTATCGTGACATAGTCAAATATATGCATTTGATTTCTTTTAAATATTGAAATAATGGAAACCAACTGAGGTGAGTACTTTCTCTTGCCTGGTAGTTTAAATATGTATGCACACTTCCATTCATCATGGTTGAAACTTCTTATGTGTATCCATGTTTAAGCAAACATGGGCTGCTGACATAAGCAAAGAATTAAAGAAGTTGTTGTCCAGGATTGTCTCCTGCACTCAGTGCGCCACTTCTAAATGCTCTTCAAATACTAAACTTTATAATTGATTTTATGGAAATTATGTAAGTAAATAAGATGTTGTCGTCATAATATAATTTCTTATTAAGTCCAGATGGCTTAGTAAGACATGAAGTTTTAGTGGCATTTATCGCGTTTGGATTAAAATGTCATGTATATTCTATCCGTGAGTTTTGCATTTCATACAATACACCCAACAATTTGCTTATTTCCAATGTTTATTGGAAAATTTGATATAACTGACTGTTCTGAAAAGTCTTTCTGACATCGATTTCGAGTTCAAGTGTTCTCTCCTTATTTTGCGCTTGATAGCAAACATATAATAAGCAAACGTTGACAAAGAAAGCCGTCTGTGAAATACATGCACTAAAACTATCTTCTTGAACCATCTTAACTCAGTGTTTCATTAATATCTTATATGTTTACATTTTCTACCAATTGGTACAGTGCTGTTTCATAAGTAACCCCTACCCATTTTCCACAGATCAACTAATCACTTGGTGTACAACACAAATATTAATTTATGGAACACTGAGTCTGTTTCTTTGATGTGCCACGTGTGGAATTGGCACTTATTGACATGTTTAAAGATAAAACGGACTGAAACCAAAGAAATTTAGTTTCAGCAGAGTTATAGATTCTGTATAAACAGCCGTGACTTGAGATTGTGACCAGGTCTTTGGAAGTGAAAGAATGCTCACGTTCATCTAGTGCATACACGGTTCAGTTGGCCTTAACATCAGTTGTGGGTATCAAAGCAGTTAATTGTTAATTCTGGAACTAATAAAAATAAAATTTTATTGAAGAACTGGATACCAATTACTTTTTAGCTCATCTGGCCTGAAAGGCCCGATGGGCTTATGGCATGGGATGGCGTCCGTCCATCCGTCCGTCCGTCCATCCGTCCGTCCGTCCGTAAACTTTTCGCTTTTTCGACTTCTTCTCCAGAACCAATGACCCCAGAGAGCTGAAATTTAATGTACAGACTCCTTGGCTGAAGGGGATACTAAATTGTAAATTTGGTGACCCTGTGACCCCAAATGTGGGTCACAGGGGTCATAACCTTAAAAGCTAATTTCATCTTCTTCTCCAGAACCAATGACTCCAGAGAGCTGAAATTTTATGTACAGACTCCTTGGCTGAAAGGGATTCTAAATTGATTGTAGATTTGGTGACCCTGTGACCCCAAGTGTGGCTCACAGGGGTCATTACCTAAAAAAAACTATTTTCATCTTCTTCTCCAGTCCCAATGAACGTAGAGAGCTGAAATTGTATGTACATACTCCTTGACTGAAGGGGATATTAAATTGTAAATTTGGTGACAGTGAGACCCCAAATATTGGGTCACAGAGGCAATGACCTAAAATGCTATTTTCATCTTCATCTCCAGTCCCAATGGCTCTAGCGAGTTGAAATTTTATGTACAGACTCTTTGGCTGTAAGGGATTCTAAATTGTAAATTTGGTGAGTCTGTGACCCCAAATATGGGTCACAGGGATCATAACCTAAAAGCCTATTTCAGTTTACAGCATCTTTCTGAGATTATATGTGCACTTCAATCAGTTAGTAGGTAAGGGAGGTAATTTTAAAGAAAACAGCTGAGTTAAAGGCATTTCATCTTTCTGATGTGAGAGTTCTAACATGTGCTTTGAGAATATAATATGTCTGATGAAAAAAAATATATTTAGAATTAAAAACTTAGAATTGGAAGTCTAACAAATATTATAAGTCATATTTTATGTTTGTCTCACATTTCACATATGAGTAATTATTTGTATTTTGCAAGTGAATTTGCTGATAAAGGTACACAAGTCTAAAAGAATTCTAAAGACTTAATACAGAATCTTTTATTAAATCTAATATTATGTTCTTTGTAATTTAAGAGTAAATAATGGAGTTTTTTAATATCTCATGATATTGTGTAATTATTTGGAGAATTAATCAATTAATTAATGAGAATTTCCAGTACGAGTCAATTTGGTATACCTTATTTATATCATATTTTATACTTTATAACTGATTTAGTTTTCTATTAACTTTGCAGTTAATTTTATTCAATAGGAACAAGAAATGAGATAGATGTCTACATCATGGACATGTTTAATGTGAATCTATTTGAAATGAGAACTATTGAATACCCTTTGAAGGAATAACTTGAAGAGGAATTAAATTTTTTCATTTTAGATGAGATATGTGAACTGAATATGACTAGTGATGACTGGTGATAACATAGGACTATAAAAGAAGTAGCTATATGAGATTGTGACATCACACCTATTTTCATCATCTTCTCCAGTACAGAAAAATAATTAATTGTAGGAAAAACTGCATCTAACATATAAAGTTTACTGGCTGTGAGTCCAGTGTCTGCATGTTATGTAATTGCATTGTGTTGACCTCTTCCTGGCAGAAGAATGAAAACTGATAGTTACACAGAGGTTTCAGGTTACTTCAAACTACTGTGCAGCACTGTGTTATCATAGACTGTGCGTGAGACTGCTTTAGTCTTCCACTGACTCTAAAAAAGAATTTATTCATAGAATATCACCATTTTATCAAATATTGAAAAGGAGCCTATAAGAAATGGTGAAAAAGAATTTACTAAAAAAAATTCACCAATTTATTAAGTATTGAAATGGAGCCTATGAGAAATGGGATTTTCAAAAACTGAGGCTCCTATTCATTATGTAATAAATGTTGGTATTGCCATAATGCAATTAAGAATTAAAACAATATAATGCAAAGGTGTATGATATTCATAAAGAATGTTGATTTATGTGTAACCAATTTTGATAATAATTAGCAGGGGTCATGACCTAAAAAGTTTTTTTTCATTTTCTTCTACAGCCCCAGGCCATTATTGCAATAGCTTACAGTGGTGAATTGTATGCAAAGAATTGTACCCGGTATATTCATAATATTATATAATGTGTGTACTATCTTAAAAAATAGTATGATCTCTCCACCACATTATTATATGTTTGATACCAGCAATTTATTTCCAAGCTTTGTGTTGCTCTTTCAACACATATATATAGCAGATTGGCAAAGTTATGGTAACAAAATATTTTTAAACTGCTTTAATTGTTTCACTACCTAGATTCTTATTACTACATTCCATTATCTGACCATTGCTATAAAGTCCACTCCATAACATACCCAACTTATTATCTCCTGATGAGCTACAGAGGCCATGGCTCTATTTTTATATTCTTATATTTATATTGTTTATAATGTTTTATATAAAATTATTAGTAAAGTTATTACCAGTCAGCCGGAAAAACATGTGAATATCGCATACATGAAAACCAGACTAGATTAATAAATATGCTACAGGATGTGTTTGAAATTGAAATAGGAAATAGCTCTTGTTAACTGAGTTAAATAGATTTTGAATAAGAATTTGACACAGTGTCTAAAGATTTTATAAATTGTCCGGTACTGAACTTATTCTGGAATATTGTCTTAATGATATCTGTGTAATTCAGAATGGACAACTCTCTTATGTTTTCGCAAAAGTAGTGGGGTTGCAGGAAATGGGGTCACGTGTCTTCATGTTTATTTATGTTGTTGCTTAGACCCTTGAATGTATGATAAGACAACATAAACATTTAAAGACATTGTAACTGATGGTAAGAATTGTAAGTTAGCTCAATATGCTGATGATACCAAATTAATTGTTGATGGCTCAGATGAAAGAGTTTTTGATCGACGCTATTGACATGCTCGACACGTTTTAGACCAAGGCGAGAATGATTCGAATGCTAAGATCGAATGGCAAAGAAGTAAATTTTCAGTTTTGGGTATACATATATTCCTGACTTTGAATGACAAGACACAACATACGAAATAGGCGATAGGTATAAACAGGTTACAAACAACATATGAAAATACATATGTTTTTGATAGGTAATATAATAGTTGTTAAACCTGTGTCTTTGTCAAAATTCGTAGTCATTGTTTTTCAGATTTCTGTGAGACGACAGTGAAGTGATCATGACAAATCGAGCGAAGAAGTAGGCAGAATGATAACGATATTGATTCGGTTCAAAGCCATTAACATTTAATTCTTAATTTACAGCATCACTGCTCTTAAACTTGTTATGGGCAAATTAACGATATCAACAAAAAGGTTGCACTAATGGTGAATAAACTTGGTCTGAAACATCGATTAAAACATTGGAAATCATATATAAACAATTTGTTCTACGTGTTGTTCGACTATTGCAGGCATATGTGGAGTTACTGTTGAAAGAGTATACGTACATAAAATCGTCATCGTCACAATTGACACGTGATGTCATAGTCGTTTTTGGTTTGGCGCAACTGCAATAGCGGGTGACCTATTTGCAAGGCAAACGCAAGGCATAACTCTTGCCAGTCTGCATTACTGGCGGATTTAAGCCTTGCGGTATTTCCCTCGCTTTGTTGTGTCAAGAGAGTAAATCGCTGCACCAGAAATGCATAGCGGGCCTGGATTTCTAAACACAGATTTGTTAAGGAAATACTGCAAGGCCTAAATCAGCCAGTAATGCAGACTGGCAGAGTTATGCCTTGCATTGGGAAGTTGGTTAACAATGTGTTATTGATTAATCCATGTAATCACCACTTTCTGTTTCACAAAGTTAGCAGTTCACTTGTTTATTTGATGAATTTTCATAATGCACTGTTTATATTGTTTTTCCTCTTTAGGTAATTTACCAAAGATACTCCACTAAGAAACCTTACAAACGCAGCCAAGCCAATAACTTAAAATAATTCTTGGTGACAAATTTTCGGACTAAAATGATGGACATTTGATCTTCCTGAGAAAATAATGAATTAATGAATAAATATACTGTTATCGTACTGTTTCAAATATGAATTTATATCCTCTATACATTATTTTTCAAAAGGAGACATTCAACTTTAAGACACATGATGATATGATGATACGTTATTTAACGTTCAACACTTAACTTTCCATAAGTTCTTGTCAGAGGATTGATAATTCTACATTTCATTTTAAAATGGTTTCCAGAGCTTTTGAGTTTAGAGAAGAAGATTAAAATATATGTTTTAGGCCCCGTGGCACTGACACGTAAGTAGCAACGATTGTCAAATATATTTTCAGAACATTAGTTCCAATCTGGTTTATTTTCACACTGATTTCAATCATCGCTGTTATACACCGGCTTGCCAAGTCTGTCATTAAATTTAATTACTGTCAGTTCTCGTCACTCACCAGTGTATAAGTAATTCAGTGCAACAGACACGGTTCATTTCTGCCAGTGGAAGCTTCGCCGCAGTGCTTAGAAATAGTGTAAAGGACACAACAAGACAACGGTTAACAGGAAGTATTTTATCAGAACAGAACAATAAAAACAAGTTCACAGAAATCAACTTTTCCTAAGCTTGTAAAAGTTCTCAATAGCTTGGGTCACATTCTGATTATACTTTGCAATGGAAGTCTGCATGAAAGACGTGAATGGGTTTCGTTGTAGAGTTCGTATCTTCCTCCTCTTGAAGTTCCCCCGTGAGTTGGATAGCATGCATGAGAGGTCCACGTCACTGAGATCCACTCCCAGAAAATGGAACAACTTTTTGGTTTCGTTCAGTGGATTATCTTGAAGTTCCTTGTAATGCATGATATGTAGAGGGCCGTCAAACTGGAGCCAGTCTAGATTCATCTCCATCCATCCTCGAGACTGCAGGGACACGTAGTTCTGCCAACCTGATATATAAACAAATATATTGAAAACTAAATAAGTTAAAATTACGAACATTTATAGTTGATTAAACAAAATACTGAGCGACTTCATTTTTATCCCAGTGTTTAGCGCGAAGAGGGGGATTAAAGGCGCTGTAGCACGTTTTTTCGCTCAAATAAGTTGATGAAATGTATTTGAAAAATTATTTCACCAATAGTAAAACATCCTTTTCTCCTCGGAAAATAAAATTTAAAACGAGTGTACATGCTTTGGTTAAGCCATGGGAATCGTTTTTGTAATACAAAATAATAAATTGTGTTCACAATAAAATGGCCGCCATGCAATTTTTGCTTTATTTGCAACATAGTTTTTACCACTACAGATAATTTGTTTGTGTAATAAGACGTTTTACCCTCTAAAGTTAATTTAAATGACATAAACTATCACTATAAATGGGAAATTTGAAAAAATAAATTTTGCAAAAAACGTGCTACAGCGCCTTTAAGTATTCGACAGCGTATGTAGGTACAAAGTGGAATAACTCAATGAATATACACTGGATTCTTTCAAATTTGCATATACACCTAAAGGCGAAAGAAATGATAATATACAAAATACAAGATATTTCAATCGAAGAGTGATACAGAGGACTGCAACAGAGTTATATCATGTCTTCAGAAGCCAAGTAAATTTAAATTTGAAATTTCCAAACATTATCTGGTAATATTTATGACAAACACACGTTTGAAGAAATCGTCATTTTCGAATCTCCATAAAGACGAGATAGGCTTACCGTATGACGTCCTACAGTAATGATGCGTCAATAAATTTAAGGGCACGAAGGTACGTTATGCTGAAATAATCTTATTTTAAAGGCACTGTAGCACGTTTTTTCGCTCAAATAAGTTGATGAAATGTATTTGAAAATTAATTACACCAATGGTAAAACATCCTTCTCTCTTCGGAAAATAAAGTTAAAAATTAGTGTCCATGTTTCGGTAAAGCCATGGGAAACGTTTTTGTAATATAAAATAATAAATTGTGTTCACAATAAAATGGCCGCCATGCAATTTTTGCTTTATACGCAACATATTTTTTACCGCTACAGATAATTGGTTTGTGTAATAAGATGTTTTACCCTCTTAAGTTAGTTTAAATGACATAAACTATCATTATAATTGGGAAATTTGAAAAAATAAATTTTGCAAAAAACGTGCTACTGCCCCTTTAACATTATTTAAAATGTTCATGAAATGTAAGCTTATATACCAAACATTATGTTCAGAAGGTGCCTATGAAATAGTGACAGTGTGTTTAACTCTGTTGAAGATAGAGTATTGTTTCTTTATTTTGCGTAGATGTTGGTTAACCAAGTTATGGAAAGATACGTTCCCACAGAGTGTTGGGACCTTGATCTTTATTTCAATGTCAAAACGAGGCTACCTTTGCCATGTTAGCCTTGTCGTCGGTATATCTCAAGAACTCTTCACATATATCTTCATATATCTCACACAAATCCTCCCATAGCGATGAACGGCTGATTAGCTTTTGGTGAGCTTGACATTATTTTTTAATCAACATCAAAGCATTATATTGCATGTTTAAACGTGTCAGCACGACTTTGACAGTGTTATAACAAGCCCACAGTTTTGAAAACATATTTCAATAACAACACTATAACATATCGAGTTTATAGGGGATATTAACTATGGCTTGCGCATTTTGATAAAATAAAAAACAATTTCCCCAAACAATAGTTTACAAAGCTCTAGTATGTAAAATGTTACTTTGCATCCTGAATTAGGTAATCAACTATTAGTACAAACTGTACGAAGTTTATTATTCAAATTGTTGATAGAAGACACTGTGTTGCCAATGCAATGAGTCGAGATAGAGAAGAGATAAGAGAGATAATTGTGTATTTAGGTGTCACCAGTGGCATGCTAAAAGTAAATAAATAGATAAATAGACGTAATAATACCAAATTAACATATGCATACCATACATTTCACACATTCATACCTACTATCATACAGTAGGATAGTAATATGTCTACCCCCTGACAAACGTATCTACATATCTACATACATATACACACATACCAATATACACATAAACCGGCATACATGCTGAGATGTATAGAGACTGAGACTATAGATGTACAGGAATACGTAAATGTCAAGAAATGACATTGGCTTCTGACTATCTCAGTGCGAGGAAATCTGGACAAATCCAAGCCCCTGTGTAATATTTCAATTAGACTGCATGCAAACGTGTAATCAACTATCAAACTAAATATACACGTATGTTTATTATGGTACTGCTACCTTTCTGGAAGTCGTGAGGTAGAGCTTGTCCCCTGTGGCCCCCATTCCTCCTGTTGAACTCTGCAAGCAGGGAGTCGAAGGGGTCTCTGAGTAGGAGCACTGCGCGACTGAACTGTTTGCGGTGTTCCTGCCCCCACTCGTGTGTCTTAATGAGGATGACCCTCCCGTCCCTCATCCCCTCTCCCGGGAACCCCTGCGTCCTCAGGATCACGTCGTTGTAGATGCTGCCAGTAGCCACACCTGGAATGGAGATTCATATTTGTAACTCTGTACTGTAACTGTAACCACATGCACGGACTTAAAGGCGCTGTAGCACGTTTTTTGCAAACTTTATTATTTCTAATTTCCCATTTGTAACGATAGTGTCATTTAGATTCACTTTAGAGGGTAAGTAATCTTATTACACAAACCAATAATCTGTAGTGGTAATAACTGTGTTGCGTATAAAGCAAAAATTGCATGGCGGCCATTTTAAACACATTTTATTATTTCGAATTACAAAACAACGATTCCCACGACTTTACTGAGCCATGTACACTCATTTTAAACTTGATTTTCCGAAGAGAGAAGGGTGTTTTACTGTTGGTGAAATTATTTTCAAATACATTTCATCTACTTATTTGAACGAAAAAACGTGCTACTGCCCCTTTAAATTGTAAATTGTAAATTGTAAATACTGCTTTACGGTTCATGGTTACATTATGTTTTCATGAGTACATTACTGGGTGTAATGACTCCTACCAACATCCTCTATCAGAATGACGTTGTTGTACATTTTGTTGATGTCAACAGTGCTTCAACGCATTGTCATCTTTCTTAATTCATTTCATTTTGATAACGAACTTTAGTGTAACGTTATATTATCCAATGGGCGGTTAATTTCCCTTTGATGTTTTTGCAACGATATCTCGTGTATCAAGAAAAGTGTGGTTATATCTATGACGTCACTTATTTATCAGCCACAGTTATTTTAAACTCTCTGATAGGACGACCGTGAAGCAGCAGGGCTGTCCAAGGGCGGAGCCACAAACACCTGGCTGACGACCTTGAGTAATTACAACATTGTTGCAAAACCAGATGACATCAAAGGGCTGTATGCCGCTCAGTAGAAAAACAAAACCAATGTCAGTGCCACTCAGTACTCTTTCAATGATAAAAACAAATGATCAGCTGCTCAGAAACTGAAAAAAAATCTTTAAAAACACCATTGTTTTTAAATCGTCACTGATTAACACGAAGGCAATCAATACAGTGGAAAATAATGAATAGTCATTTGGTGGTGATAATGTTGATGGAAGAAGATATTTCACGTGACGTTTTTTCTTTGTAACACAGTAGCTCGGAAACACCAGCCGAAAAGGGGGCCTGCGGGACTGCTTCCAAAGCCCAACCGACTTCCTGAAGTGAAACGGGTCAACTTTCTCAAAAAGCTGATTTCTCCAGACTGATTATAACTGAAGCGCGAAAATCATGTCACGTGACAGGCGCATATATTGTCGAACGTTGCCCATTGGATAAAACAGATACATGATTGACACAAGTGGGTGTATACAAAATATCATCTCTCTATCACTCACTCGGGGGCTCCGCCCCCTCGTGAGATGATAGCTCGATGATATTTTGTATACACCACTTGTGTCATCGTGTATCTATTACTTACAAAGGGGTTACACTAACAGAGCCCTTTGGCATATTTGTGTTTCTAATACAAAAGTATGTATGTCAACACATATTATTAACAATATCAATCATTAGAGAATTTTTAATCTACAAAACAGCATATGAAAAATAGTTTTCAAATAAAGACAATGAAATGTTATTTTGTTTTAAAGATATCCACACTCTCTATATGCCCTTCAAAGACTTCATCCACACTATCGATCTTCGCGGGCCACTGAATACGATGTCTTCGTCTTCTCTTGGAGATTTTACGAGCGGTTTCCAGTGGAGCTGATTTCCCACTCGCGCCAATAGGGCCTTTAATAAAGTTTCGAAAGGTTCCGAAATTGGATAATTTTGATGCCACGGTCGAAAGGTTTGGAGGCAAATTGATATGATGTCATTAGACGGATTTCTTTTGTAGTAGTTTGCGTGATAAAATTACGTAATTTATGATGTAGAACACATAACAAATTTAAGGTTTTGGAGACTGCGCGCTTGCCAAACGCGAAGTCCCTATGGCAAGAAACACGTGCAAATGCTTTTTCACGACTCTTGTCGTGGCGATGGTGATTCTAACATGTGTCAACTCTTATAATCATCACTGGCATTTTACCAGTTAAAAGGTATTTTTATTGTGATTATACTAGCAACGTATGTATATATATAAAATGTTATATATATAATGTTTATATTTTCATTGATGATACGCTTCAAACAAATTACCGAATACAAAAAAACACAGTTATTTCAAAATGTGTAATAAGACCAAGAACTACCATGTTTCCATGTCCGTGCACTACCTATATATTTTGCCTCTCTTTATGCGAGTCGACCACAATGCATTGCGATTGAAGATAATGGACTCGATCTGTGTCTACATGTATGTGTCAATGAGACAGATGTTTGGAAAGTTGACTAATTTCTTAATATAATACTTAATACCTTTTTAATGTACATCGTAAGGTGGTTTTGTTAAAGGGAACATTCAAGTCCTTACTCTCACCATAATTTTAAAAAAATTATGTATTTTGATTCTATTTGACTAAATGTTTTGATTGTGATAAGTAAACCGATTACAAGTTTAAGAATTAAACGATAAATGTATGCGTATAATTGATCATCGATAGAAACATCATGATCATTTATTTCGTTAAGATGAATCTTTTCAACAAGATCATTAAATGTTATTTTATTCATTTTGATGAACAGTTGCATATATGTTCGTGTATTAAAAAGACACATGTGCAACTATTGTATTAATTATAACGGTTGATTACTATAAGCGTTCTGATAATAGTCGAAACAGTAAAGCGAAAAGGGTGAAAGTAGATTTCTGATCAAAGTAGCGGACATTGAATCAGTTAACCAAGTTTGAGAATCTTATATACATGTACACGAACAAAACGTCAAATTTGGTTTGGTAATATTAAATAGGTGAAATAACAAATGAAACATGTAATTTGTGTTTCTGCACTTGTATAACTTTGTTTATTTTCATTGGAAACCATTCTCTTCCAACAGAGGTTATTCCCTTCAGATTTCCGACGGAAGGGAATGATTTGAAACATGTAATATATTTGACGATTGGAAATGAATATGATAGTTCCGTGAAATTATTTGAACTCAATATAGTAACGTTATCAAAGCCAAACAATATTAAGAACAACACTGAATGGCCCTTTAATATTACATAAGCGTAAGGAACAGTGAATAAATTCCAACTAGGACGAACTGCTATATTTTATGAACGCTTCACAGTTTACATGGATACTGCTCGTTTATTTACCCTGTGTGCTGACCAACATTTATTTACACTTTTTACTGTTGACCTCTTTACTATCCCTATAACCTCATAATCATTTTATTGTATTACCTACAACTTTCTGTCAAAATTAACACTATGAGAAGTTAGGGAAACTGAACAAACTGTAACATATAAACAATATGTATTACATAATCTTAAATGCTGTTCAGACTTGTATACTGTTACATCCTTATACCATCACTTTGTAGTTACATACAAAAGCAAGCAAACTATATAAATATATAGTGAGTTCGTCTAATTATTTACTGTGCCCATTAATCTTGTCTGCAGTAATGAAGTATCAGAGCTTTCGGATAAACATTATTTAGAATTAATTATACGCCCTTCGTTTATAGATTTACATACAAAAGAATGATAGTGTTCGTATTGGATATGTTGTATGTGTGGTTTGTTCGAGCTGTGTAATATTTAAATAACAAGACAATAACGCGAAGCTTCCATACATCCGTAGAGTATAGGGGTATATGATTATTAATTAATGTTCCGTCAACATGGTACTTATACAGCTATTAGAAGACAATGGACGGCAGGCAAAGGTTTATGTGGAAATGTGCACACATGTTTTATATGACACCGATTATGTATGTCAATAACATATACAAAATGTTCTTATCTCATTCACTGCCTCGCAAAAATGTTTATGATCAAATGTATAAATATGATAAATATTAACAATAAGTAGTATTATAATTATGACATTAAAATTTAATATTAACAATATTAATTTTGTTTTTGGTAATTAATATTCATTTGGTTTGAACACAAAATATGTGGGAGTCATATTTCATTATCTGGTGTCCCGAATGTATTCTTACTCAGACATTGTTCGGCATTTAACCCGATGTTCTGTATGCAGTTCAGCGCAAGGGGTCAAAGGTGAAATTTGTGTTTCATCAACATCAGGTGTTCCCGTTAACACAGGTTTTCATAGAGTATCAAACATTCGCAAACCAGTGTATATGTCAAGCGTAAACTATATAATTGAGTAACTAGTCAGTAAACATTACAGATACATTACATGTAAAGTAGCGGTATTACAAACAATAATTCAAATATTCACAATCACACACGATCATGTGCAAGTACTTCTCTGAATAGAATACATTAAACATGTTTCGATATATCTGTTTAACAGATTCTTCGTTCTGAAAACAAAATCCACTGCATTCATCGAAATAACAAAATAATAAAATACTACCATTAGGGGCGATTATGCGATCCTATGTTCGATTTTGTAAAATTGTTTCAGACATTCATTTGATAAAATTGTCACATTAGCATAATTCAATAATTCAATAAGATACATTAATAGCACAATAATCTTTAACGCAAAATGACACATATGTGTCCATATGAAGCATACTGGTAAAATGGCTCTGTGCAACGATTCATCGATGTTTTATGTTAATGAAAATTGCACATGGTTGGTAAGAAACGTGACCTGAAAAGACATTTCCATGTCACAAAAATGCAAATACCCTCGAGCGTGTTGCATTTTTCCTCATTCATTAGTTGCTTCCTCGTCGAGTTACATTTATACATGATTTAACATTTGAGGTTTTAATGTCATGATAGTTATCGAGAGTGATGGTTTCCCTGTCAGTTCTACACGAACATAACACTACCATGTGACATATTTTCACATATCGAATATCCGGTTTAAAACATGCACTATGCAATTCAGTTTAGAAAAATCCAACCCAGAATAGAAAACACTCACCATTTGTTATTTTCAAGAGTGTCATGTTAAGAAAGGATAACAAGATTTTCATTGAAATTTGCACAATCCATAGGTATTAGGTTTCAGTCTTTCACTGACAAGTAAGAACAATTACACGCCTGTACAATGTAGTGACACTTAGTATCGTTTACTAACGGGACAACATAATATATCATTGTATTTGTCGTAAGGGAAACGTGAAGTTTACGTGAAACAAATACCCGATAGAAACTAAATTGTCAGAATCGATATTTTATTGCGGGAAATCCCAATCGATTTTTTAAAGATTTTATTAAAATACGGTATCAGTGTGACTTATATGAACAATGAGAATAGCATCTGCAAATACAGTTAAACTGACACATTTTCTCTTTTACCTTTCAAGGAGTCAGCTAACAGCTGTATGACATGGAGTAGAAAGCTGAACTATCAAACAAGTTACATTTTCAGGTTACTTCAACTTGTACTCTACTCTAGTATTGATTCCTAAAAAACCTTAGATTCTAAAAACCGAATCGATTATTGTATATGCTATAGCATCTATTCACATTTAAAACATGATATATTAAAAAAAAACACTATTAGGTTTAGAATGAAATAATAATTGCATGACTTAAATTATTTAATCATCTTAACGATTGTTAATGCTTTCACGGAGATAAATACTGTCGATAACTAAATGTTAATGTTTAATATCCGATTTGCAATATTGTAATATTAGAAATGTCACTGGATATATCAAGTAATAAAATGTGGAGGCACTTGTGAGAAACATTCACAGAGACCTTACTGGTTTAAGATGTGAAACCACTAGTGAGAAACATTCACAGAGACCTTACTGGTTTAAGATGAGAAACCACTAGTGAGAAACATTCACAGAAACGTTACAGTCCTTTTGACAATTAATGAATGGATTCACATATTTACGAACTTGGATTTAATTGAGTTAAACTTTGCATATTACATATATTTGGCACAGTGTTACATACAGGCATATATGTCAAGGCGCATATGCATGTATTGAAATATAAACGTTTTATATTCATACATATCTACTGATATTTCCGCTATAAACATTGACTATTCGTTATATTCTTACATATCTACTGATATTTCCGCTATAAACATTGACTATTCGTTATATTCTTACATATCTACTGATATTTCCGCTTTAAACATTGGAATATTCGTTATATTCTTACATATCTACTGATATTTCCGCTATAAACATTGAAATATTCGTTATATTCGTACATATCTACTGATATTTCCGCTATAAACATTGAAATATTCGTTATATTCGTACATATCTACTGATATTTCCGCTATAAACATTGAAATATTCGTTATATTCATACATATCTACTGATATTTCCGCTATAAACATTGACTATTCGTTATATTCAAACATGTCTACTGATATTTCCGCTATAAACATTGACTATTCGTTATATTCGTACATATCTATTGATATTTCCGCTATAAACATTGAAATATTTGTTATATTCGTACATATTTACTGATATTTTCGCTATAAACATTGAAATATTCGTTATATTCGAACATATTTACTGATTTTTCCGCTATAAACTTTGAACTATTCGTTATATTAATACATATGTACTGATATTTCCGCTGATAAGGCAGCTCGTATTGACAGTGGTTGTGTACAGTCAGTGAACTTTGCTATGGTGTTGAAATTGTTTGCTGAGTGTTACAATGATAGTTTATGGTTTTCTCTGCTCCATGAGAATATTGTGAAAGAAGTGCTGCCATAATTATTTATTGGATATAAATGTAGCCAGCTGGTTCATGATATGTGTTATGCTTTAATACGGTATCCTCTATGAATGTGTAGTAACAAGATTAGAAAATATTATCTGAGCTTGTTATTACGTCACTTACTATCACTTATATCTGAGTATTTTTTACTGGGTGTAAGTTAGGCGCTACAGAAAGTAGTAGAAGTAGTAGTAGTAGTAGTAGTAGTAGTAGTAGTAGTAGTAGTTATAATGGTAGTAGTATATAATACTCATTGTATGATATTAAATAATTTCTTTATCAGAGTCAATCGGAATTGTAGATACTGAATATGAAATCATGAACTTTGCTCACCACAATGATATGAACGACTGACCTGTAGCCTGCTGGACGAGATGACGAAGCCAGGTGTTGCCTGATCCCGGGTAGCTGGCCAGGGCAGTGAGGGGGAGAGGGGAGGGGGACAGCTCCACCGGTTTGCACGTGAATCCCGTGCGGCGCAGGTGCGCGAGGAAAAAGGGTCCATGATGCGATATCCAGGGTGAGGGCGATCTGCTCAGGTAGATGAGACACACGACGTTAATCACAGCGATGTAGATAAACACACATATCACAGAGGACTTCATGCGTCGATAAAACAGACGGAATATGTCCATGGTAATAAAATCCTGACGGCATCGAAAGAATCTTCATCACTGCAACCTCCAAACTTATCTATCTGTGTACACCAAGTCGTTCTCATACAACACTTGTCTACATCAAGTCGTCTGCTAGACCCTGTCGTCTGCTATAGGCTACCAGCTCGTCTGCTCACACAACGTCGTCTGCTGCACCTCTTCACCAAGTCGTCTGCTCCTCCGAGTCGTCTGCTTGGGCTCCTCGATTCGCCACGAAGGCAATGTCACTGTGCACAGTGATCGAGGTTGCCGACTGGCCGAGTCTCTGTACCCAGCCTCAGATCAGCTGACTCGTGCGAGCCGACCTTCGATCCATATCACTTTCGGCAGTGTCTCACCACCATAGACTATGTATTACTTATTCACCGCCACGCCAGTTTCATGCCTATCTGGAATTCAGTTTACCGAGCATCTCGCTTACTCATCATCTTATACTAATAAATTCAATTCTTCCAAGCTGAAACGTTATTTCTTTTTGTCATCACATTATTTCTTGAATTGTTTATTTTCTATATAGGTTTTATAAAGCATGAGTGAATGTGTTACGGTTAGATAGTCATGGGAAAGGAGTGTTACATCTTAATCAGGGACAAGATGTATTCAAGGCAATCTTGATTGATTGCCATATTTGTTATATAGTGTTATACATTAAGCGGCAAAGGAAACTATACCCAATTATCACAAGTGACGAAATTAAAAAATAAAACTGCTAGATAATGTCGATGTTGACATATTTTATGAGGATTCATGTGGTAAAGAAATAAACACAATTTCAGTCATCATAGTGTAGTTCTTTTACTTATTTTTCTGTTCAAACACACATAAAGAGTTCTGATAAAGAGTTCTGAAATCCCTATTTCTTAATGGTTTTTAAACCGGAATGGGCAATATTTAGGTTAAAAAGTATATAAATGTGAAAACACAGTTTTTAAAAAGTAGTTGTCGACATAGTGTACTTTCTTGGGCTTTATTTTGCTTACGCATCGTTACTATAGGTCGTCATTAAACAAGTAAAAATCCATATTTCATTCACCTATCTTGACTTAAATAACGATGTTTTAAGAAGAATTTTTTTTCAGGAACATGCACAGAAAATATTTCAAAAATTAAAAAAATTAGTTTCGTAGACTTTTAGAGACAAAGTGTAACTTTGTTTCTGTCTTGTTTATCACTCGTGGATTCAAATACCATTATCATGTTACATTTCTGCAAATGGACTTTTAAAGTAGTTCAAAAGTAAGAACTCATTCATCACACAAATAAGAAAGTTGAAGAAAATGTCACAGCGAACACTAGTTGTTCAAGTGTGTTTGTCACAGAACACTGGCTCCAACTGGGACAACCTATTTTTGCCTTGCAATTTATTTCTTGTAAGCGAAAATCGATAAAAAAGATTGTCCCTAAACGTTTAGGAATTTCAAAATAGCCTTTAAAGTCACCCTGTGTGTTTTATTTGAATCAAAACAATCTGGTTTAGTCTTACATACAATTATGTAGACATAACCGACTTTAAATGTCACTACATTGGCAAATTATTATTTTTAAATTCAAATACCCAGAAGAATATAAGGTATTTCGGTTACATTAATCTGCTATACAATTGTATTCCTATAATAAGTTCTTATAATATATGCACATAAGTTATTTGGTGCAAGACTTTAATTGGATTGAGTAACGTACTTAAGTTTTAATAACTGTCTGTGTGGCAAGACATTTTTACTGCTTTTGTAAGTTTGAATCATGCACAATTTAACAATCACATTTCAGCTCGCTTATATTCTCGTATAACGTGAAATACCCCTAATCGCTGCTGTTTCTTTATTTAACAATTGACTGTTCAATACATTTTAAATTTTCTTAGTATTTTTTCCTCACGATTTTCTTTTCAAATCCGGAGCTAAAATTAATTCAATCAATTACTCTGTCAAGAGTCCATAATTGACCCCGAAGACTGCATACATGCTGTCCAGTCTATATAATTAATACGTGCTTAAATTATAACATTGTCATCCTAAATTATAAATTGAATTTAAGTAGAATTTAGTAATCCGCCGAATTTGCAAATGCTTTCAACTGTTTTTAATAACGTTAGTGTGTTCATCCATGTGAACTTTAGATTAATACTTGAACAGTATGTATTCACCGGCTCTTGTAATGGATAGAGACACAACCATAATGATATACCCACATGTAGTAATGTCTGATTACGTAATTGTAAAACACATTAGAAGTCATCTGACCTGACTTGCTTTGATAGATGGTCCTTTATGTAGACCGAAATATATGAGAATGCTATTTTGCAGAAGACTATTGGTGATTTATGATCATAATTTGGTGAAGTGTAGACTTGTTGAATAAGCCTCTATTAAAGTGTGTACATACACATTTATGCAGGGGGCAGTATCGCACATACGCTCCCGCCTGTCTTCAGTAATATTTTCTTTCCCCAAACTTATAAGTGAAATTCTATCCAGGAAGTGACGTTTATAGCCTTCCATGCATCAATTAAATTCGATAATGATTCGTACTATTCTGCTTTGCTTTTAGCAGTAATGGTGCATGCATAAATACGTTTAATTATGCTCATAATGGCACATTTGCTGCAATGATTAGATACAATTGTTTATATTCATTTCAATTCGAAAGATGTAATCATTTTAACTCTCCAGTCTTAATGATGAAGAATAATGTTTGAAAAGAAGGTTTTAATTGAGCTCATAGCCCTGTAAAGTAACTATATCACAATTGCTGCAATATATTAAATAATTGGATTTTCAATTCAATTAGAAAGATGTAACCATTTTACTCTTCAGTCTTTAATGCTATTCAAGTATAGCATGATCTAATTATTACAGTTTGTTATTCACACAGCGCTACACTCAGATAATGCAGTAGAATTAACTAAGGCTTGATTGATGGACACATTACAATCTGTTACACTCATTTTCGATGACATACAAAATTATGTAGTTATGAATGCGTGAAACGATTACATGGTCCACGCTGTTTATCAGGGATGTTGAATAAGTAAGGACAGTATATATTAAGGAAAATTAAACTATGGTAAGTATTGGACTGACGGCCCGCTGGGTTCTGCGTAATCTTTTATTGCTTTGACACGGAAATCGATCCGCCGACAGATTGGCCACACATGTGCTGAAATTCAAAACTTCCTCTTAGATATAGGACGTACTGTTTACAGATGTTCCTGTGCCAATTGAATTAGATTCCTTATTATCTAGGATGGTGATTTAGAGCAATCTTTTCAGATTTGGGTTATGTTCATTATTATGGTTGATTTAATAATATGTATTTACGGTGACAACGATTATCTTATTATCTTTGGATGTCAGTTTGCATCAGGAAATACATAGTTCTTTTTCCTTTTGTACATTTTAAAAGCATTCCTGTCTAGTCATACCATTTCATATTAAATACGTAAGATGGTTTGATAGTAGTCCAATATGATTTAGATTCGTCCTGTTTAAATCATTGTTATCGATCTGACTATTGTGGTGAAGTAAGGCATATTTTATTATATCTGAACTGAAATTGAACTCTATTTCAGTTCAATTAGATTTTAAATTGATTCCAATTCATGTTAAATATATTAATTGCATTGCATTTTCATATTGCTTTACCAAATTGCACACCCTGTTTCAGAATTAAGAGTCTCCTGTGTGTATACGTTCATACTATTAAATTACATTAAAATAGCTATTGCTTCATCTAATCAACTGCCATCGGGGAACAGATCACTGAACTAGGAAATACACTATTGGAGTATCCGGAAAATGACGCACCAATGTAACTGAGGGTTCAATAAATGGAGGAACAAATGCAACTGAAGGCTGAATAATAGTAGGCAGAAATGCAACTGAATAATGCTGAATAATAGTAGGCAGAAATGTAACTGAGGGTTACATAATAGTAGGCAGAAATGCAACTGAAGGCTGTATAATAGTAGGCAGAAATGTAACTGCGGGTTGAATAAAAAAGAGGCAGCAATGTAAGTGAGGGTTAAATAAAAGGAGGAAGAAATGTAAGTGAGGGTTAAATAAAAGGAGGAAGAAATGTAACTGAGGGTTGAATAAATGGCACAGAAATGTTACTGAGGGTTGAATAAATGGCACAGAAATGTAACTTTGGGTTAAATAATAGGTGTAGAAATGTAACTGAAGGTTGAATAAAAGGAGGCAGAAATGTAACGGATTGTCAAATAAAAACAAACATAAATGTAACTGAAGGTAAATAAAAGGAGGCAGAAATGTAACTGAGGGTTGAATAAAATGACGCAGAATTGCATCACAATTGCAATTGAAGAGTGAATAAAAGGACGCAGACTGAGGGTTGAATACAAGGCTCAGGTGTCTAACTTTGGGTTGAATAAAAGGCTCAGGTGTCTAACTTTGGGTTGAATAAAAGGCTCAGGTGTCTAACTTTGGGTTGAATAAAAGGCTCAGGTGTCTAACTTTGGGTTGAATAAAAGGCTCAGGTGTCTAATTTTGGGTTGAATAAAAGGCTCAAGTGTCTAATTTTGGGTTGAATAAAAGGTTCAAGTGTCTAATTTTGGGTTGAATAAAAGGCTCAAGTGTCTAATTTTGGGTTGAATAAAAGGCTCAAGTGTCTAACTTTGGGTTGAATAAAATGACGCAGACAAATAACCTTTGCTTAAATAAAAGGAAACACAAATGCAACTGAAGGGTGAATAAAGGAGGCCCAAATAAAACTAAGAATGAATTAAAGAAGGTACCGATGAAATTGAGGGTTGAATAAAACAGGAGGTAGAATTGCAAGTGGGCCTAAAAAACACAATGCAATTGAACATTGAATTAGATGACAACAAGACTTAGTGTAACGAGGGCTAGACGAACAAATATAACTAAGGGTTGTGGGATGAGCACCTTAAACGTGAAACTGGATTTCGGAATTTCCTAATATTTAACGAACTCAAATAATATTCTCTGTATATGTGTGATTTAAAAAAATTATACTTAAAACATTTGTTTGAAAGTGAGGGCTAGACGCACAAATATAACTAAGGGTTGAGGTAAAGTATGCACCAATACACTGAGCGTTGAATTAAAGAAACTGCCAATACGCCTGAGGTTTGATTGAAAAGACACACCAATATAATTGAGGGTTGAATTGAAGCACACCAAAATAACTGAAGATTGAATAAAAAGGCGTACCAATATAGCCAAGGGTTGAAGAAATTTGCGCATCAAAAGAACTGACTATTGAATGAAAGATATTTGATTAAAAAATCGTCTCAATGTACATATGCTCCCGGTACGTTTTGTAAGTCTTTCCTTTCCGTTGCTGTTTCGAATAACATTTCTCCAGAACCATTTCTTGATAATCGATCCAGCAACAGACTGGCCCATAAGTGTTCTGAATCTCTTCTTAAAAGACGAAGTGACGATTAATTGCTTTCCATGTAACAATGAAATCGATATCTAATAATCTAAATTTAGAATGTTTTAGATTTTCATTAATCAGTGTAGGGATTCAACTTTGTTCACTATTTACCAAAAAGTAATAACTGTTTTTCAGTTTTAGTGCTATTACGATATTTTAATTTAAACAAGATGCTTCATAGTTCTATCATGTACCCAAAACGACAATATTTTCCTCAATGTAATTCAAATTTCTTCAAATTAAAACTCAACATAATCTACCCAGGAATACCTTCTACAAACGCTTTGTAGATCAGAAAATGGCTTTTGCATCCTGAAATTGAGCAATTAACATTTCAAGTGTGAATGGCATAATGCACAAATGCTTTGTTAGGGAACATCTTTATTTCTCAGCGAAAGTGCCATCTAAACCCGAACCTTGCAAATTGCGACCATTAAACTCGAATCATTGCAATCTTGCTCGGCCTTAATTCAGAAGAATTTAGATTTAAACACCTTCTTGCCGTCTACAACCTAAATTGTATTAAATACTGTTTTGTAACCGCACTGGAGAGGATAAGATGCAACTATGTTCTTTATAGTATGCTTTTCTTCACTCATTTGTAGAAATTACACATTTATCAAATTACTTATTAGTTTAAAATTACACAAATCTTTTAATCAGGTTATGTTAGTGGCTTAAACGGGTAAACTTTAAAATTCATTGGCGGGCATATTATTATTTATTTCATTAGATTTTGATTTATAAATGTTGGTGAGTAAACCCTTCGGAAACAATAACCCATTAAAATGAAGAAAGTTGAAATGAGAATATCAGATATGCTTTTTTCGGTTTTTGCGTTTCCAATTTTGTTTCTACCGACTTGTACATGGTAATGGATCAAACACAAGACTGGCCTCGCTGTGTTCTACGAACAAGAGGAATCGACGTGCCGTTTATAGCTTTCTCATGTACCAATTAAATTCGATCCAAATAGCCTGGTTTAAGCTTTATCTTAATTATCGAGAAAATGTCTAGCAGATTCTCATTATGTTCACCATGTAGTTTCTATTTACATTGGACTAAAAGTGAAGTGAATGCCCTTCAAAGGTTTTGCTATTTTGGATTTCAGAAAAAAGAAGATCAAAAGAGTTTGTTATCTTCTACCTTGAGTATTGATGAATGCAAAGGATCATGACATTCAGTATTTGATATGATTTGACAATTGAAGTTTGATTATGTACAAAATACTCAAAACTACTCCTCGGTATCTAGGGATTTACACATATTACCATCTACATCAAGACAATCTACCAAAGCATTAAAGCTAAGATACTTTTTGCTTTAAAATGAAATAATCAGAACATAATGCATGTCAGGGTATAATTGTAGTAGTGTTCTATCAATGACAGGACCTGCTGAGTTCATGCTTTTTACTTTAAAAAATGTTCTCATTGATGAACGTACATCAACGTTATAAAGACGTTTGCGAATTGTCATTTCTATTCAAAGTTTGACATTATTTGACATGTGCCTGTTTTTGCCGACATTAATCTTGTGAAAATCGATCCTACAACCGAAATTATTTCTTCATGAGCAACAGTTAGCGTCCTCCATGGTTGCCATTAAATTCGATCCTAATAATCTGGACTGGCCTGAAGGAGGATTTTGAACCATCTAATCAAGCTTCACTAATGGTCATTATTGTGCTCAAAGATTTATACATGTATTTACTGACTTCGCGGAACCTAGAGCAAGCGAAGACGGTGTAGCTGGTAACTTGGTCTCGTCCTTTTGGAAACATGCAAATGGTGGCGAATACACTTTTTAAATGGTAGAAGGTAAGGGGATGAGGCGGGGTCCGTTACTGGTATTGCCCATAATGGGTCGAGTCTTGTAGACTACATACTGGCTTTAACAAACTGTTTTAGTGCCATCTTAGATGCTCGATACGACTCTGATCAGTTACCCCTATCGTGCACTTAAAGCCTCGATGTAGATGCAGGATCATACTATGATAGTGATGATAACGGAGGAACCATAGAATCAATTCAAGGCATGTAATAGTAACGACTATGAGTAACATAACGTCTGACGTTGCATCCAATGTAATTGATGACTTTCAACAATTGGTGCACCTTAACGTCAGCGCTGCAGCTGACAACTAATGCAACATGCAGGAAGTCAATCACGTGTTTATAACAAGTCGGAAGTAACTGAGCAAAAGCTCATGCAACCCAAGTGATCTGATGAAGATTGCGAGCAAGCTAAGAGTAAAACTTTCTTTCACTTAAACATGTTCCAGAATTGTCGCTCTAGTGAAAATTTCAATAGTTATATTGGTGCGAAGAGTACAGTATAACGATATGTTTGCTGAGAAGGTATGCGCTGCAGCCAAATATGGTGACTGTAAGAAGTCCTGGTCTAAGGTAAAATTTCTTACTATTAGTCCGGGAGGGTATAACTGTATCCCAATGGGTAAATGGCTGATATATTTCAAGGATTTACTCAATCCCGAATCCAATGATGACGGTTTTGATGAAAAAGCCTGTGAATATGTAACAAGTCATGATTGTTCTGATTACTAGAAATGACATAGAACAGGCCATAACGTCATAAAATCCCTTAAGACAAGAACATCGCCCGGTACTGATGGAATACCGGCTTGCCCTCGTATCGCCTACATCCCATATTGCCTACACCTCACAAACCCCTCGTATCGCCTACACTAAATGCAGAGTGTCACTTCCTCACCCCTATTGTGCAGTATTGTTCAGTCCATTTAGCCATTAATGGACTGATTGATTGTCATGAAGGCCAGTCTCATAAGTCATACATATCACATAGAGTGAACACATCTACATGAATATAACAAAACACATATTCCTGGAGCATACGAAAGCCATGTTTGATATAGAAAGCAATTTGGTATTGGTTTGTATGTGATGGACATAAGTGAAATATATTTTTCAATGGATACATGTTTACAGTAATAAGCAGGAAGATATTTATTTCTTGATTCATTTAATAAACTACACCCTGACATTATACAGTATATATTTTTGTATATTATTTCCTTATCAGTTAAATTACACAATCTAACAACCCATTATGTAACACACTTTCATGAGTCAATTACATTACAATCTACCTCGCAGGTTTTTTTCTGCGTTCAAATCTTCGAAATAATCAAATAGCTTTTCCTTATCAATACTTAATGTTTTTTCAGTGGATATCCAAAAACTTTAAAATTTTAAAAATATTTCTGCAAAAACTGTACAGTACAATCTATTTTAGAAAATCTTTATATGAACTCTTTAAATTTGTACAGTAATTTTAATCTGCTTTTTCATTTTACAATTTTGAACGGTTTGAAATGTTCTGATTACGCCCAAAATGACGTTTCTAAACATGATAGTAACGCATCAATGCTTTACACTTATTATTTAACCAAGGTTTATGCCATTTACACGTTTTGATTGATTTAACTTTAAAAGTAACAACTGTTTTCTTATTCTTAACATATTTGACAAATCATTACACACAGATGTAACACACGAAACAACATTATCACATTCAACATTGTCCATTTCCTGTTTACAACACACATTACAATGGTATCTATAAATTCATCACGAAGGTTATGATAAAAAATAAGGTGCTGGGGGTTATATCCTCTTCCTTAATGTTATCTCCAGTGCATAGAAGTTTACACTTGATAGAGACCGAACACCACAATGTACATCAGAATACACGGGGTCAAAATCTTGCACTCTGAGAGTGTCTGTATTGGTCCACAGTGCTAGCGTCTTTACACGTTACATTGTCATCATTGTGTGAATCAAAGTGAAATTAAATCATTACATTGTTAGTGGTCATCCTATGAAAGTACAAACTATTTACATAGCTAATGCATATGCTATGAAAATACATTAATTATGTCGTCATTGTGAAAATCAAAATTAAATTTAAGTCATTTGTTCTTTAGTCATTCTGTCTTTGTTATTTTGATGGAAGAGTTTATTTTCTTCAGGGACCAGGATGCCAGTGTGATGTGTACTCATTTGTTTTGATATGAGTATCTTTTTAAGTGTGATGCTTTAACTTTTGAAAGATCAATGTTAATACCACACAATTCCCTTCAGTGGCCGAATATTTTTAAGATGGTAAATCTACTCAATTCCAATAAAATCAATATCTTACAAACATTAGCTAAATATATACAATTAGTTATAACAAAGCTTAAATTGAAGAGATAATGTATAACCTTATATTTATATAATATTTATGTCTATGTACTAGCCATTATTTGCACCCTTGCCATTTTGGTATTTGTTTCGTTAATTGTATTTATATCATGTCTCATGTACCACCGATGGTGGGTTTTCTGAGAATAAATGATGATGATAGTGGTGTAGGCAATATGGGGTGTAAGCGAAACGAGGACAGGCCGGAATACCACGTGAGTTTTAAAATAATGCAAATTTCATTATGCCATACTTGGACTTGCTGGAATATCGGAATGATAATAACAATGTATAAGAAACGTAATAAACATGACCCTAACAACTATCGTGGTATTTCATTTTTGTATATGATCGGTAAATATTTACCTCGATCCTTGACTCCAGAATTCGGAACTGGATGGACTTACATGAAACAGTCGACAATATATTTGTTCTTCAATCTCTATGCCAAAACATAACCCAACATAGATGTTATGCAGCTTTTATCGATTTTATAAAAAAATAATTGATATTGTACAAAGAAATAAGCTTTTATATGAACTTCTCACAGGCGTCCATGGTAAAATGTTCAAATTCTTGAAAGATATGTCTGATTAGAAATCAGCTTTCGTTAAAGTTGGAAATAAGAGGTCTGACATATTTGAAACAGCATCAGGGGTAAAGCAAGGTTGCATGCTCAGTCCAGCCCTGTTCATATTTTTTATAAATGAGCTTATTGATGAAATGCATAATTGTGGATTAAGAGGACTATTTACATAAGATGGTTTGAAAGATATTTTATAATTGCTTTTTGTAGACGATGTTACCTTTCTTGATGACACGGTGATTGGCTCACAAAGAAAACTGGATACATTATAACGGTTCTGTTCGAAATGGGGTTTTCAAGTCAATCTAGACAAATCATGTTTAGTTATATTTAGAAACGGTGGGTATCTAAAGAAATCTGAAAAATGTTTTATAATGACAACCAAAGTGAAGTGGTATCACATTATAATATCTCGGTGGTGTCGTTTACGATAAACTGATATGGTCCAAGGCATGTGAAACTCTAAGCCTTCAAGCAAAGAAAACGTTTCCCTATTTTCAAAATGTTTAATGATTTTCCAAATATGTCATTGAAAGTCGTCTCAGCAAAATCGCTCCAATATTAAACGTTATCTATGTGAAAATAATATTTCTTCCAATATAGACCGTGGTGAACAGAATTGTGTGTTAACTATTACACAAGACGTATAAAATATTGGTGCAGATTATGGACTATGGATTATCGTCACCCCAAATCATGTTACGATATGTTAAAGTTGATAATGGAAGCTGTATGTATATATATATATATATATATATATATATATATATATATATATATATATATATAAATGTGTGTGGAATATTGTGGAAATATTGATATGTTTGTGAGAGAATTTAGACAAAGATCTAGATGCCAAGATATTGAAAATCAAAATTGGCATTCCTAAATCAGAACATCGTCTTTTCTAAAAGATTATGTAGCAATCAAGTCTGACATAGAACCAGAAATTTTCGTGTATTAAGTCATACGTTGAAATTCAACAACAACGATATAATGTTGATTAACCTAGAAATGTACTTATTTGTGACAAATGTTATTTAAATGTTACACAGGATTACTTTCATTTTTTACTCGTTCTATTCTGTACTCCGAAAACTGTATATACATCGTTATAACCATACTTTTCCATCAAAATTTAAATACAAACAACTTTTAGCAACAACAACATGTACATATATTGAAATCTGTTGCAATCTGTCTGGACCGCAACCTGCCTGTATGAAATGTCTGCTTTTTAAAATAATTGAATTCTTTGCCATGAGGCCTAAAATACTGAATACAATGAAACACGGCCCTCTTTCTGTAACATAAATGCTAAAGGCGTGACATATTAATTGGATTTCAATTTGAACTGGTAATTATTTCATTATGTAGATTGTATATCGTAATCACGTGAAGAGAGTTTGACATTTCAAATATCTTATATGTAGTAATGTGCAGGCATCCCTCTTACAGGATTTTAAAACATGCATATAGCTGCTTCAGAAAGATTATTTATGTAGCTTCTCATGTCAACTCTATACTGGAAGCAAATTTATCTTAACAAATAATTCATGATGGAATATAGCCATTGCACATTTCAGTTTGACATATATATATATATATATATATAGAGAGTGAGACCTCTTACATGCAAAATACAAAAACGCTGTCTCTCGCAATAAAGGACATGAACATTCCTCAATATAATCATGGAGATTCAGTTCTCATCAGTTGGGAACATTGACCACTAACTTGCATATTCATCAGTTTCCGATAGTTTGTCATAGTTGTATTTAAACAAGCCGACATGTAATATAAAGTTAAACATAATATCAAAACATTTCACTTACCGCTGCATTCCAAAAGTTTTTTCACTTCTTCTGTTTCATAGTTCAAATATCATATAAATTGGCTTTCGTTGTAACATCAATTAAATTACACATATTACAATGACGAAGCATCATCATATATCCTTGTCTCGAATAACCATTTTGAAACTTGCTGATCGTCAGTGGTGCGAATTTTCCAATTTTTTCATAATGGAATACACAGGAAGGTCAAAATGTCAATATTTAAATTTTCAGTTTCCATGGCGAATAAATAAGAAAATATATTTTTACAAATAAAATGAATGAGTGTACTTGGCGCAGTTGATCATTTACTTGATAATTTACAGAAGAAAATAAAAACTGTAGTTTTGGAAAAAGGATCCCTGGTCAATTCAAATGACTGCCAAAACTGCTATGGTTTAATATGGCGTATATTATTATAGTATGTTAGGGAATATTCAACTGTCTATTTCCGAAGCGATAAAATGCAAAATAATCGATTTAGTTTTCGCATTGATACAATGTCTGGGATTGAAAAGAAAATCTTATTCTTAAGTATTTTATAAAGTTTTGACTGTGACAGTTACTGTTTATATAACAGGAAATCAGTGACAGTAAATGGATATCAAATTAACCCTCGAATTCCATCTACCCTCTTTCTCTAGTATATGTATGTATTATCCTCTGTTTTATGATCTGCCATGAGGTCGATATTGCAGAATTAACTTCTTCTGTCTTTTTTGTCGATATGCATAAAAATAAAGATTGTCATAAATAAACATATGAATTAATGTACAGACACCTAATTGTTGATATAAATTATTTGTAATGATGGAGATTTAAAAAAAAAAAATTGTTGATTTATTTCCGTTCTTTTGCAAAGCATCGATATTATACACTAGGCCTCCAACATTATTTTTTTAAATCAAAGCGCCGATGCTTTGATAGATTACTGAGATTTTGTGATTTATGGTTCAGACGATGAAAGGATATATGTTAGGCACATGAGCTTCACTTGCCCAATACCTGTCATGGGTTGAAACAGAGTAGGAGTCGGGGGATTAGGGAATATCGATAATCTGTCAGTCAGTAGGATATTTAACAATGAATGTGAGAATATACCATTCATACATTTCAGTTAACACATCAGAAATTGGTACATTATATAGAATACATTTGGTACTGATAGTTCTCGTTACAAACATCATGTGTTGGCACAACTAGGGCATGTTTGTAAGGCTCACTGGCGTAGGTCAAAGGACAACTCATTAACGTCTAGGCATAATTATTATGAAATGGAATGACATTTTCTATCTTTTGACAAATACGTGCTGAATATTCATTTCATTGATACAGTCAGTGGTTAAAGTATACATGTATGTATAACATCAAACGATGTTATTGCTGATTGACTGCACAAACTAGGAAAACAACGTGGATTGGGATATATTTTCATCTTTATGTAATATCTCATCGTTAAGAAAAGAATTGCATGTGGATAAGCCCCTCAGACTTAGATACAAATTACTTACTGTTATGTACAATCTGTTGTCCCATGTCAGATTTTAATATTGAAAAGAGATAATTAACCATGAGGGTAAAGGTTCATTATAACGATGCCCTTACGAGAAATCTAACAATTCTATGTTTTGATGGTTTAACATTTCAATTGTTTGACACTGTATTAGTGTGTGCCATACGCTACGTTATAAATTAACGACATAAAAAATATTTTCTTGTCTAAAAAGGTCCTGGTATTTTGCAAAATAGTTTTGCTTGACATTTCGTTCCAGTTCTTGAAGCAATTAGATTGGTAGATAACATTCAAGACTTAAATTCTTAAAACGTAATCAATTATTCATCGACTTTCAGAGACATAAATGTCGAAAGAAACGCTACCCCTCTTTAATTTAGATATGAAAAATGTGTAAAATGTTCCTGAGTTATTACGATTTAGAGACAATTTAGTCCTTTAACGTTTACCAACGCTTCCTAAAACAGCCGGAATACATTTTAACCAAACCCTTTATCTTAGAACCATGGAATTGTGTTTTAAAGAAAATAACGAATATATCTTACCAAAAACTGATTTCATTGTTTATATCTGTGCATGCATTATCAAGTAGACAATAACATTTTCGCTCACTATATGACCTTTTTACAATTTTCAGTTTCATTTTTCTGTCATCGAAAATAGGACAATGGACTCCACCCATGAAACTATGACAATAACATGATTATCAGTACATTTTCAAGTCTGTAATTATAGCACAAAAAGCTTAACTTAAAACACAACAAACCAAGTTCCTTTGAGCACATAACTTTTTATGATATTTAAATTCAAAGAGGGGAAACATTTCCTTTGGTGTTTAGTGTATATAACCCCCGAAACCATGTTTGCCCGCTGCAAGTTCAACATGCTCGGAAGCAGGGGATATAGTATTGGGCAACATGCGTCTGTTTGTCCGTACGTCCATTCCGAAAATATAACTGGAAAAACTCAAGTACGAGTCACTATTTCACAATACATTATTTATTATAAGTTAGTATGAAGAATCCCGGGAACCCTTATTTTATAAAGCAATAAAGAAGTGACATCTAGGAATAAAAGTCACTAGTTCCGAGAGGTCAAGTTTGAGCTTTTAATCCCTAATCAATCTTCATTATGATGAGACATCCTTCAGGGGAATATGGCGGATACGGTTATAAATCCATTTCCTCAGAACAGAAGCTCTAAATCACCCTTCCAGTCCTCAATGAGTAGCTGTAGCAACAACCAACAAGGCTCTACATCCAGGACAGGTTAGAGTTTGGGTGATCTGGATATCAGCACGAATCAACGAACATGCCTTCCAAGTAGCATGTGGGTGTGGGTGTGGGTGTCTCTGAAGATTAATGATGAAATGAAAAAAAAATTCAAGACAAAAAAGTATTCTAAAAATTAGAACGCTCTCCCCAAAAAATGCAAAAGATGTTAAGTGGAAACCAAATATTAATACATCTGAAGGTAATTTTGATAAAATTTAAATTAGCAGTTTCACTGTCCTATTTTACACAAGTAACAGGTTAGAAACAGCTTTCCCAGCAACAGATCCTACATATAAGTATCTTAAAGGGGCAGTAGAACGTTTTTTCCCTGAAATAAGTCGAATAAGTTGAAAAATAATGTCACCAATAGTAAAACACCCTTCTCAAGTTAAAAAATGAGTGTACATGGTTTGGTAAGGTTTTGGAATCGTTTTTGTTATTCAAAATAATAAAATGTGTTCACATTAAAATGGCCGCCATGCAAGTTTCGCTTTATACGAAATGCCTTTATTACCACTACGGGTAATTGGTTTGTGTAATAAGATGTTTTGCGCTCTAAAATAAATACAAATGACAAAAACTATCATTATAAATGGAAAATTTGAAAAAATAAAATTTGAAAAAAAACCTGTACTACAGCCCTTTTAAACTCATATCCCGGGAGACAAATTCCTATAATGAACATGCTGACACATAAAGGTATATTTTAATTATTTTGGTAGATTTTCTGAATAATCGACAATATTTTTATGTTGGTTAATACATAAATATATAAATGATATTGAGGTTTCTCCAACACACTTCTTTTATCACGAAAGTGAATTAACTTATTGTCTGAAATTCTTTCATGTTCTGGTCAGTTCTGCAGTGCACAGAGAAAAGGTATATCGACTTTCTGCATCGTCCTCCAATGTTTGAGAAGTAAGAGCATAACTGACAGTAGTTTTATGCACAGCCTAGTGATACGAAACTATGGTACAGGTTTCGTATCAAGTTGGATACGAAACTAAATTAATCACTTCTGCTTTGTCTCGCGCGCAGCAACGCAGGTGTGTACAGACACCGGATGTTTTCCCCAAAGCAAGGCGAAAATACCACCATATGTAAAAAACTTAGTATGTCCTTTGCTAAAGAAGAAGACAGAGGTCAGGAAAATTCTACACAGGATCCTTTTTTTGCAAGATTTGAGACGGTTATCAGAACGTCTATCCATACTTGAAACCGCGTCGGTTTCAAATTTTATTAAAAATTGTTAAACAAGTATCACTGTCTGTGCTTTATAACGTAGGTTTTACAAACTGTTGTTAGAATCCCCAGGCAAGCCACTATTTATGGATTGATATGGCGTCGTATTTTTTAGGATTGAAATTGGGCTTTTACTGGTTGATATTAAAAAAATATTTACATCATTATGATGTCCGCGGTGACGATTACACTTATTATGTACAACTCAACTCAGCGTAGCACTGACATTTTCTTTCAGGTAAACACAACTTCTTCTTACCTGTCACAGTTACCTAGAGTTACCAGAGCTTCTAAATCTAGGCCAAAGAATATATCACATTTTGCATGAAAAAGAATGACAGCTGAGCCAACAATGTGTTAAGAGTACCTGGCACAGAAAATCTTATTTCATATCTAAGATGTGTATTATACGTATAGTAATAGTATACGTAATAGTATTTTTTATGAAAAGAGATAAATAACGAATTACATTTTCATATTTGGAAGTCGAATCGAAGGATATATAGAATCATACTGATTTTGAATATATTTTTTCTTACCCAAGCGAGCAAAGATATGTATGCTGGGAATTAAAGTTTTCATAATAGTCATGGGAATTACAGTTTAAAAAAAATTAATTTGAACTTTGACATAAACTTCTTTACGCTCATGTATGATTAGCTTAGCTGTCGTGTTTGATTAGATAAATGAACATAGATGCACAAATTTCGACCATACGTATTTCAAGCAAGATCTCAATAACACATATCAATTACCTAATCAGGTTCAATCTATCTTTCCGAGACCGCATTTACAGTACTAATTTTGCAAGGTGAATCAGCATGCACGAATCGCCGGATGAAATACCATGACGTCATGGTTTCGTGACGTCATTAACCTTGTCTTTATTTTTCTCTCAATCTGTGACAATATTTACAATATAAGCGTGTTGTTTATTATGTTTGAAGTTTTTTGGGGAATAAGGTTCAACAATTACAAAAGAATCTTATGCATTAGCGTAATGAGCAACCTATTTAGAAGGAGTGAGAGTGTTATGAATGGCATATGAATACGATTTATATTTTACAGTCTAATCTTAGATCGTGAATTAGAGTCATGTTTTACGATTTTTAGCTCATCAGGCCTGAAAGGCCCGATGGGCTTATGGCATGGCATGGTGTCCGGCGTCCGTCCATCCGTCCGTCCGTCCATCCGTCCATCCGTCCATCCGTAAACTTTTCACTTTTTCGACTTCTTCGCCATAACCTTGACTCCTTGGCAAATGGGGATCCTAAATTGTAGATTTCGTGACCCCATGACCCCAAATGGGGTCACAGGGGTCACATCCTTAAAAACCTATTTTCATCTTCTTCTCCAGTTCCAAAAGGTATAGAGAGCTGAAAAGTTGTGTGCAGACTCACTGGCCCATGGGAATTCTACATTGTAGATTTCGTGAACCCGTGACCCCAAATGGGGTCACAGGGGTCACATCCTTAAAAACCTATTTTCATCTTCTTCTCCAGGTCCAAAAGGTCTAGAGAGCTGAAAAGTTGTGTGCAGACTCACTGGCCCATGGGGATTCTAAATTGTAGATTTCGTGAACCCGTGACCCCAAATGGGGTCACAGGGGTCACATCCTTAAAAACCTATTTTCATCTTCTTCTCCAGTTCCAAAAGGTCTAGAGAGCTGAAAAGTTGTGTGCAGACTCACTGGCCCATGGGAATTCTACGTTGTAGATTTCGTGAACCCGTGACCCCAAATGGGGTCACAGGTGTCACATCCTTAAAAACCTATTTTCATCTTCTTCTGCAGTTCCAAAAGGTCTAGGGAGCTGAAAAGTTGTGTGCAGACTCCTTGGCCAATGGAGATTCTTAATTGTAGATTTTGTGACCCCATGACCCCAAATGGGGTCACGTGGGTCACATCCTTAAAAACCTATTTTCATCTTCTTCTCCAGTTCCAAAAGGTCTAGGGAGCTGAAAAGTTGTGTGCAGACTCCTTGGCCAATGGGGATTCTAAATTGTAGATTTTGTGACCCTGTGACCCCAATCTAGGTCACGGGTCATGACAAAAAAAACTATTTTCATCTTCATCTCAAGTATGTAAAGCTCTAGAAAGGTGAAATGTTGTGTAGAGACTCTTTGGTCAAAGGTGATTCTTAATTGTAGGATTGGTGACCCTGTGACTCCAAATACGGGTCACAGGGGTTATGATCTAAAAACCTATTTTTTGCTTGTTAACAATGTATTACTTGAGATAACTTAGATATTCAACCTTAGAAAATAAATCAATGAAATCCTGATGAGCTACAGAGCCCATGGCTCTTTTTTTATTACTAATTAAAATGATATTGTGTAAGAAAAATAATGATCAACGACTTGTGAGGAATTATGAATTATCTGTCCCGAGTAAGTTATTGTGATAAACTAAGAGCTTTGAAATATTTGTTTTAAATCAGCAAAATGCAAAGCAAAGTAACTTTCATCTTCTATCAGAATTACACAATGGAGTTTCTGCTATGGAAAATAATCTGCCTTTATTTAGTACTGATATAAGTCTTGCAAGCCCAATTGAAAATTGAGAAATGTGCATCTGTTTGTTTTGGATGGAAATAAAGATAGCTATAGTTCTTATATGGATAGGCCATACTGTTCTATTTATATGCATCCTTGTTCTTGTTCTTGTATAACAAGTAGTAACTTATCTTTTGATATAATTTTATTCTCTGATGGAAAAACAGATGTATATAGAGAAGATCATACTTGTGCATATGGATCGTTTGTCATCAACCAGGTGTCATGAACGCCGTAGAATACCGAGTTTGACAGCTTCGTTTTCAATATCCGAATCAAATATCCGAATCAAATATACAAGTACGTGTATGATCTTCTATTTTTATTATAGCCCCAATCCCCTTTTTGTTTATTTTTAACATTTTTTATCTGTAACTCAAATGACATTTCTGATCACAGATTGTTTCTTAAACTAATATCATGTTTTACGAAAAGTTAAAAATAATGAATTATATTTTCATTTTGGAAGTGAAAATGGAGATAAAGGTAGTTAAAGGAACATTAAAATATAATTATTTTGAATATATTGTTAGTAGTAGAGCAACGTATCCTATTTATAAAATAAGGATGTGTGTAATGTTTGGAATAGGAATGATAAATGATTGCTGTATATGCTAACGTTTAAACATAACATGCATGTATCTTTGATATTGTAATAAGGCAATCATACCATGAGAAAAAACATTTCAATTTGTGAGAGAAAACAAAGGTATTGTCATTCATGTTCAGAACGTAAAGTGTTTGGAATTTTAAAATTTTAAAATCCAATTCTATTTGATACATTAATTCAAAGTTCGAAAAATCGAAAACATACTAATCAAACATAATAAACACAATCGCTGTTGTAGAGTCTTTTCCGTAAATTTAATGAGCGATCATTGGTGAAATTGAGCACATCTCAAGTTGGAAAGTGATATATCATTCTTAGACTTCAGCAAAACGGATCCGCCTGACACTCAGTATACACTTTACAAGTTTAATCTTTGATAGGACACATTCCAGATGCCAATAAAAGTCTAGAAACCTAAATCAATTATTCATTGAAATGTCAGAGCCAATATTCCTTGAAAGCCGTGTCGTCCTGATTGAAACACAGCACGCACAGCTCTGAATGTTTTAAAGGCAGTTAATCTTTATATCGTGTGTTTCTAATAGTCTTCTTATCATTGGTCAGCATGCACAAATTCGAGAGCCACATTTTGATGGATTTCAATAAATCTTTGATTAAAATTTAAAGGTTGAATTTTAACATTGTATTTCTTCAAAAGGTAATTATTCATTGATTTTGGCTGCAATAAAGAGTGTTCTTCCTTGAGCTTAAATAATGATGTTGGAAATTCAGAAGGCTCAGAAGAGAAATGAATGTTTCAAAATTCTGTTTGAAAATGTGCTAAAATCATGTCTCACAGGTGAAAAAATAACATGCAAGGTCACAGATGTCATATACCCTTGGAAGCAAATCCTTCAATTGAGCAGGATAAATCAGCACACAATCCATATCCTCTTCACATTTCTAACTCCCTGTTGCACTTTATAGTGACAAGCTTCTCTTCAACCATTAGGAAATACATGTATATGCTTGAGAAACTCCTGTTCATCCTTCTTCTTCACACTGAGAATCTTCTCATCGATTGGTCCATGTACTACTGGCTTTGGCATAGGTATCTACTTGAAGTAGTTGGAATTTTAATCAATATCAACAATGGTTGTGTCATTCCAATACTGTAGCTCCAGGCATACTTGAATGCATTATACACCAAACACACTGAAAACAAAACACGTCAGAAACCATAATTTCCTTCATATCAAAGTTGTTTCAGATGCTTGGAGGCCTTCTGCTTTTATAAATATATTTCGTTTACAATAACAACACAGGAAACAGAATACTTATTATACATGTTCCCTTCGAAAACAGTAAAACGGTTGATTTAATTATTTCTTTTCATTTATAGTTTGGTTTAAACACATATACCATTGATATGAATATTATAGTAGTTTGATTACCTCTATTGACTATATAATAATAAGCGTTCTCATAAAGCACTACATTATCAAATCTTCTGTCAACACTGAAATGAGATTGTAATGAATAATCCTAGGACAAATACACCACAAATGAGATCTTGGTATATATACGAAAGTATATTGACTTGACCTAGGTCAGTTTGTTAACTTGTACGATCCTTCAGGCGTTTGGTGACATTCAAACAAACGACTACTGAAGATGCTTTCAGCGCATAGAATAACATAAAACATAACTTTTTATTGTCTGTTTTGAACAACTCAAAAGCTGTGTTTATCCTCAACTTACTCATATATACCAGACAAAAAAAGAAAGGGATACATGTATATGCTTATTTTGAAATTATGAATAATGACCTATTTATTCATTATCACAAAATATCAATGATAGTTATTCAAATATCCCTTATTTTGTCCAGTATTAAATGTTTCAACCAAGGTCGTAATAAGAGGATTCGTAATAAGAGGATTCGTAATAAGAGGATTCTGAGTTATTTAGTAGGCATGAATCTTCTGATTATCTGTTATTTTAACACCTTCTCTGGACGGCAAGCCAGAGTAATTAGATTTATAATAAAAGTGTGGCATTTGAATGAAATCAATTCCCACTTCAAGGAAGTTCAGTATATTCTTAAATAACTTGTCAACAAGAAGATCATTTTACATTTTTTTTATCAAATAGCATACATAATTATATTTATATGACATACCAATAGGAATAAGAAGGAATAAGTACAAAAATACCGATTTTGAATCTGTTGAATAAAGTATAACACAATAATCGTTTTATCTGTATGCATAAATGTATGATTTAAAAGATCAATGAATTTGTGTGATCCTCTTTTAAATGAGGTATCATCAATGTAATGCAAATGATTCAGTGAATCTAAATAGTACTGAATGAATATAAATCATCTTTCCGCATCTCAATGAGGAGCCCATTCGCAAGTGAAGGACAGCAGCTATATCATAATGTATACTGAAATTTAAAGGATGTCAACACCTTGATCATCCACGCACTTGTTAGCATAATCCCTTTAATCTCCGTCATGCAATCTCCATCTCCAGGCGCAACTTGTCCTAAATTAACTTAATTAAATAATTAAATAAATCATTGTTACAGCATGGTGTGCAGCTCTTGTATTTAAGTAAAACCAGTCTCCTCTGTATGCTTCTGTAAAATGTTGCGCACGCATTAGTTGGTCAAATGGAATGTAAGAACGTGAAATGTTATTCGACAAAACTGTTATTTTGACTTCAATTCAATTTAGATATCTAAACATTCTATAGAACCAGAATTCTTTTACTGGTCTTAGATTCGCCAAATTCCTTATACTGCTTAATTAACCTCATAAGAACATCATGGTTATCCAGATCTTCAATTATAGTACAATCTCTCATCCTGGTGTGGTTCATGAAATCTTTTATTGTTTAGAATCTATAGTTGATCAAATTGAAAATGCAAAGTTGAAATGTTAATTAGTAAGACTGATCTACTGACAAAAGATCAATATAAATTCAGATTTCTAGACGTTCTGTTGAAGTATAACTATTTGACAAGCCCTCAACTTCGCCCAAGTCATAATGCTTTTCACATGCTTCATTAATCACATAAATGATTTAAACCATTGTCTGACAGGATGTTATCAGGCTGTCAGTTCTACAGATCACCGAGAATAAATGATATCGACTTTTGTAAAAGAGCTGGTCTCAATGAAAGATGTGATATTGCAAGTGTTATTTGCATTGAAGCAAATTGAGTGCAAAAAAAACTGAATGTATTTAGTTATCGTATACTTTCCTTTAAAGGTGTTCGACATTATTATCCTGGTATTGTTATACAGGCTCCCTTAAACAAGGTTTACTTCCAAACATTCTCGCATATGTGTACACATGTTAAACTAATGAGAAATGTCTAACTTTAGATTCTTCTCATTTCCAGATTTGATCACAAATAAACCAGCATTCATACAGCTTCATGGTCAAATGCACACTCTGAACTGCATCCAACAAATACTCACATCGTGTTTGAAGCAAAGCACTGCATCCCATTACTATTTGTGAGTGTAATAATGGAAGAGTGGAGATTTACTTAATCCCGTTTTCTCAAGAATAGGAAGATTCAGAAATGCAATACTATTTGTTTTTTCTCGTCACTAATTGAAATATTAACTGTGGGTGTTCAGTCAGAAGCATATGTTTCACAGTTTGTGTAGATGTTTACTACTTCTTCTGTTTTATTAGACTTTAGAATTGATCAGAAAGACAATCATATCAATACAATCACTTCGTTCTGGGTATGTACCTGACAATTTTATTTGTACAAGCAAACGTTTCATTGAACGAAGTATAATAATATACTTATCATATAATAATAACGATACAATTTTAGAGTCCCTTTCCAGCATGAATACCATGCTCAAACCCCTGGAAAGTACACGATTGTCGAAGTTTTTTTATTTTTTTAGAAAGGTTATGAAAGTAGGGTACAGAGGTCAGTACAATTTCGTTCTACTAATTGGCTGATACCCCAGAGAAGGCTCGCCTCCTGAAAGAAAACATCAAAGGAAGACATTAATTTCATATCCAAGTGGAACTTAATCGAATGTTAATTATTTCAATTTTGTTGTGTTAAAACTACCAAAGCCACATAATTATTTAAGTTGTGTTTCGATATAAATGTGTGGGAAAATTATGCAATTTACAGTTTCATGTATATGCTTTTGCATCGTAAATATTATTTTCATTATGCTTCAATTACGTGTCCATGTACTTAGATGTTATTATGAATAAAACCATTCTCAAATAAAATAGTTTTCATACACATATTTACCCTTAATTGATTATAACTATGGATTCACTATGTTTGTATCTACTAACGCAATATGTCAGTATTAACGTAAAAGCATTGCATTTCTCTCCCTTAATGGCATTTTGTTGTCAGCCAATATTGAATTTGTGTTATCATTCAGAAATATTTCAATAATAAATTGACATACAATGTTGCAAATCGTCTATTGACATTAAAAAGATAATATTACCTTTTGTGGTCACTGTGAAAATAGATTTTAAAACCGTTTTTAAGGAATTGGATTTACTATCGATCTTACAGGTGGCTATATACTTCCTGGAATTGTTACATGATGTGGATTCGTTACATAAGTCATGTATCTCATGCCAGCTATCTATTGACATTATGGTAATCACTAACTCTCTATGTGAATGTACATTCGGTAGTCAAATCTACGAGATATATCAGTCTGATATTTACCGCATCTTGATGATATGCCAGGGAACACGATTCACATCAATTGCTATCTTCATCAGATAACAGAGAGAAGCGTTATAAGATTAGATGTTTGCAATATACATGACCTAGATATTAATCTAATCAAGAGTAGTTTCATCCTATCAACACGATTCTGATTATCTTCCCTATTTAAAGAGATATTTGTTTATCAGACCAAACTTTCTCTTTGATTTTTTTTCAATATCATAACCTTCAATCGATTATCTCCAATATCTATATAATGATAATATTATCGGATCACTGAAGATAATTTCCAAAATCTATGTTGTTAAATATCCAGAGAAATCGTTTTTAGTTCTAGATAGTTTACTGAATACTGATATTTCCAACAAGTTGTTTTTCTAATGCGCTTAATTCAAATATATTGACCAAAATCATCATGAGCAAACCTGTCCCATGGCCCATACAGGCTCCGTTAAGTAATACGCTTAGGGTCTGTTTGATTGCTATTGATCAACTATTCATATCTCAGAAAGTTGCATGACCGAAATAACAGTCATGTTTAAAAATACACATATTGAAACACAATAATTTTTCTAATTGGAAATGATGTTGTTTTTTTTTATGAATTTAAAACCACCTAATTAATAGCAAACTATGTCCATATAATGGAATGTGTTACGTCGATTTTTACTAAATATTCCTCGATTAATCCCTCAGTTTAATATATATATATATATAATGGGATTATATTACTTATAACATGAGTAAAAAAAGGATTGCTCCATTTCTTTAACTTATTGAGACGTTAATGTCGGTGTAGACATATACATAGAACTCTGAATGTTAACCGTTTATATTTAATATTGAAGATAGTTTTAAAATATCTTAATGAAGTTTTTTAATGTTTGGAGTACATGCAGCATAGTACACATCAATTTCAACACAGTAAGGAAAGTATTATAATGAAATTGATTTCTGTAAATTAATTATAAATAAGGAATGTATTTACAAAAAAACATTATGCCTTTTTGAGTTTCTATGAAATAATCACTATTCATTATTGTTGTAAGCTCTGATTGGGGGCATTACGTCATCTATAAGACGCATGTGGTAATGGTAATCAAATAGGACATCAACACAAGGTTAATTGCATAATCCAGTCAAACTTCTCCTGTCAGATACAATTACCCTCTGTGTTTATCTCGGAGCGAAATTCACATGATATAACACGTGTGTGGTAAGCATTTCGAAATAGGAAACGTGATTGTTACATCACGCACATTAAATCCCTAACCCGCTTATTTCAATATGGATGCTTGATTATCTCATATAATTTCGCTCTGTGTTTTGTTTGGCAGTGAGGGAGGGGAAAAATAAACGATAACAAATACAAAATATTTCTGCCGGATAATGTCGATTTTGAATGTCTATCAATAAGACATATCTCGCAAAGAGATAACAAAAAAATGTCATTCATGAGAGTATGATATATTCACTAGTGTATATCTGCTCAAACACACACGGGGTGCTGACATTTCTACTTCATAGGAGTTTTCTGGACATAATGTTTGGTATCCAAGGTAGATTTAAAAAAAATGAAATATGGTAATTATGTAATGGAGAATGCATGAGGAGCTGTTGATTCGTTAAAAATAATCAACGAGCCCCGAAGTGGCGAGTTTATTATTTTTAACGAATCCACTGCTCCCAATGCATTCTCCATCTTAATCCATGTATGACGTCACGAAACATGCATATGTGATTATTTTACATTTGAAACAATAAATTTCAATACACCAATTATCTTGTAAATTCGGTGCTCATTCATCGGATATAGTACAAGTAGCTGCGACCCTCATGAAATGGATTCTTCCACGTACGTGCAGCGCAAACCTTATAGCGAAGCGATGTGATTGACAGCTAAAAGTCTGCCTTTCCATGCCTTCCGTGCGTTACAAGTTTTGATCGCGGGATTCTTACTGACAAACAATCCTAACCTTTTTATAACAGCGTCTTGTGGCCTAATGGCTAGAAGCGCTGACTACCAAGGGAAAGGGTTGCATGTTCGAATCCAGGTCCATGCCTTACAAAAATTAATTTGTCTAGTTGAGAGATATTTTAAGATCCTATTCAGATAAACCAAGACAAAATACATCAGTTTTGAGAAATATACTAGCCGTATATTAGCCGTTACTGAAAATGTCTAAACCTAACACCCCTCCTTACTGGGACAGTCAATGACCAGTAGATTCCCAAATAATAATCAACTGTTAACACAATAGAGTGACGTCATGACCATGGATTAAGTTAGTATTAGGTGTGGTCGTAATGTTCCTTCTTGAACTTAAATTTGTTGACTCATTAATATTGTATGACGTCATAAAAAATACATTAACCTTTTTTGTCTAGTTAATGCCGATGTTTTAAATTTTCTCAGAAATATGAACAGTTAGTGTTTTGAAATTTCAAAATTAGTAAGTTGACTTCTGAAGACATCATGTAACTCTATTTCAGCCGTATGTATCACTCATGGATACATACTTTACTTCCGGTCACACTATAGTTTTAATAGAAAAATAAATCAATATAAACCAACAATTAACCAAAAGCTTTTCATATCAATGCCAAATTATTATTGTTTCTTGTCATGAACGTATTGGCATATTCTTCCCCTACCTTTCACAAGTGATAATGGCTGTAAGATATGGTAGATTATAAGAAGTCATTGGCTATCACGTATATGTAATATGTTGTGCCATTGTAGTGAGTTAGTCAAAACTTGCATCTTAATTTGCAACTTAACTTTTAAACTTTCAACTGTGGATTAATCCAAGTACATAATCATATCAAACCTGTTTAAAGACATTAAGTTATCAAGTTAGAAAATCTTACATAGCTAAATTCTCATGGTTGACAATAACATATATCCGTTTGGAAACAAGGAATATAGCAATTTAGCGCATTGTACAGGAGTTGAAAGTGAACAGATCACATGAAAGTCAGTTTATCATATATATGCTTAGTGGTGAAAGAATGAGTTTTTTTCATTTAGAGGATGTTCCAACCACTACAGTGTTTTACTTTCTCAGCACAGTGAAATATACGTCATATGACGTCATATTACGTATTGTCTTCAATCAACACAACGTCAGTAAGTAACACTGGTATGACGTCGACACAACTCTAATTGAACCAGTCTTGGACGTAAACACCACAGACAATAAACAGAATGTTTTATGTTATAGTGTAGTATCACTTATGTCGTAACAGGGTAAAATCTTTGTTATCACTCGTGGCTACTTACTTACGAAAATGCCAGCTTAACCCCCATCACTCGTTGAAAGATGAATAAGTACATGAAAAACACAAACTATCCTCTATAATTGTTCTAGTAGGTAAGTTATATTTTTGAAATGCAATAGGACTAAGGTTGATGACGTCGATGTGATCTCTCTGAAGCCAAACTGAATGCAATCATGGAGTGAATCAAATGTTCATCGATTTGACCTGTTGTGACAGAAAATATTAGCTTTCAGTCAAGTGGATTGCTTACAGCGCCATGAACGATTTTTTTTATTGAACTCCTGTCATTCCCTGCCTGATTCCTCCCTTCATTTACAGTAGTACAAGACTTCAAAATACGTTGTCATGACTTGAAGTGAAGGTTCAATAATGATGTGAAATATACTTATATAACCGAATGCTGAGGCCGTGTCTTAGCATTTCTAAAGATACCATATGTTCCCTGATAGGAAAATCCAATAATAATATTTCTGTGAATGTGATTCCCTTCTCGCACAAGTAGGGCACATGTCAAGTTTGGCTCAGTGCAAGTGTATAAGCTTCATAGATTTTCATCATCTTGGTCGAAGCACATCTGTTACATCTGTTCACTTTTAGAACACTTTCCATTTGTTGTCGAATCTGGAAGCGACAAGGGTAAAGTGTACCTAATCATACAGAATGTAAAGAAATACTAACTTTTGTAACGAGTCTGCCCATGAGGTCTGTCACGAAACTTGTACACATTATTTAATACAGAACAAATCCGTTCGTATCTGGAATCAAAATTGATCTTTATACTTTCTTCTTTGAATAAATTCCATAACAGAAATAGATTTCGTTCGTGAGATTTAATGCCATTGCTGTTGTGCTGATTTTTTAAACATCAAATTGACTCGTGAATAATCCGATTACACTTCAGTGTTGGTTTAACAAATACATTCTTGACGTAATATTAGCAACTACAGCGTGGAGTGGATAATGAAAAATATTTCATTTACCGTTTTTAGTGAGAATCTCTGATTATTCTTGTGAATATTTTGAAATGGAAACAAGATTGAAGGTAATTGAAGGTAAATATGAATTATTTATTTTCTTTTGGTTACAAATGGTTGATGAGTTGATAGGAATGAGCCAATGGGAGAATGCACTACATACATCGGTTTCATTACGTCACACAATTAGCGAGAGACAAGTTGCCAAAATTATTATGTTTATGTCATTGTGTTTTCGTCAAATTTAATAAATTTGAAAACTTTTACAACCAAACTAATCCGTGCTTGTCAATACACTATTTATCCTCTGCAACCGAAAAACTATTTGCAAAGGTAGGAATAATGATGAAATATTGCTATAGGGGACTGCAACCAAATTCGCTAAATACGAGCTTTCAAGTACATGTATGTCCTGCAACCAAATTTTCAGATGTCAAATGTCATATGTCATATTATGGACACTCATCTCTGCTATTTCTATCACTTTGTATTGGCAGTGTCTCTTGCGTCAGATGCATTTAAAGATCAGTATGGAGTCCCCGTCATAGAGACCCTTCAATTACTCTTAAGCCAAAATGTTTAGAAAACTCCACAGAAATAGTATGTCGGTATAAAGGAGCAAAACGGAAATTCTAGTTAATCGTGCTAAAGCTGGGTTACTCTCGAAGATTTGTATTTAATTGACTAGCGATGAAAAATACTTACTTGATGGCCCTTCAAGCTGTTGTATAATTGATACAAACTATTACATATAGAAGCGAACGACTTAAATGATTTGACCAATACATAGAGATCAGTAAAGTGTCTTCTGATATCAAATATATAATCGCGGGTTGAGAGCTGTCAGAACTGTTTACTTTGGTCAGTTAGTGTTGATGTATTTGGTTACAGGTGACACGAAATGAAACTTTGTTTCAAAATCCAAAAACAACAGTTATCATTGAAGTAATAGATACACTTGAACACAAAATTGCCATAAGGATTGTTAAGCAGTTATCTAAGCTTTCAACACTGTGATGTTATCAACGTTATGACATCATATAATTGTTGCCACAAAAAAACCCATTAAACTACAGCAAGAAATCATTTTAGTAAAATGTTAAACTTCAGTGCAAATGTACATAGTATTAAATAAAATTTAAATTTTGTATAAACATTTATTTTGTTCATTAGTTTGAAAAAAAACCCCACTATACCCCCGGTATCAATATCAACTTTACAAATACTAAACCCAAGTCAATTAGCCATGAAAATGTTGATTATAACATGGTTCCCATGGTGTCGTTGTTTGCCATAGGCGCAATAGAAAATCTCAACTGAATGCGAGGATTTTATTTTGGGTCAATGCTACTTAGGAAACATCTTAGTTTTAAATACATAACATGTTAACATTAATGAATTTCATCAGTTACTATTATAATACCAGTTATACATTATGACCAGCCCTGTTCACAAGTGATACCCTTTATTCACCATGCATTTCTAAAGACAACAAACGTTTGAAAATTGAAACCCGAATAAACCAAAGATACAAGTGGGAAAAGTACGTTTCTGTTTATGTCCATACATCATAATGTATAGTCCCATACTGAAAGCTTAATATTTCGATCTTATCACGTTTAGTTGTAAATGGCGTTATTCCAATCAAAATGAGTTAATTGGACTTTATTGCAAAAAGTGTGGCAATCAGTTTTTGAACTAGATTGTTTTGATACCATGTTTTATACACTTGTTTCATGACCAATGTTGACCTTAAATAAATTATAACTTTATATAAGTACTAATTGATGCAGAAAACACAAGTGCTTTCGATTAACTTGATTCTCTTTGCATTATAACTCTAAAATAGCCGCTTCTTTAGTAGTTTGTGATAACAATTATCTTCAATGATAATGACATGTGTCTTCACAAGGAGGCCATTTTCTAGGAACGATTCACTTCGTCTGAAATTAGTCGTTATTTTTTTATACGATCAGTTTCTGTGTTTTGCTGTTAGCCCAACTCACATTACGTAACGTAATATCGGATAAATTTTATCAAACACTGTCACTAACATGATATGATTAACAGGCAAACAGTTTGATGACATGATCAGATATGCAGTAAATATTTATTTCTGACCTCCTCGTGGTTTTCAAATCAATTAGTTTATGAAACTGACGGAACTATGTGAGTGATCTTGAGGTTCTCCACAGCTGATGATACTTTCAAGTGATAAATATATGATGATGGACGACTCCTTGTAAACTGAATCGTGCAGGATTGAGAAAATTAGATGGTGTCGTTGAATAAACATAAACAGGTCTGTGTTGCTACCATGAGCTTTGACCGACCCATTTGACTTGAAATTGTTATGTTTTTGTTTTTAGTGAAACCGCAGATTCGGTGCTAGTGATAACTTTCTGATAACAGAGGCTGCTTTTCCTTCGTATGTTGGACAGATAGATATAATGATAATGATGATTAAGGAAAGTTATATGTATCACTAGAAAGTAGAAAACTAGAAACAATTCTCAATAACAGAACAATAATGTAGACTTCATAATGCAATAACAAATGTATTTTATTTCGTAAGTATCTGATCATATCAGCTTTACCAAATAAAACAATATATGCATAAATACAAATATAACCTTCCATGTCCATATATTCAATTTATACAGATTGTTCTGTAAAAGAAGTTTTCTTTGTGAGTATTAAATTTGTTATAAAGTTGAATATTATATACTTAAATGCTTTGCGTTCAGTTCAAATTTTAAATACACTCACTATCAATCCACAATAACCTCTAGTAATAACCCTGAACTCGCATAAATCTGATAAATAATAAGGTTACATGATACCATCTGTTATTCGAAAGACCTATAAACATGTTTTCAAATCCTCTTCGTTCAGTGGAAGTTCCATTCATTTCAGTCTTTATATACATGGTGTAGAGGAAATAGGGATATTTCTCACAGCGACAAAAACATCTCCCTAAGCAAGCTCCATAGTGTACCCCTAGATGATGAAGTGTTAGTTCAGTAACTGATAGATGTTGCTCTTACCCAACACTGGTCACGCACAGCAAACACAGGTCCTACTCATCAGTGCCTGAGAGAGCCACACGAATCTGTAATTTTGTAGATCAGATTGATCTGTTAGCTCTTGAATACAGAACATGGGTTTTTGGTTCGTGAATGTGATTGGGAATAGATCAGTGACGGCACATTGAGTAAGGCGATTTTTTAACATGTTTACGACGAAGAGATAAACAAATAAAATGTACACAATTACTTATATAAATACAGCACAAACCCTCTTAAATATGTGTTACTACTCCAAAAAGTCAATAATCTCACCCCTACCCCATCTCAACAGAAACGAATGACATTTTCTATATCCAATATTTTCTGAGGCTAACAAATTAGAGAATCTGTCCATACTTTTGTGAAAACCTAGAAAAAAAGACCTGAGGCGTGGGCTTGAAACTGACGAGGGCGGAAACCAGAAACACATTCTTTGTTGTTTAGGCTAAGAGTAACATAAATGTTACTACGGAACTATACCAAAAATACATTATCAGTGTCCACTCAATGTGTGTCTGCCTCTTAAATTATTAAAGCAAGAAAGCTGTAACATTATACTAAACATAATCAACTCAATACTCATGACCCAAAACAAAGATTATCTTCTATTAGCCTTCATTTATTGACAATATATGAACGCTTACAGAAGATATGTTTTTGCAATCACCACGGTTGTCATCACATCTGTGTTTCCTACATCTGACCCAGACGATGAACCCCCAAAGGCACTGAGATGGTTTATGATATGGAACTATATACATGTATAAACTGACATTTTCCTCATGGTCCACGTCGATTAGATCTGCCTGTCCCCCAGCTGACAAGTATGAATGCTAGTAGAGAGACCATTTGTTATTGCTGCCATTGTTGGTCATCATCTCAGCGATTTCGAGACCTGATCACGACAGTGGACTGTCAGAGGTATAACTCTTTTGTAGTCAGTCAAATAGGAGTAACTGACTCAAGAGATCATTCAAGGGTGGCCTACAGTTGGACAGTCTCGATCATGTCCACAGTCAATTCTCTAATTTGCTTTTATTTTAACCAGATTTACAATTGTATTATGTGTATACTCTTATAGAACATAGGGGCCCTTACGAGGCGGAGCCGAGTAAGGCTCCAACGGGGTAAAGTGTAGGGTATCATTTGATACACGAGGAAATATATGGGTATATCTGTCTTATACCCCACTTACGGTCGAGTTTAAGTGGATACTATTTCATAATATTTCTCCAATGTTTCTCAGTTGTTAAAAGTGTAGATATATTAGAAAAGTATAGGTATATCAGAAAGAGTATAGGTTTATCAGAAAAAATGTAGGTGTATCGGCTAATACACCTACACTTGTGACAAAAGAAAGCACGAGCAACGAGACCGGAAGTGGGGTATAAACACTCACATACATCTACAGTATCTAGAAAGGAAAAGTGAGAAAGGAACTGAAATTAATGATAATTTGAAGACTCACAATTTGGAATTGTCAATTGTCATGATACAGTATTACCAAAATTCAAAGTCGAGAGTGAATCACTGTCTTCAAAGTGTCAATGATAGACTATGAAAGTAATGTTAAATTGTTATATTTGGATCAAATTATGTGCAACAGTAACATCAGCTGATGATTATTCCATGGTTAATGGTTTGCTGAATACCGGCTTGAACGATATTAGTCTCTTTGGCTGTCAACTTATTTATATATATATATTTAGCTATGTATATATCATCTTTTTGGGTCAGATAAGTAAAACTTTATGTTCCATCAACTTGTCAATATACTCCTAAAAGGTAAAGGATTGAAGAACATGGTCAAAAAGTTTATTTGATTCCCAGCTGCAACGCAACCAACACCTGATGCTACTAATAACAATGATTAGCTGGCTGAGACAGAATTGAAGGCTTGCTATTGCTTGATATTGTATTTCCCATTACGCTAAATAGGTGTTTTCTTAATGTATAGGAGGTCGCTCAGATAATGCTTAATTTCAAGGTGAGTACTAATGGACCATAAAACATTATTTGATGAGCTGCTGCAGACAGTCAATACAGAGGCTGATAAGAACACAAGGTGATTCAACACGAAATATAGCAATAGTTAAAGCAATGTTCTCCCACCCCTCGTTTTTATTGTCTTTGCTTATTAATTCAAAACTGATTTATTTAAAAACGTTGATTACACAAATACTGATTTGTATAACACGGATTATTTCCATTCAAATTGGAACAATTGATATAAATTGAATGCTTTTGAAGCAAACAAATATATGATAACTGTAAAGTGTGTGGTAAACTTTGTAACTAGACAAGTAATTTATCTTATCTTTCTGACAAGGACAGTCAGTTTTGAAAATATCTGATTATAGGATTCAACCTCCGGAGGTTCACATTTGGTTGAACCACTTCAAAAGTAATTATTTGCTCTTTTCATGCGACTGTACTAATTAGGAAGTTTTTATGCGATTAGAAAATGATAAGGCTTAAAGATTGTTTGAACATTTTATTTGTCTTGAAACCATTCACAATCCTACATGAAAGGATCCATTACATTGACTGATAACAATATGAAGACAGCATGTATTACCGTAAGAAATGTGATTTGGTAAAGAGAAGAAAACTGAAAAAGAAAAGGGTGCATTTTAATTTTTTGACAAAAAAGGACGTGCTTCTTTAGGGAATCCCCATCAAAACTTTCCTCCATGTTTTATGTGATGAAAGAAATATAATCGAACATTGTCTGTTTTTCAATACATCATTATTGAGAATGTACGTTTGTATCAATTCAAACACCTTTATATCTTTTCAAACACCTTTAACTCGCTGAATTCTCTCATTACACAACAACGATGTTAAAATAACTTCTTGCTCGTATATCATGCAGCCTGTTTGATTATTTATTGTAGAAACGAGCAAATGAGCTGGATGTTATCAGTGAAAAGAGATTGCACTGTAAAATGTAACATTAATCCTCTTCGATAGCATTGTATGGAATGTGAAATAATGTTTCCATTTAATCTTATGGTGATGCCAGCAGGCAGATTACAGAAGACACGAATGTGTGAAAAAAGAAAGATAACGTTGCTTTTTTGATAAAACATAAAAGAAAATTAAGTGAATAAAGTAGTTAATAACAAATATTTGAACTTGTGTACTTGTCAGTTGATCACGTCTTATCACTCCTAATGAATTTAGTGTTTTGCTTTTGACAGTTTTTAAAGCTCCTTGACCTATTAAAAATATCGAATAGCATGTGTAATTGATATGACTATACATATTTTATATACATCAAATGACTGGGTTTTTGAGGCAACGGGACAGGTATTGCCATCGATATTTTTTATTAATAGTTTACTGTATCATTCTGTTTTGTTGCAGTTTGCAGAGCGTCAGAAAAGCAAGCAACTTCATGTTTGTCTCATCTGTTTGTATGACACAACGAGAATTCAAATGTGATCAAGATGTGCCACACGCAACTGTGACGTATACACAATACAAGTGGTGAGTCATCTTGAATCGACTCTCTGTAAAACTTTTAAGTTGATAATCGATCAAAAGCAGATCTTTATACTTCATATAGTTGTCTGCTGGTCTGTTGTGCTGCATATGACTTTAATATTTGAATCCATACTTGGTGGTTCTGTAACTAAAGTAATACTGAACATCATTCTGAATATCAATAGAAACACTTCGGAAGACAATTTGGTTGATTGAGGTTTTTCAGAAGGATGATAATATTATCTAGTCAATCAGACCATACATTTAACCTCTCACTAACCTTTGCAATGCTGTAAGATAGTATATGCACACTCAACATGTGTCAGTATTGAATCTATCAGTGTTTCCTGTCAGATGTACAGGTAAAATCTATAAAATATCTATGTCAGATTTGTCAGTATGTTTTTAAATTTTCATTCTGTATCGGTTGGTAAACAAACCCATCATAGTCACAGTTCAGCCATTAGAGCATATTCTCTGAACAAATTAGAACCATAATGTTAAATGCATAAAACCAGAAATGTAAGCATATCTACATGCATGTACTTACAATTTTACAATCTTAAAATGCAAAATTAAAAGTGTTACTTCTGCTAACCAATATTGACCAACAGTGATGATTTTGGTCCCCCCGCAGAGAAGAAGAATACATGTTTCAGTCTACATTTCGACATCTTTATCATTCTGATAATACAACATATCAGCGCGAGTAATTAAAGGACCACATAACATTCATTGCTGAGAAGCTTAAGGCATTCATCAAAGATAACGTGCTAACGAGCTGATAAGGAATCTCCTATGCTTGGTAAAGTGGATCTTGTACATAACAACTATGATTCATCTTTGCAATTATTAAAGGAAATGTCACATAATTTTAGCAATATGTTTTATAACTCCCGGTTAATGCACCGTTTATCTACTTCAAACTGATCTAGTTGTTAAATTAAAGCCCTGGAGGTTTATATGTCGACTTACTTCCTGTTGCAAAAGTAATTACTTGGTGTTCCTTCTGGCGTTTGTACTATTGATTTAGATTATTCAAATTCGAAGAATTTGGATATTTTTTGCTGTGTTTCCTGAACACATCAATACGTGTTTCACAAGACTCAGCAAACAGTAAGGAGATCACATTGTATAGATTTGGAAAACATGTTGTAAAGCATGTCTTTATAACATCTATAACATAGATATACAACTTTTAAAGTATACCTTTTTTCTTTCAAAACGAAGGCTAGGTTAGTATTTCTATTATCTACACAAATGTATATACAAAATGTCTTTATGCGATAAAATAATGAAAATGCTAATTAAATTTGTGTTGCGCGATGTCAGTTCCTTTTTTTTGTTACATTGTAAAAATATGTTAAAAGACAACATATTTCAAAATCATTATTTATTATCCTCCGGATCGCTTGTAGCACCAAGTGGGGGATATAGTATTCTGCAGTGTACGTCCATATCTGCTTATCTACTACGGAATAATCTAATAACTCTTCATTGGATTCATTTCATATCTTGCATATATGTTCAACATGGTGAGAGTTATGTTTCAACAGAGTGAGTTTTACCTTCATTTCAAGGTCACAACGAGACTTTACCATGTAACCTTTGTCAGTGTTATATCTCAAGAACGATTGACTGGATTTTCTTAACATCATACATATTAAATAAATTAGATCTTCGTGCTCTTGACATTATTCTTGAAACATTTCGGAATGTGAACTTGCATGTTAAGCTTACCAGTTGAATATCTCAAAAACTTAATGACAATAGCTTGTTTGTTAATGAAATGAGGTATGAGCACAGTTTACTTAAATTTAGATTTCCACCGTAAACTGTACAACGGATTTGTAACTAAAATTGATATTCAACTGTCATATTATTCTAATGGTAATGCCTGCAGGAAAAAGTTAAAATTTATATGTTAAAGGAAAACAAAATTGAAGATCCTTATGACAAATGAAATGACCAAAAGAAAGAACTCATTTTCCTGATTGATTTGAATCAAAATTGGATTAATGTCCATTGATTATCATGTCGACAAATTTAAACAGTTATATGTACTTGTGATGAACCCAAAAGGAAACACTTTCCCAATGTAAATCTAAATTCAGAATTGATGTAAAAATTTTCTTTTTAATATTCTATATACATAGCCGTTTGTTGGAGACAAAAATAAGTAATATTGCAACGGGATTACCTATATTAACAGTAACATTTCAGTGAGTTGACCCTTTTAAGAAAACCCTCATCCTATTATTACTTTTTTATTGGCGAGTTGTGTCATGAATAAATATATATTGTTTTTTACGTTACATTAGACATCAGTATTGATAAAGATTAATTGGACAATCAAATGATTGAGGCGATTTGGTTGATTGGGAAGTTTTCAGAAGGATAATCACATTATCTGGACAGTCAGTCTACAACCAGCCGCTCTCATTAACCATGTAAATCAAGGGAGAAATTAGGTTAACCGACACACTGATCACCGAAATTGTAATTGCATATAGGTCAGTTGGTGAATCTTTAGAACTCCTCACATACGATTCTTGAAGGTTCACATTTATTCAACAGTATACACTTAATTACTCATGGTGAGGTCATTATGTGAAATACAAGGACTCGAGACCTGACTCCCATTATACCGAAATGTTTTTTTCTTCAGACTATAATATGTATTTTCTTATTTGTCAAATCAGGGAACTCATCAGCTGACGCCATCTTGAAAGCGAGCGTCAAAACAAACAGGCACGTGACAAATCACGTGACGAGTCAATATCTCCGGTCAGTGACAGAAATTCACAAAACTGACCTCATCAATGGAATCGGAGGTCAATGTCCATTTTTTTTTTTCGATCACGTGGTGTGAACTGGCCAATGATATTCTTACAAATTTAATAGAGGTATAATAATTTGCATTGCTGTAAGATAGTATATGTGTAATAAACATGTTCACTAGTGCATCTTCTGGTACATCGGGGTTTGGATAGTAGGAGCTAAGATTAGTATCAGCGTGCACATTTATATCTCCTCGCTGCAAACGATTTGTATTGGCAATTCAATTATCTTGGGTTCGGTTTTTCAAAGCTAATGTAAGTTTTAGGAATCATTTACATGTACATAACATTTTATTATGGATATAGTTTTTCTTCAAACATGTATAAATCTTATTTGGTCATTATGAAAGTATTATTTGATCATTATGGATTGTCTTATTGTCATGAAAATCAGCTCAAATTATTCCATAATGTCATTAATTTGACCTACATGTCAATCTCCCTGTCAATACAACTCTTCTGCATTTACCAGTTTTGACTAATCGAGGAAATCAAGTCAGTCTTCAGATGAACATGCAAACGATTTTGTAAGATGATCTTACAAACCACGCAGGAATGTAATACCTAATTGATTGCAAATCACTTGCAATCATTCAGGAAATTCATGTACATTTATATAAAATCATTATTAGTATTTCTAGAAAGCTACAGCATTAAGGACATAAACATACTACGAATATCTATTTGACTCTTCATTAGACAGAAAATGAAATAGCTTCACTCCATATACAAAAGACAATAATGGCTAATGTTATTCTTGTCATGTATCAATTAACCGAGTTAACAAAGATACATATAAAGAATATCGTTTCCGGAATAGAACTAAAAAAAAACGTGACATCAATGGAACTTAAACATATGCATGATATGGAACAATCACCCTGTGCAGTTTGAAGTGTTACCAATGATTCAAATAGCTTATAACATTTTAAAAAAGAATTGAGTGGTTAAGAATTAAGAATCATTATTACATTCATTCATAATTTTCTCACTGGTTGGGGGAAAAGGCTGAGTTTCTCTACTTTTTCACTTGTAATACAGCTTACAGTTGGTATGTGAGTAGTATGCCAAATGTTAGGAAAATCAATACACACTGTGTTTGTTCGACCATTTGGCTGATTGCGAGGTCATCTAAGGGATAATTGCATTATCAGGACAATCATACCATATCATCAACGGCTTTCAGAAATCTTATATAGCAAAGAAGATTTGTGTCAGTCACTTGGAAAGATGAAAATAGTTGCATGTAAGATATTGGATAAATCGTTTATATCAAATGGTGCCAGATTAGTGTAATATGATTCACTTAACTAATCCGTGTTCATCTTCTATAGAACTAGATGATTGATCTTTATAGTATTTGGTCCACATTTCAAGTATAATGGCCTCCTCAAGCACTAGGCCATCTATACTTTAGCAAATTTTATGTGCGGCAAATTAAAATAATCAACTCGAACCAAATTGATATCATGGTTTAATCAATTATTAATTTCATTAAAAAGCTGAGAAATGGTGACATTGTCGCTTCCAGCAAACTAAGACATTTCATATGTGAATTGATGTTTAAAAAGTGCTGAATTAATATTGGATTGTTTTTTTGGTATTTTTAATATACATTATATCACTTCTTGTTGAGGGGTATATATGGTATACGTTATGAGATTGTAACACCTCTTACTCCTTGAATTTAATTTTAAGGGCACTAATCGCCTTTTGACGACCTATTGTACTGAGTGAAACTCGAATAATTTAATTTAATTTGCTTTGTCATGTGTAAATCGTCAATCCAGTTTGGTAGAATAGATCATTAAGGCCGTGGACCAATGAGTTATGTAATTGATACTAAATTATGAAAGAGTTATGCATGCCACTTCTAAACGTCCTTCGAAGATTTGATTATGGAGCTGTGTAGACAACATTATACGTACCACTTTAATGTGAGCACTGCCTGAATTATTACTTTCCGATATGTTCATTTAGCATATTGAATACAATGTGTAGTTTTAACATATATAATACTGACTGCTTTTAAACATCCCATTGCATTAAAAATGCCAAAAAATCCTTGAAACTTTTTCCATTCCTCATTCCTACACAGAGAAAATCGTTTAAATCAATAATGCAACGACCAGAAGGGCTACCGAGTAATTACGTTAGAAACAGGGACAGCCCGAATCAGCTACATGCTAACGTCTGGACTCACTGAGTCTCACCACTAGGGGCGCTTAATTACTTTATAATTGCTCCAGCAAACAAACAGACTGCTCTTGTCAGACAGACGCGATGCGTTTCTGTACCATCACAAACTGACTAATTGAAGTTTAAACACAATATGACATACTTTTGCGTATAAAAGTAATTTCAGTTATAAGTAAACATTGAAATATACTGTAAAATAATCATATGTACATAATATAATATATAGTGTCTGTAAAACATTTATTGTTTGTTGATTTGTCTCTAGAAATGGTTACATTCGTCAGTGTAGCGAGTTGACATTGTCTTTTAATCATTAACGCCTTATAATGTGTTTGAGTGAGCAAATGCTATGTTACATGATGTCAAAGTTTAAATACGAAGAGTGAACAAACAATAGCCTCTCAAGAGATTTCACATGATGATACCTAAGTGAATGTCACGAGGTTCTGCCACAATGTAGTTGACGCCACAGGGATAGTGAAGCAATGTCTACCAATATTATTGACTTTGATTGAGGAGTCAATACTATTGTTGGGTGGGTACTTATTGTCCCCCGCCGCAACGCGGCGTCCGTACGTACGTACGTCCGTACGTCCGTACGTCACATTTCTTGTTTACGCGATATCTTATGAAGCGTTGCATCCAAAGTCTTCAAATTTCATGTCTGCCTACATTGTGGGAAGACGCAGACACCAGTCATTTTTGGTGACCTTGGTCTTATTTTCAAGGTCACCATGACACTTTGACCACTTTTTGAACTCTTGTTTACGCGATATCTCATGAAGCATTGCATCCAAAGTCTTCAAATTTGGTTTCCGCCTACATTGTGGGAAGACGCAGACACCAGTCACTTTTGGTGACCTTGGCCTTATTTTCAAGGTCACCACGACACTTTGACCACTTTTTGAACTCTTGTTTACGCGATATCTCATGAAGCGTTGCATCCAAAGTCTTCAAATTTGGTTTCTGCCTACATTGGGGAAAGACACAGACACCAGTTTATTTTGGTGACCTTGACCTTATTTTCAAAGTCACTACAACACTTTGAGCACTTTTCGAACTCTTGTTATCACCATTTATTATGACCGGTCTGACAAAATGTTTTCAAATTTGGTTCCAGTCTACATTGGAGGATGATGCAGACGCCAGTCGATTTGGTGACCTTGACCTTATTTTCAAGGTCACCACAACACTTTGACCACTTTTAGAACTCTTATTAACACGATATATCATGAACCCAAGTAGCTCCAATGATGTGTCTTACTAGGTCAATGTCACCGGCGGGGGACATTGCCATGTTTGTGGCAAACACTTGTTTCTAATGTGTTCGGGCTAACTACACCACATTGGCCTTCTCAGTGGTATTTCGTTGTTTAATTTATATAGAAAGATAACATTGTTCAATCTTGCTCAATAACGCCTTACAAACCCGTTCTTTAGAATGGCATGGTAATTTATAATGATAGTAATAACCTCGTCCTTATGGTATGATAAATAGTAGTTTAGGAATAAAAAAGGTGTCCATTCTGATAACAGTCCCACTTTGCAGTTGCATTAAGGATTAAGAAACTCACTATATTTATCATACTTTTTGCTATTCTTCTTTATGAATCGTACAGTTTTGTCTTAAAAAATCCATACTTAATCATGGAATATCTATCATGTTATTGTTACCAATGACGAAATAGTTGAACAAAGTTTTTTTCGAAAAACAGTCCTGTATGTCTGAAACCAGTGATGTTTCAAGGTGAAAACTAATCGAGTAGAGATTAAACAAACGGTATGATCGCTTTCAGTTTTACTCCATTACAAATAACCTATTCCTTTTTTTACAAATAACTAACAAGGACAAATTCCTCTGTGCAATCTTGAATAATTTCAATTTGTTGGTTTAAACTTACTACTAATGAATCCTAGTTTAAGGTTAGGGCTTCTGTAATAATTGATATGGGTAGTATTTAGAGCCATGACTGTGAGTTCTGTTAACACGAATCTTCTGAAGTGCTCCTTATTGGTCAAGCAACTATGTGACGAATATAACTGTCAATTTGCTATAGTGATCCATGGTACAGGTGACAACCAAGCATGGACAGTGTTTTCTTAACCAAACGTCACCAACTTTTTTGAAGGGTGCAATTTGTTAACGGAGAATAATTATTAGATCTTCAGCAAATTTGGCATTCTACTTTTCTGTTAGATTCCCTCTGATTCTACTTTTCCCGTTTTGGTGGCAACCTTTTGGATCTTTTGAAGGGAAATACTTTTAAAATCTCTAAAATGGATTATTTGAAGTTTGAGTAAAACATTATTCAGTTTCTAATTGATTTTGACTAACCTTACTGTCTAGAACATTTCCAATGAAATGGTTAACAACTAAGAATGAAAGATATATAACAGGTTACATTTGTTACAGTTGTCAAAAGAGTAAAATATTGATCGCAAAAGTATCATAACAACATATTGAAAACATCATATATGGCCTTTTATTTCCCTTACGTATGGGCATTTGTACAATTTCAGTGAGTGATTATGTTTTTAAAGTTTATGAAACGCCTTCCTCTAAATTATATCCAACAACATTTAAAAACATTTTTGACACATTTGAAATATCACATAAACTATGGTTCTGGGGTTATTTATTAGTCTATCATATAGACATAAACTCAGTTTTACAAATAAATCAAGCAGACACTGTTACACTGTTTCCATGTGAAGTTTTCTCACATTTTGTTCAGTTATAGTTTCAAATCTTCAAAGATCAGTAACATCATGCCATGTGTCTGCGAGACATCTAAGCAATCTATTGTAACTAAATTACACATTTATGATGGCTCTGGCGGTTTTGATGAGCTCGATGTGTGTGCTGTTCGTGACTAGTGTGAACTAGGAACAGGCTGATCTACTGACACTCCTGTTTTACACATTTTCGTCTCAGTCATTCAAAATGATCAAGTGTGAATATTGATTGTTGTCCCAGTATTATGTTTCTATGTCCGGTTATATATTTTGATGAGTTTCTCTTTTACTCTTTTATTTCTATCCCGATTAATCATCTTATTTTTTGCTGTCTGAGAACAAAGAATTTTCTCTGAATGAAACACATGATTGTTGTTATTTTTACTGTGCATGATGTATACAGCATGTTGGCTTGACGAATTATGATGCTCTAAATTAGAAATTTGTTGGATACTTACAAGTATTTATATTTTAACTCGTTCATTAAGCAAACTGCAAGTTTATCATTTGCAATATTGTCAAAAGATTCAGAGACTTGAAAACATACCTTTATCTTTCAGCTGTGGAGTGTTTAGGTGTTTTGATGGGAAAATGTCCTTAACTGTAATTAATGTAATACATAAACCTATCATGTGTTTTATCTACACTTAATGGCTTGGGATCAATAATAGATTAACAGCGACCATTAGTACAATCCAATAACCGCTTTTCCAGCGGGGAAATAATGTCGCCCAAATTAGAAACAAGCCTCATGCATTAAACAGCTCATTTTCTCTTTTCTCGTTCAAGTAAACCGTCACAGCACATTTCGTTATAACACATATACATGGTGCCGGAGGTTAACTGTCGCTTGTTGAAAGGTGATATAAAGAACTCATATTGCTGCCAAATAGGTTATGATTTGATAAAAGTCTCACATGTCCAGAAGCTTACACAGGCAAACAACGTAGATCCGTCGAAGACAGCTCATCTTTATTCATGAAATGCATCTGAACTCGGTCTTGAACGATGCGTTTCACACAGAGTAGTCAATCCTTAATGAATGGCCATGTATTCACAACATTCAACTCCCCAGTGGCTCCTAAATAGTAATGAGTTCAAAAGCTTAGTTTAAGTGTATTACTCACATAATGCGATCAGTTGGATTTACATGTAAAACATGGCATGAATTCATATTATTTACCTCTAATGTTCGGCATACAAAGAGTGCAATGAGTTTTCCTGTTTATCTACTGAACAACATGTAAATGTCTTGTTGATAAATATGTATTTACAATGCTGTCATGTTGTTATTGTTTGAATTTCCAGAGCAATGAAATAAAAGTTTCAATGGCGGGATCACGTTTATGAACATTCATCTGTCTATATCGTGTGATGTCAGCTATTATTCATCTGATATATCTTAAGAGATTCGCCTCAAAGCACCAGCAGATTATATCAGAAGATAAGGGTGATGAAACGAATCGTTCCTCTCAAACAAGACTTGTTTCAGTCCTGGTGATTACTGTTTTCTTGTTAAAATGTGCTCATGTTTATCTTTAAAATCAAGCGTTAACATCTCATTAGAATTAATTAATCTGATATGTAAAACGGTGTCATGTTGTTTTGTTTCTAGAATAACGAAATAGAACTTCCAATGGCAAGATAACGTCTAGGTGTGTGCATCTCTATTTAGTGTGTGACGTCAGGTATTATTCATCTGACAAAGCTTATTATGTCATAAGTGATTTACATTAAATTAATACATGCTGATTATATCAGATGATTAGAGTGATGAAACGAATCAGTTCTTTTTAATAACCCTGGTACTGTTCAGAGTGAATACTGCTTCCTTGTAAAAATGTTAAAACAATTGACAACCTTTTTGGCACGAAAATAAATGTTTTCCATATATCAACTTATTATTTAAAAAAATTCAAAATTAAAATAGTCAAGCAGGAATAACATAAGATTTCTCATCAATGAGAGCTACAGTTTCTCATTGAGCAAGTTGTTTCTAAAATCTTTGGCATCGTCTGTATTAAACTATTTTTAAGATGTTGAAGGAATTTGAATCCGTTAAATTTATAAAAGGTAAATATCTATTAAACATTATACAATGAACTTATGATGACTTGATTACAAACTTAATTTACATAGATATTTTGTAATAGATTAAGATTAACATTCATATCACATTTCATGCATAAGCTATAGATATAAATGAGATAGCTTTTTATCTGTATTTATACACCTGTAATCTCATGTGAAATGAACAATTAATAAGTGTAACATTTAATCCTACATCACATAAAGACATTTGCATTAACTGCCCAAAAAAGTTAAATCTAACATATATTTATTGCATAATTACACCATTAATTAAACGTTTTTTTGTGATATACGGTACTTATCGATTTTCCATTTAATACTTTTTTCTTAAGCGAATTGATGATTTTGTATTAAACGAGTGAAAGCGAGACAAATACCAAATCATTCATGAATCTTTAAAAATAAACATACGGAATACGGAAGAGGTTTAGTATTCTGCTGATAACTTAATCAAGCAAAGTTTCTAACAAAGTACTAAAACTGGAACTTCCACGAATTTCGGTCATTGTGACGTCACAACTTCACAGTACAATGAAGAAAGTTTAAATGAGCACATCTGATATACTTCTTTTTACAAGCTTTGCTTGCTTTTCAATTTTTTTCTACCAACTTGTAAATGTCAATTGATCAAACACCAGACTGCACTCGCTGTGTTCTACGAACAAGAGGAAGTGCCATTTATAGCTTTCTCATGTACCAATTAAATTCGATCCAAATAGCCTGGTTTAAGCTTTATATATGATTTTCGAGACCACGTCTCATTATGTTCACCATTGTGTTTGATGTAGTTTCTATTTACATTGTTATGAACATGAAGGGAATGTTGGTTGATTCATATGGACTCGTCACGAAATCTCCACGCCTGTTATAACATGCTAAAAGCACAGGATGAAGCGGGCAGTGTAAACTGGACTTCACATGTTAGATTGCTACTATTTAAGACTGGTTATTCATATGCCTGGATGTTTCAGGAATGTGGAAATGTATCCCAATTCATGACTTTGTTCAAACAAATTTGTATAGCTTTGGACATCCAATCTTGATATTGGCAAATAGAATCATCAACATTTCTCAAGTTATATTCATCCTTTAAAACTATATATGGACAAGAAAAGTATCTACGTTTTGACATTGATAAGGATTTGAAAAATGTTCTTGTAAAGTTTAGATGCCGGTCACACAATTTGAGAATTCAGAAAATGCGTTTGAACAAATACACTACTTATTCTGAATTATTATGTGACCGTTGTAACTTAAGAACTGTTGAAGATGAATTTCATTTTGTCGTGTTTGTCCTTTTTTAGTGAAAGTAGAACAAAACTAATACCAAATCGATCTTGTAATTTTCCAACACAGCAAAAGTTTGTAGAACTTTTGTCAAGTGCAAATGTAAACATAGGTTTACCTATCTATTTGAAAAGAAATGTGTTTGTATGAAATTAGGCTCGCACACCAAAATGTTCGTGTATAGCAACACTTGTTTAAATGTACACTATGTTTGTATTTGTACTCTGTTGAATAAAATCTCTCTCTCTATGAATGACCTTCAGAGACTGGTGTTGCTATTTTGGATTTCAGAAAAAGGTTCAAAAAGAGTTGTCATTCCCTTTCTTGAGTTTTGATGAATGCATATGATCATGACATTCACAAATTGATATGATTTGACAATTGAAGATGGATTATGTAACATAATTATATTTGAAATGATGCTGTTTTATCAAACGTCTCTGCTTCATGTTGCTTCTCATGACGCAACAAATGACTTAATACATTTCTATTTCAACGTTTCAAGTATGAAATATAGCATTTGAATTCAAAGATAGTTCCCTGTATACATGTATTTTCACACATTACCATCTTCAACCAAGACCTTTTAACAAAGCAATAGAGCTCAGGTAAGTTGTGTTTTAAAATGAATAATAAGATGTTAATGCATGTGAGGATATGATTGTAGTAGTGTTCTATCAATGATAGGATCTGGTTAATTCATGCTTTGCATTTTAATCAAATGTTCATATGGTTGAACTTACACCTACGTTATAAAGACGTTTGAGAATTGGCTTTTCTATTCGGAGTTAGGGGCTGATTTGAAGTATGCTTGTTAAACATTTTCTTGTTGTAATTAATCTTGTGAGAATCGATCCAACTACCGAAACTCCTTTCTTCATGAGTAAGAGTGCTCCCTTGTTGCCATTAAATTCGATTTCTAATAATCTTGACTGGCCTTAATTAAGGAGGATTTAGAACTATCAAATCAAGCTTCACTCATGGTCATAATTATAAGAAGTACACCCCAGTCCCCTTTCTTACCATAACTGCTAAGGAGTATTTCTGATTTCAATTTGAACTGGTAATTATTTCATCTTGTAGATTTTATATGGTAATCATGTGAAGAAAGTTTGACATAAACATCCCATATTACAGCTGTATATGATATTTTCACTAAAAACCAAAATTATGTGAACAAACTTAGACACATTATACTTATTCTTAAGCATTTCATAAAACTTTACAGCTTTGACTTTGAACAATTGTGACAGTTACTATATATAACAGGAAATCACAGACAGTATATGGATATCAAATTATACTATGAATTCTATCTATCCTCCCTCTGGTATATGTATGTATAATCCTCTGTCTTTTGATCTGTAATATGTTTTGACTGTATGACAGACCAGGAGGTCGATATTACGGAATAAACTTCATATGTCGTTTTTATCTACATGCATATACAACCAATACATAACAAACATATTGACAAGAAGTGTCATGCAAATGCCTACAAAAACAAACTTACATGTCCTGGGTTCACTTACATATCAAATAATGTGCAGACACTTGATTGTTGATATAAATAAATTTTAACTGGGCATCCAACATTGTGTGCATTATCCTTCTAAAGCAAAGCACCGATCATTTACACTGGGCATCCAACATTGTGTGCATTATCCTTCTAAAGCAAAGCACCGATCATTTACACTGGGCATCCAACAGTGTGTGCATTATCCTTCTAAAGCAAAGCACTGATCATTTACACTGGGCATCCAACAGTGTGTGCATTATCCTTCTAAAGCAAAGCACCGATCATTTACACTGGGCATCCAACATTATGTGCATTATCCTTCTAAAGCAAAGCACCGATCATTTACACTGGGCATCCAATATTGTTTGCATTATCCTTCTAAAGCAAAGCACCGATCATTTACACTGGGCATCCAACAGTGTGTGCATTATCCTTCTAAAGCAAAGCACCGATCATTTACACTGGGCATCCAACATTATGTGCATTATCCTTCTAAAGCAAAGCACCGATCATTTACACTGGGCATCCAACATTGTGTGCATTATCCTTCTAAAGCAAAGCACCGATCATTTACACTGGGCATCCAACATTATGTGCATTATCCTTCTAAAGCAAAGCACCGATCATTTACACTGGGCATCCAACATTGTGTGCATTATCCTTCTAAAGCAAGGCGCCGATACTTTGATAGATTGCTAAGATTTTGTTATTTATGGTTCAGAGAATATAATGACATATGTTAGGCACATGAGCTTCACTTGTCTAATACCTGTCATAGGTTGAAACAGAGTAGGAGTCGGTGATTATGAACGACAATCTGTCAGTGGGGTTAAGATATTCAACAATGCCTGTGAGAATATACCGTTCATACTTTTCAGTAAATCTCGAGAACGCCGTACATTATATCGAATACATTTGGCACTGATAGTTCCAGTTACAACCATCACGTGTTGGCAAAACTAAGGGCTAATTGTTAGGATCACTGCGGAGTTCAAAGGAAAACTAATTAACGTCTAGGCATAATTACAATAAAATGGAATGATATTTTATCTTTTTAACAAATACGTGCTGATGATTCATTATATTGATAGCGTAAGTGGTTTAAGTATATGCAAAACATCAAACGAATTTATTGCTGATTGATTGAAAAAACTAGGAAATCTACGTCGATGTGATTATACTTTCATATATATGAAATATTTCACCGTAAAGAAAATAATTTCATTACGTTTAGCCCTTTCAGAATTAGATACAAGTTACCTATAGTCATGTAGAATCTGTTGTCCTATGTCAAATGTTAATATTGAAAAGAGATAATTAGTCATGAGGGTGAAGGTCCATTTTAACGATGCCATCACGAGAAATCAAACAATTCGATGTTCTGATGTTTTAATATTTCATTTGTTTTGCCATTGAACTGGTATTTGCCATATTGTACGTTCTGCTTGGCATTTAGTTCTAGTTATTTAAGCAAATACAATACACAATACAAGCAAATACACTAAATGCCAAAACAAACGTTACCCCTCTTTAATTTAAATATCATAAATGTGTAACGTGTTGTTCATGAGTTATTACGATTTTGAGACAAATGTATCTTTTAAAAAGCGCCAACGCTTCCTAAAACAGTTGGAATACATTTTAAACAAAACCTTTATCTTATAACCAACGGAATTTTGTTTGGGAGAGAAACATTGCAAATCTCAGTATTGGGTCAATGTTTTAAGGAAATAACAAAAAAAATCTTATAAATCCAAAACATAACTGATTTAATTGTTTATATATGTGCATGCATTATCAAAGTAGACAATACCATTTTGGCTCACTTACTGACCTTTTTTACAGTTTTCACTTTCATTTTTCTATCATGGGACAATGGACCCCGTCCATGATACTATGACAATAACATAAATAAAATTACATTTTCAAGTCTGCAATTTTAGCACAAAAGGCTTTGAAAAGGACATTAAAACACAACAAACGCAACAAACAAAGCTCTTCAGTCTTCATAACTTTTTATGATATTTAAATTCAAAAAGGGGTAACATTTCCTTTGGCGTTCAATGTATATAAACCCCGAAATCATGTTTCCCCACCGCAAGTTTAGCATGCTCAGAAACAGGGGATATGTCTGTGCGTCTGTGTGTATGTACGTCCATTCCGTACGAACTGGAATAACTCAAGTACAAGTCAATATTTCACTATAAATTATTTATTTTAAATTAGTATACAGAATCCTTGGAACCCTAGTTTATAAAACAATAAATAAATGACATTTAGGAATAAAAGCCACACGTTCTGAGAGATCAAGCTTTTTAAAAAAAAAAATTTATTTCCATATTTTTTTACAGGCATGACGTTAATACAATCTGCTGATAGCACATAAATATGAGGAAATATACACTTCATATATACTGTACATCACATGTCTAATGTTAAACACAAGTATACATGTACGTGCTAACTAGGTCGAAACGGTTACAAAAAGAAGACAGACAAAACTATGATTGTCACAAGCCACTTATAAAAGTGTTGGAATTATTAAGTCGAGTTTATTTATGATTAAACATATTATAAATCACGTTTTCGGAAAAGTAGATGAAGTGTTGACCAAAATTTTATAAATTTCTTTTCATTTTGGTCGGAGAAGTAAATACATTTTGTGATATTGTAGTATTTAATGATTTCCTTTTTGATATAAGTAATGGATGGAGTAAAACCTTTTTTGCTGCTTCGGTAGATTATTTGTTTAGTCAGTAAGATTATGGCATTTAAAGGGTTATTGTTTTTACTTTTGATGCCAAGTATAACTTTTTCAATAGTAAGATTGATAGGAATCTGTTCAGAATGTAGCCATGCTTCTAAATCCTTCCATAAGTTTAAAATAATATCACATTTCCAAAACAGATGATCTAACGTTTCCACCTCACTTTTGCAAAAACAACAAACTGGCGAGTAGGCAGAATGTTATGAATAATCTTATATTGGAACCATTTAAGGTCTGTGCAAGGAGTGCATTTATTACTAATAATGTTAAATATTTTCCATTCCGATTTAGTGAATTGACAATTTAAAATTCTTTCCCATTTCGATCATCAGGGTAGGTAAACAAACGCGGAGTTCAGTAATGTAGAATATATCGTTTTGTTTACCAGATAATTGTTTATGAGCCTTATATTGAAGGGGTAGATTGGTCGAAGATTTATTTTTGTTAAGTTTGGTATATCAAGTCGACATGCGTATGACTTAATAGCTCTCCGTATACCTTCATAAGTCAAAAAATTTATATTAAGGGAATATTTCCTGTTAAATTCGTCAAGGCTGAGTATATTACCATCTTCATCGATAAAATCATTTATCATTATCCCTTTTTGGTACCAAGAGCTATAAAATACAGTTTTATTTGCAATTTGTAGATTCTCATTGTTCCAAACAGACTGAGATTGGAAATCCTCTTCGGTTTTGATAAGCCTTTTTGTTTTTGACAAATAAATTGACCAGGCATTGAGAACATCTTTCCAAAATAAGTTAGTTAGCGTTGGTATTATTCTCTTCTTGACATAACCTGAATCAGAAAGCCAAAGCATATTCTTGTCTTTTATCCGGTTAAAAAACAAATAACCCCATTTATTATTTTTACTATTGAGTCTGTTGATCCATTTTAATTTCTGTGATGTTATTATTTCCCTGATATTAAGTGCTTTTATACCTCCGTGTTCAGGCTTTAGCATCAATACATCTCTTTTGATTTTGTCTGGTTTGTTCTGCCATATAAATTGGAAACATTTCTTTTGAAATTTATCAATACAATCTTTTGAAGGATCTGGTAATACGGAAAATAAATGATTCAATTTGGAAAAAAAGAGGGATTTTATCAGGGTATTTCTTCCGTAAGGTGTTAATATTCGAGTGGACCACAGGTTCATCTGTTTAGTAATCGAGCTAAATTTTTCATCATAGTTTTTGTCCACAACGTTTTCTAGATCTACATCAAACTTTATTCCAAGTAAAGTAAATTCTGTCTGTGACCAATCAAGGTTCCATTCATTACACAGTTTGTATCTACATCTCTTTTTAGAACATATCCATATAAGTTTTGTTTTATCTGCGTTTATTTTTAAACCCGAAAAACGTGCAAAAAACTTCAGATTACCCAAAACTGCATAAAGGCATTTTTCACTCCCGTCTAATGTTAAGGTGGTATCATCGGCGAATTGGGAAATTAAATACTCTATGGATCCTATGGATATTCCTTTGACTTTTTTGTCATTTCGCAACATTATACTCAGAATGTCTACAGCGAGTAAGAAGAGATACGGAGCGATAGGATCAAGCTTAATCCCTGAATCAATCTTCATTATGATGAGACATCCTTCAGTGGAATATGACGGATACGGTTATAAATCAGCACCAAATCCATTTCCTCAGAACAGAAGCTCTAAATCACCCTTCCAGTCCGCAATGAATAGCTGAAGCAACAATCATCAAGGCTCTACATCCAGGACAGGAAGTTAGAGTTTGGGATGATCTGGATATCAGCATGAATCAACAAACATGCCTTCCAAGTAGCATGTGGGTATGGGTGGCTCTGGAGACTAATGGTGAAATCTGAAATGAAAAGAATTTTAACACAAAAATGTATCCTCAAAATTACATTACATGATCTGAAAAAACAGAACATTTACAAGTTTGAACGTTATGTTGATAAAACTTTCACCATCCTGTAAGTAACAGGTTAGAAACAGGTTTCTCAGAAAAATATCCTTACTATAAGTATCTTAAACTCATATAGACAAGTTCCTATATCGAACATGCCGACACATGATATTAATCACGTAAGAGGTTTATCGACTTTCTGCATCATCCCTAATTGTTGGAGTTGAAAGGACATGACTGGCTTTTATTAGAATCCCCATAGACAGCCAGGCTTAAATGATGTCTTATATTTTAACATTGAATGAAAATGTATTTTAATTAATATTATGAGGTTCGCCTTGACATTTATGTTTCATTCGTACATCGTGTTTTGCATCTCTTGTTATGTTCATCTAAGCTGAAATTGTCTTTACAGTCGACATAACTTTGTACGATCTGTTTTATTTACGAGTGCTTCGAAAATTCAGTCCCCAGAATACATCACATTTGTCTTGAAAAAGAATGACAACTGAGTCAACACTAGGTTAAGAGGTTTCCTGTCGCAGACCAACTTTAGTTTTGTACATCTTGCCTTTGGTCCATAAAGAAATATAACAATTACATAGTTATTAAAAATGTCACAGAATACGGACATTTAACAAAAACAAATTATCTTTCTCACAGAACAAAATTTCGTAGAATCCAATTGCCAGAATATTCCGGATGCTTCCGGATTCTTTAGTATCCGCTAATTTTTAGGAGAAACAAAAATATCCACCAAACAGACTCCACCACTTTTTGTCGTGTGGCTGGTAACAGATTGCCTTCCTAAGGCAATAATTTTCTTTTACAAAAAGTGATTAATTACGAATTATAATTTCATTGTCGAAATCAAAATGGAGATACGGTATTTGAAATATATATAAAAACGTTATACTTTTGAATATATTGTTGTAAGTGGAGCAACTCATCCTTTACATACATAAAAATAAGAATGTGTGTTTTGTTTGGTATAAGGATATTTTTGGATCTCTGATTGATTAACTGATTGGTGTATATGGCAATGTTTAATCATAACATTTATGTGTCATTAATATTGTGATAAGGGAACAGAAAACAAAGTTATTTTCCTGCATCAAGTAGATCTTTAGAACTTGTTTGGAAATGTCCTTTCAATCCTAGATACTTTATTTCAAAGTTCAAAACTCGAAAACATACTCACCAACAAGAGAAACGAAATCTGTGTTATAATGACTTCCTTTTATATGACGTAGAAATTAAAATGTTTGGAAATGTCATTTCAATCCTATTCTTATAGATACTTTATTTCAAAGTTCAAAATTCGAAAACATACTCATCCAACAAGATAAACAAAATCTCTGTTATAATGACTTCCTTTTATATGACGATTTTAAAATATGTGATAAAACTGAGCATATCACAACTGGAAAGCAATTCATCATTCTTAAACTTCAGTAAAACGAATCTACCTGACACTCAGTATACTTTTTACAAGTTTAATCTTTGATAGGACACATTCCAGATGCCAATAAAAGCCAAGAAACCTAAATCAATTATTCAGTGAAATATCAGAGCCAATATTCCTCGAAACCCTTGTCGTTCTGATTGAAACACAGCACGCACAGCTCTGAATGTTTTAGTTTCAATCAAAGGCAGTGAATCTTTTTGCTCTATGCTTTTAATCATCTTGTTATCATTGATCAACATGCAGAGAGTTGAGAGAAAAATTTTCATGGATTTCAATAAATGTTTGATTAAAATTTAAAGGTTGAGTTTTAATATTCTTCTTGTTTTTAAACCTAATTGATTATTGGTTTTGGGCAGTAATGAAGATGGCACTTCCATGATCTGGATTTAAATAATGATGTTGGAAATTCAGAAGGCTCGGAAGAGAAAGGAATGTTAAAAAATTCTGTTTTACAATTTGATTGGCCAAAACTCCATCTCTCATAGGTGAACAAATAACACAGGAAGGGAGGGCACCGAATCCTTCAATTGAGCAGGACATATAAATCAGCACACAATCCACTTCCTCTTCACAACTCATTGTTGCACTTTATGGTGACAAGCTTCCCATCAACCATTAAGACATATGTGCTTGAGATGTAGCAGGAACTCTTGTTCATCATTCCTCCTCACAGTGAGAATCTCCTCATCGGCTGCTCCAGGTACTTCTGCCTTTGACAAAAGGAATCTGGTTTGAAAGAGTTGGAGTCTTAATCAATACCAACAATGGTTTATCATTGCAATACGCTAGCTCCAGGAATGAACTGAGTTGTACTTGAAACACACTGAATATAAAACACGTAACAATCTATCATTTCTTTCACATCAAAGTAGTCTTTAGATTCCTGGAGGTTTTCTAGTTTTCTGAATATAATTTGTTTACAATAACAATAACATCATAGGAAAAGACAGAATACTTAAATACATGTTCCCTTCGAAAACAGTAAAACAATTGATTTAATGAGTTCCTATAACTATAGTTTGGGTTTTATACATACACATTTAGTATCAATATTGTATTCGTTTGATTTATTCTATTTACTATATATTATAATACATGTTCTCATATAGCACTACATAATCAAATCTCCAGTTAACACGGAAATGAGATTGTAATGAATAAGCGCAGGACAAATACACCACAAATGAAATCTTGGTATACATGTAGATACCAAACTCTGATGTATACAAACATAACTTGACTTGACCTAGGTCAGTTTGTTAACTTGTACGATCCTTGCAGGCGTTTGGTGACATCCAAACAAATGACATGCTGAAGTGTCTGAAGATGCTTTCGATGTATAGAATAACATAAAACAGAACTTTTTATCGTTTTTTTAAAGAAACTTCAAAGATGTGTTTATCTTCAACTCAATAAGTCATATATACTAGACAAAAATAGTAAGGGATACATAGAGGATACTAAACGATCTTCTATTTAATACCATTTTTATTAAACGACTTAATGATTTTGTATGGTAATAACTAGAAGGAAGTTTAGTATTCTGTTTATTACTCGCCCACCTATAATACAGCGAAAAAGTCGACATGGCTCTGAAACTATGATCCGCGCAAGCCGATACCATTGTGATGACGTTATTCCAATTGTGACGTCAAAACTGCACGCTATTGTGACGTCATACGTGCTGCGTTATTACACAAGTTTAATATTGCTGTATAGATATTACAATGCAGTATCTTACACGGGCGAGTAATAAATATATAAATACTGATCTTTTTATTAATTGACATACTGATTAAAAATATCAATCATAAAAATAAAATATCCCAAACTTTTTTTGTCCAGTATACAATGAACAAGTATCTTTTGCGATCAAGGTTCTAAGACCAAGATCTTGAATTATTTAGCAGGCATGAATCTTCTGAGTATCCGTTATTTTTAAACGCCTTCTCTGGAAGGCAAGCCAGAATATTGAGTGGCATTTTAATGAAATCTATCCATTTCAAGGAAGTTCAACATATTTTTAAATAACTTATTATTTTACTTGTCACAAGAAGATAATTTTACATTTGTTATCAAATAGCATTACATGATTATATGTATATGTATATAAGTGCAAAGATATCGATTTTGAATCTCTTGAAACAAATAAAGTATAACACAATAATCATAAAATATAAAATGCAGTGTGATTTGAAGGACCACAGAATTTTGGATCCTCTTTTTGACGAGGTATCTTCAATGTAATGCAAAGGATTCGGTGAATCTAAATAGACCCGAATAAATATAAATAATATTTCCACATCTCAATGAATAGTTTTGAATTTTGAATTAAGCAAATGAAGGATAATAGCTATATCATAAATGTTACATTCTTCCACATCGTTTACTGCATCGTCATTACTAAAGTTTGAAGGATGTCCACACATTCATCGTCCAATCACTTCCTGTCAAAGCAGTCGATCGTCTAGGGGGGAATAGGTTGGTATCATCCCTGTACACATTCGTCATTCGCTTATGCTTCATACTTGTGCTCCATCTCTTCTATTAATGTAACACAAGTCCCCCCTGTATGCTTCAGGAATCTGCTGCAATCACAATAGTTGGTCAAATCGAATAAAAGAACAGAACATGTTATTCGACAACACTGATTCAATATTAAACCAGAATTTGTTTACCATTTTACAAGATTCGCCAATGTCTTTTTACTGGTTAATTAATCCCATAATAAAACTGGATGGTTATTCAGATCCCCTGTTAAAGTAAACCTCTAAATCCTGTATTGTTCATAACATGTTATATTTTTAGAATCTATAGTTGATAAAATCGAAAATGCGATCACTGATTCATTGACTTCAAAAGATCAATACAAATTCAGAATTCTAGAACTTCTGTTGAAGTAGAACGTTTTGACAAACACTTAGATTCGCGAATGTTTCCACATGCTTCATTAACCACATAAATGATTTAAACCATTGTCTGACAGGAGGTTATCAGACTGTCAGTTCTACAGTGCACAGAGAATAAAGGATATCGACTTTTGTAACAGAGCTGTTCTTCGTCAGACCTGTGAAATTGCTAGTGTTATTTGAATTGATTCATTCTTTCAGATCGGTTGTCATCAGTGTTTGAGTGCAAACATTAATGAATGTATTCATTTTTGTCATATACTTTTCCTAAAAGGGACTTGACATACTTATTCTGGTATTGTTATACAGACTCCTTTAAAATGGCTGTAGCACGTTTTTTTGCAAATTTTAAGTTTTCAAACTTCCCATTTATAATGATAATTTTTGCCATTTATATTTTCTTTAGATGGTATAACTTCTTATTACACAAACTGATTATCCGTAGTGGCAATACAGTGTTGCGTACAAAGCAAAAAAATGCATGGCGGTCATTCTAATATTTTCGAATTACTAAAACAATTCCCATTACTTAACCAAACCATGTACACTCATTTTGAAATTAATTATCCAAAGAGAGAAGGTTGTTTTACAATTTGAGACATTATTTTTCAAATACATTTCATCAACTTATTTGAGCGGTAAAACGTGCTACTGTCCCTCTAATCAAGCCTTGCTTCCACACGACGTACACTATAGGTACAAACTAATGATTTTTTGTTAAAGACTCATGACTGTTTTCGTTTACTGATTTTCAGCAAAAAACCAGGCTGCCATTTAAACAGTTTTCTGGTCAAGGGCACACCCTGGATTGAATCCAACATACTCACCTCATGTTTGAAGTAAAGCACTAGATGCCATTACTATGTGTGGTTGTAATCATTAATGAACTACAGTGGAGATTTACTTTAATCCATTTTTGTAAAGAATTCAGAGATTCAGACTGTATTACTGTCTGTTCGTTCCCTTTACTAATGAAATATTAACTGTGTTTTTTCAGTCAGAAGCATATGTTTCACAGTTTGTGTAGGTTTTGTTTTTGTTGATTTTCAGCTTACAAGCTTACAACATATAATAATAATAATGATGATACGCGTTTGGATCCCTTACCATGATGATTGCCGTGCTCAAACGCTTGGAAAGTAAAAGATTGAAGGGATAAATTATTTTTAGAAGGGTTATGAAAATATCATACTTTATTGTAGTCCGTACAATTTCGTTTCACTAATTGGCTGATACGTCAGAGAAGGCTCGCCTACAGAAAGAAAACATCAAAGGAAGACATTAATCTCAAGGATATTAATCTCAAAGTGAAACTTAATCCAATGCTTATGAGTGCAAGTTTGATGCGTTAAAAGTACCAAAGCCAACGAAGTATTCAAGTTGTGCTCAATAAAAAAGAAATGTGAAACTTTTTCAAGATACAGTTACATGTTTTTGCATCGTAAATATCATTTTAATATTGTTTCATTTATATTGTAAAAATATAGTCTCATATTATTATGGGAAAACATACTTTAGTAACATTGCCAATAACGACAGCCATTGCTTTCATACACATAGTGACCCCAACATACCCTTAATTGATTGTAACTATGGATTCACTATGGTTGAAACTACTAATGCAATATGTCAGTATTGACGTCAAAGCATTGAATTTCTCTCCCTTAATGGCATTTTGTTGTCAGCCAATATTGAATTTGTGTTATCATTCAGAACTATTTCAATAATAAATTGACATACAATGTTGCATTTCGTCTATGGCCATAAGAAGATAATATTACCTTTGTGGTCACTGTCAAAATAGATTTTAAAACCGTTTTAAAGGAATCGTATTTACTATCGATCTTACAGGTGGATATATACTTGCTGAAATTGTTACACCATGTTGATTCGTTACACAAGTCATGTATATCATGCCAACTGTCTATTGACATTATGGTAATCAGTAACTCTCTATGTAAATGTACATTTGGTAGTCAAACCTAGGAGATATATCAGTCTGATATTTATCTTGATGATCTTGAAGATCTGTCAGGGAACATGATTCCCATCATCTATCTTCATCAGATTACAGAGAGAAGCGTTATAAGATTTGATGTTTGCGATATACATGACCTAGATATTAATCTAATCAAGAGTAGTTTCATTCTATCAAAACACACGCTCTCTATGTAAATGTACATTCGGTAGTCACAGTTTGGAGACTTATGTCAGTCTGATATTCACAGCATCTTGATGATCTGTCATGGATCATGAAACCCATCTTATGATACGTTCATCAGATAACACAGAGTAGCATTATATGATGAGATGTTTACAGAATACATGATTTTGAAATTAATTTAATCAAGAGTAGTTTCATCCAATCAAAACGATTCTCGTTTAATTATCTGATTATATTATCTTAATTGTTGTAATCATTAGGGGATAACGCAGACACCGGATGATTTGGGTGACCTTGATTTTTAAGGTCAATACAAGACTTTGAATTTTTTTAGGATAAAATCTTGTTAGCGGGATATTTCATGAACCACTGCACCTAGAGTGTTAAACTTTGGTACCAGTCTTTATTTCGGGAATACGCAGACACCAGTCGATTTGGGTGACCATGACCTCATCTTCAAAGTCACTACAAGACTAATTTTTTAAAATATTGGTAGCCCGATTCCTCATGAACCGCTGCACCTAGATTCTTCAAATTTGGCACCAGTCTTCATTTGGGGAATATGCAGACACCAGTTGATTTGGGTGACCTTGACAATAGCTATCTGTTAATTTTGTTAGCAAGTTTCTTAATTGCGGCGGGGGACATGGCCATGTTTGTGATAATTACTTGTTTTAACTGATACATGAAGACAATTTTTAAAAACTTATAAAGTTAAATATCCACAGAATTCGTTTTTAATTCTAGCTACTTTACTGAATACGGTAATTTCGAACATGTTGTTCGTGGATTTTTCTGATGTACTAACTTCAAATATACTGACCAAATCATCATGAGCAGACCTGTCCCATGGCCCATAAAGGCGCCAGTAGACAATATGTTTAGTGTCTGTTTGATTGCTAGTGATCAAGTATTCACATCTCAGATAGGTGCATACTGAGGTGAATGACCGAATTAAACAGTCGTATTTAAACATACACATATTGAAACACAATCACTTTTCTCATTTGCAATAATGTTGGTTATTTATGATTTTAAAACCAACAAATTAATACTAAACTTTGTCTATATAATGGAATGGAATTCTTACTGAATAGTATCGATTACCTCTCTCAGCTGAATATATATCATGAGATAGTATAACTTACAACATATGTAAATAGAAAGGATTGCCCCAGCATTTATTTAACTGGTCGAGACGTTAATATCCGTGTAAACCAACATATACATACAAGCATATAACTCTGAATGTTTACTATTTCTATTTTATATGGAAGAGTATAAAATAGTCTTAATTATTAGTTTTTTAATGGTCGGGGTACATACAGCATAATACACATACATGTATACACATCGATATTAACACATAAAAGAAAGTCTTATAATGACATTGATTTCTGCAAATCAAATTCTAAAGGAAGGAAGGTCTTTACTTAATGCCTTTTTGGTTTTCTATGAAATAATCACTATGTATTATTGTTGCAAGCTCTGATTGGGGGCAAATGCGACTGGTTCCTTGCCATATTAGGTCATCTATAAGACGCACGAGGTAAAGAAAATCAGATAGGACATCAAAGCAAGCTTAATTGCATAATAAAGTCAAACTTCACCTGCCAGTTACAATTAACACCTGTGTTTACCTCGAAGCGAATTCACATGATATAGTACGTGTGTGATAAGCAATTCTAAATAGGAAACGTGGTTTGTTACATCACGCACATTGACGCATAATTTAAGCATTAACCCACTTATTTCCTTATGGGTACTTGATTATCTGATATAATTTCACTCTGTGCTTTGTACGACAGTTGTCCAAAAATAGTGTACGGGATTGAGTCGCAGATACCAAGATGTGTGTTTACCAATTATTTTTCAATAAGATTCCAAGTCTGTATTTCGTCCCACTACATCGAGGGAGGGACAAAAGAAACAATAACAAATTTTCAACATAAAAAAATATACAAAATAACACAAATTTAACGGATAACGTCGATTTTGAATGTCTCTGAATAGGACATATCTCGCAAAGAGATAGACAAAATGGCATTCATGATAATATGATTATTTTAAATATTTTATATCTCCTCAAACACACAAGGAGGTGTTGAAATTTCAATTTCAAAGGGGTTTTCTGGACATAATGTTGTGTATCAAAGTTAAAACTTTACGAAATATGCAAACTAAGTTGGACTTAAATTTGTTGACTCTTCATTACTGTAGGACGTCACAAAAAGCTTTTTCTCTCCTGTCTCGTCGAGTTAAGGACAAACAATGATATTTTTTTAAATGTTGTTTCTCAGAGATGTGCAGAAATGGCGTTTTGAAATTTCAAATTTAGTTCAGTTGGATTCTGAAGAACTCTGTAGCTCCATTTCAGTCGTATGATTTCTAGATTGAAATATCTTTTATTGATGTCGTCTTACCTGAAATACTCTTCTCGTCCACTATATGATTTAATAGAAAAGGAACTCAATATAAATCCACAAATTAACCCAAAGGCCAATTTATCATTGTCACTTGACATGGATATTTTGCCATATTCTTCTCCTACCTTTGGCTGTTAATATGGTATATTATAGGAAGTCGTTTGTTATCACTTATATCTAACATGGTTGTTATTGTAGTAACTCAGTGAAAACTTGCAACTTAACTTGTACCTTTCAACTTCACAGCCTGTTATAAAACTGTGAATGATTTCAAGTACAGAATCAAATCAAACCTTTTTAATTACATTTTTGTTATCAAGTGAGACAATTATACACAGGCTGAAAATGAAAAATATCCCTCTTGAAACAAGGAAGATAGCAATTTGGCATCTTCTAAACAAGGTCAAAGTGAACAGATCACATTAATGTCAGTTTATCATATATATGCTTAGTGACGAAAGTTTGAGTTTTTACATTTAGAAAATGTTCTCACCACCACAGTTTTCTTTCTCAGGACAGTTTAACTAACACAGAGGGGATGACGTCATATACCGTCTACAATCAACACTTAGTAGTATGACAGTAAGTAACACTCCCATGAACTCGCCAGAACTCGCCTAAATTGAACCAGTCTTGGACATAAAACACCACATAAAAAAACCAGAATGTTTTATGTTATAGTGAAGTATCAGTTATTCAGTAATGGAGTAAAACCTGTGTTATCACTTGTGGCTGTGTCACTCGTGAACATTCAAGCTTTACCCCAACACTCGATGAAAGATGAACAATAATTACATGGAAAACACCAAATGTCCTCTAAAATTGGTCTAGTAGGTAATTCATAATTGTGAAATACAAAAGGACTAAGGATGGCGTCGATGAGATCTCTCTGAAGCCAAACTGAATGCAATCATGGAGTGAATCAAATGTTCATCGATTCGACCTGTTGTGACAGAAAGGATTAGCATTCAGTCAAGATGATTGCTTACAGCGCCGTGAACGATTTTGTTTATTGAACTCCTGTCATTCCCTGCCTGATTCCTCCCTTCATTTATAATTGTACAAGACTTCAACATACGTTATCATGAGTTGTGCGTTAAAGTGAATATTCAGTGAAATATATTCTCAGATAACCCAAGTCTGAGGTCGTGTCTTAGAATTTCTAAAGATACCATATGTTTCCTGAGAGGAAAATCCAATAATAATATTTCTGTGAATGTAATTCCCTTCTCGCACAAGTAGGGCACATGTCAAGTTTGGCTCAGTGCAATCATATAAGTTTCATAGATTTTCATCAGCTTCGTCAAAGCACATCTGTTACATCATCACTGTGAGACCACTTTCCATTTGATGTTGATTCTGGAAGACGCACGGGGACATTTACAGGAAAGTGTACCACATCATACTGAATCTAAAACAATAATGATTTTATAACGTTTCTGCCCATGAAGTCTGTCACGAAAGTTTCATTTCCTTGTGGTATGTATTTCAACCATCAAAATTTTATTTATTTAACAAATCCGCTCGTTTCTGGAATAAAAATCGATCTTTTCACTTTCTTCTTTGAATAAAATCAATAACAGAACGAACTTTTATGAGGCCTAATGCCATTGCTGTTGAGCTGATAACATTAAATTGACTCGTGAATAATTTGAATACACTTCAGCGTTGGTTTGACAAATACATTCTTGACTTAACTACAGCGTGGAGTGGATAATGAAAACTATTTTATTTATTGTTTTTGCGATAATTCTTGTGAATATTTGGCATAAAAAGCGGAATTCATATGGGTGCCAACATTGAAATCTTTAGAAAACTCCTACAGTTTTAGTCTTTTATTAAGAAAGAACAACATGTAATGTCCAGTTCCTCTCGCTCATTCTCGGTTAGTCTCGAGGGTTTGCATATGACTGACTGGCGATGATAAATAATTACTTTTTGGCCCTTCTAGCTGTTGTATTATCGTTACATACTATTTATATAGAAGTGCCTTAAATGATTTGACGATAATTTAAATATCAACAAAGTGTCTTCTAATATCAAATATATAATCACGGGTTGACAACTGTCACAACTGTTTACTTTAGACAGTTAGTGTTGATGTATTTGGTATCAGATGACACGAAATGAAACTTTGTTTCTAAATCCAAAAACGACAGTTATCAGTGAAGTAACGAATACACTTGAACACAAAATTGCATGTGATGTTATCAACATTACGACATCATATCATTGTTTGCACAAAAAATACACTAAACTACAGCAGGAAAACATGTCAGTAAAATGTAAAACCTCAGTCCAAATGTACATAGAATTATAAATATAAATTCTGAAAAGACATTTTGTTCACTAGTTTGAAAAATACGCAATATCAATATTAACTTTACATATATTATAACCCGAATCTAATCAATTAGCCATGAAAATGACGTTTATAAGATGGTCCCCATGGTGTTGTGGTTTTCAATACAATAGAAAATCTCAGCTGAATGCGAGGATTTTATTTTGGATCAATGCTACTTTAGGAAACATCTTAGTTCATGTTTACATTAATGAATTTCATCAGGTATTATTATAATAACGGTTATTCATTATGACCACCCCTAGTCCAAATTGATACCTTTTATTCACCATGCATTTCTATAAGTTTAAACCTTGAAAAGTTAACGAATCCTAAATCACTCATTAGTTATAAATTCATGCTAAACAAGAAATATAAACTTCCCAAGATGAATTAATCTCTTCCCAAGATTTAATAATCTCTGCCTCTGACTCTGATTTCAAGATCTGTTCTGTTTCCATGGACACGAGGCTAAAATCAAAATTCCAAAGAAGTCGAAAACCCCAACAGGCACACTTACACATGATGAATGTTCCACGTACCAAGTTTCATTGAGCTAGTCCTTTATACATTTTTTAAGTTGTGGTCCGGAAACGAACATTTAAAGTCTGTTTTCATGGACAAAGACTAACAACAATTTCCAAAGAAGTCGAAAACACTCGATTAGCACTCGTAGCTGAGCCCCTCCTTGAAATAGAAATTGTTTACCTCGAACTCAAGAACAGACATATATATCCGTATTTATATATAATTTACAATTTCAGTTAATTAGTAACACTTCCTCACCATCTCATCACTGAGCACAGCTGAAAATACTTTTACGGTAATTTAATGCGGCAACAATGTCCTTGCCGTGACAACACTCAACTTCCCAATGCAAGGCATTACTCTTTCCAGTCTCCATTACTGACTTAAATCAGCCAGTAATGGAGACTGGCAAGAATTAATAAAAATATTATGACTTGCATTTGGAAGTTGGACAACACTAAGAATCACTGTTTATGAAGCCTTATGGTAGTTTTGTGTTCTGAAATATTCAACTATTGGAGAATTATTTTGGATAATGTAATTATTAAACCTCGCCGTTTTGTCTTCTGATATTTAAAAATATACACACTCACTCATTAGCGTGGAATATCCCCGGCAAGTCTCGGATATTTGTTACTTTAACCGTTTGGTAAACTCAGAAGATACTTGAATGATATTCTTTGTTTATAAGACAACACAGCGTTGTCCAGAATATGTAGATGCCCATGTGCTTCTCTAAAGCATTTTAACTATAAAAACATAAACAATGTATTATATTCTATTGTTACATTATTCAGTAGAATTCACGAAATTTCCGTGTATGTCCTTTTCTTTGGAAGATGACCAAATTTTACCAATAGTGAACAATACAGTATGTACATGAAAACAATATATGTCCTTCCATGTCCATACCTTCAGTTCATGTAGATTGTTCTGTAAAAGAGGACAGGAAAAGACATGCAAAGCAAATAGGTTACCTTCATATCTGATTGGGCTGAACAGCATTATTTTGAATATTGAATAAATATGATTTACATGATGTTGTCGACCAATAGAAAATACAAATATCATCGTATGGTACATTATTCCAGAGCACCAAAGGTTTTCTTTGTGAGTAGCAAAACATGTTTAAAAAGTTGAATAGTATGTAGTTGCTTCGCTTTCAGTTTCCATTATCAAGCCATTAGAACAAGATTTTCAAACACAGTAGGTTTGTCTCCCAATTAAATTGCCACATGATATTTTATGTAATGTCTGACAAATACCAACATACATTCTGGGCAAAGTTATAACCCTGAAATCACTCAAATTTCATAAATAATAAGGTTAGTTCCAAAGATTGATCATAAATCGACTATCAGATTTTAAATGAAACATTTAAAGTGTTGTCTCGTATATATCACAGTTTCAAAACTAGCATTATAAAATCTGTTATTCCAAAGACTTTATAAACATGTTTTTAAATCCTCTTCGTTCAGTCGATGTTTTCCATTCATGTCAATCTTTATTTACATGACGTAGAAGACATAGGGATATTTCTCACAGCGACAAAAACATCTCCCTAAGCAAGCTCCATAGTTTACCTCCAGATGATGAAGTGTTAGTACAGTAACTGATAGATTTTGCTCTTACCGAACACTAGTCACGCACAGCTAACACAGGTCCTACTCATCAGTGCCTGAGAGAGCCACACGAATCTGTAATTTTGTCGATCAGATTGATCTGTTCGCTCTTGAATATAGATCCTGGGGTTTGTGGTTCGTGAATGTGATTGGGAATAGACCAGTAACTACACACAGAGTAAGAGTGAAACGTAAATATAAAAAAAATATTAAAATGCATATAGACGCATGTTTTGGAGCAGTGCAGAAGAGGAAATGTGTTATATTATGGTCATGGTAAAAGAGCTTGTTCTTTGAACAATGTCGAATTAAATATCGAGCTGTATGTCTGTTGCTTTTTTAGACATTAATTGTGTGATGACTAATTATGAATTTAATGTCATCACAAATTTTAATACCTTATTTGGCGGTGTGCATTCGTTCTTCTTCCTACACGTCTGACATTAAGGATATAAAGGATAAGTGGGTTAGTTATAACGTATTTACCACAGGTAATAACCTCGATGGATCGGAACTATACAAAACATGCATTATCGTCATTATTCAATCAAGTTGTGTCTTCCTCTTACATTATTAAAGCTTGCATTAGAGATCTGTATGTGCTTTCATGGAAAGCTGTAATATTATACCAAATATAATAACTGCTGACTAAATGCATTTCATCAACACCAACACCATCCTTATGACAATATATAACGGCTAACATAGGCGTTTTTGCCATGTATGGTTGTCATCACATCTGTGTTTCCTATATCTGACCCAGACAGTAAATCCTGAAAGACACTGAGATTTTCTGTGACACTGGACAATATATAAACTGACATTTTCCTTATAGTCCAAGTCGATTATATCTTCATGTCGTCCTCTTGACAAATATGAATGCTAGCAGACAGACGTGTTGCTTGACCTGATCGGGACAATAGACTGTCAGAGCTTTAACTCACTTAAATAGCAGTAGACGACTGAAGAGATCATTCAAGGATGGCCTACAGTCGGTCAGTCTCGTTCGTGTTCACAGTCAATTCTGTAATGTATTTTTATTTTAACCAAATGTATAACTGCATTCTTTGGATATACTTACATAAACTTACGGACATATGTATACACTATCTAGATAGGAAAAGACAAGATCTGCAAATACTATGTATGTACATTACAGATGGCATGCAGTCGGGTAGTCTTGTTCGTGTCCACAGTCAATTCTTTATTTTAAGCAATGTTATAACTGCATTCTAAAGATATACTTACAGAACATACGCACATATGAACACCTTCTCTAGATATTATAAGTTATATAACGAAGAAGCTGAAAGTAATAATGATTTGTACACTCAAGATTGGAGTTTCCTCCAATTCATTTCTTCAATGCAAAATGGTAAATATTTTTCAAAAAGGGCGGTTATCTTTAAAATCATATACGGTCCAATTCCTGTTTGGTGTGTTAAAATATTAGTTTGACACTTTTCGTTATTTGTGCTTTGTTTAAATTTCACAGTTTATATGGGTCATGATTAAAATGTAGCCGTCATCTCATACAGCAGATCGTGTTGTCTTTTTAACAGGCATTAATTGAACTTGATTTAGGAATGTAGGTCATAATAATCATTATTTTCATACATATTTGAAGAATTGATGTTTAAAACAGCATTACCAAAGAGTATATTCGATTGTGAAGCAACACGATCACAGTTTCAATTATAAACTTTATTAGTAATGTCACATTGTTATTTCGGATCAAATTATGTGAATTAGTAACAGAAACTGAAGATCTTACCATGGCAAATAATTTATTGAATAAAGACTTGAAAGAGATTAGTCTCCATTACTGTCTACCAATTTTTAAATATATTTAGTATCGATATATGATGTTCTTTTATCAGATTCGTTAAAACTCTATGTTCAATAAACGTGTTAATGTACTCCTAAAAGGTATAGGATTGAAGAACATGGTCAAAAAAAGCTTATTTGCTTCACAACTGCAAAACAACCTACAACCGATGCTACTGATAATAATCATTAGCTTATTGCTACGGCAGAGATGAAGGCTTGCTTTGCATTTCTCATTCGCTAAGTAGGTGTTATTCTTCATTTATAGGAGGTCGCTTAGATAATGCTTAATATGCAGGGGAGTGCTAATGGATCACAAAAGATTCACCGAGGAGCTGCTGAAGACAGCCATTACAGATGAAGCACTGCGAGGCTGATAAGAAACATAAAGTCTGTGATTAAACACGAACCAAGACAAATGTCTACAAGTGTAAGCAATATTCCCCAATCCCCCCGTTTTAATGCCTTTGTTTATTCATTCCAAATTGATTTATCTAAAAATGGTGATTACACAATGATTGATGACCGGAGGTTTGCATGTGGTTGTCCCACTGCAAAAGTAATTATTTGTTGTTATTTGGCGTTTGATAAAAAAAAAGATAAATGTTTTTAGATTATTTGGACATGTTATTTGTCTAGATAACTCCATTTCGCGAAATATCTTCCCTGAAACAGAAAAAGAAAAGGCTACACATTTAGTTTATTCAAAAAAAGGAAGAGCTTCTGCAGAGGATATCCATCACAATTTCATCCATGTTTTAAGTGGTGAAAGAAATGTAAGCGAAATATGTTTGTTTTGCAAGACATTATTTCAGGGAAGGTACGATTATATATTTACAAACACCATTAACTCGCTGAATTCTTTCATTGCACGAACAAAGATGTTAAAAGTCAGCTCAAGCTCGTATATTATGGAGCCTGTTTTGTTGTTTATTTATTAAGATATTTATTGCAGAAATAGCAATTCAGCTGGATGTTATCAGTAAAAACATAAAACATAAATTGCGCTGTAAGATGTAACATCAGTTTCCTTCAATTGCATTGAATGGCATGTGAAATAAAGCTCCAATTATATCTTATGGTAATGCCAGAAGACGTGAGTGTGAGAACAGAGAGAGACAACGCTGCAGTATATCTGATACCACAAAGACAAATGAAGTGAAACGAGTACATAATAACTATGTGCATTTGTCAGTTGATGATGTATTATCACTCATAATAAGTAAGTATTTTGCTTTTGACAGTTGACACTGGCAAATGTGGTATCAAATAGAAATTGTAAACTTACATGTGATATGACTATACCTATTTTACCTACATCACGTGACTGGGTTTGGCCTCGATATTAATGTCGGTGGCCATTTCACTGTATCATTCTGGTTTTTGTTTTCATTTTCAGAGCATCAGTAAAACAAGCAGCTTCTATCATTTCCTGTCTGTTTGTATGACACAACGAGAATTCAAACCTTAATGTTCAGAATGCTGCTATAACATCTGATCACGATGTGCCACGCATAACTTTAACAAATAAATAATGCAATAATAATAATGGTGAGTCCTCATGGATTGAATCTGTGTAAAACTGTTACGTTGATAACTGAAACAATTTGAGTATGCATATACTATCTTACAGCATTGCAAATGTTGATTAGAGCTGTTAAATGAATGGTCTGATCGACGAGATAAAGTGATTATCTTTCTGAAAACCCAAAATTCAACCAAATTAGCTCACAAGCTGTTTCTATCGATATTTCGATTTTTTTCAGTGACACTCGAGTGGAAGGATTTACATTAAAGGAAACTATTAAGTCGAATTCAGCACAGCACACCATTATAAGAAGTATAACGGTGAGGGTGTTCTATCAAATAAAATTTGTGTTTCGTGTCAGATTAACAGGTAAAATGTATAAGATCTTAGTCAGATTTGTAATTATGTTTTTAATTTTTCTGTATCGCTTGGTCAATAAACCTGCACAATGGTAGCTCAGTCATTAGGACCTAGTCATTGAAAACATAGAACAATGCCTGAGAAACTGATTAAATGCAACAACGTAGTGCTCTATGTTCAGAAATAATGTTACGTCAGTTTTCCTAACTTCTAACTACTATTAATCTCAAGAGCTGACAACGATGAGTTGCTTTCTCCAGCAGAGAAGAATAAATGTTCCAGTTCCCATTTAGCTAAGTGAATATCATTCTTCATTAATAGAACGTCGTCCAGATAATACCAAATATCAGCGTGAGTAATTAAAGGACCAGATAACATTCCTTGCTGAGCAGCTGAAGGCATTCATCAAAGAAAACGTGCCAAGGAGCTGATAAGGAATATTAATTACTTGAAAAAGTGGATCTTGAAGATAAACACTATGATTCAACATTGACATTAGCAAAGGAAATGTCTCAAATTTTTAGCAATATGTTTTGTTACTCCCGATGTTTGGTGTATTTATCCACTCCAAACTGTTCTATAGCTAGTTGTTGCATTCATGCCCCAGAGGTCGTACTCCCTGTTGCACAATTAATTACTTGGTGTTCCTTCTGGTGGCGGTAGATTATTTCAATTTGAAGACTTTGGATATTTTGTTTGTGTTTCCTGACCACCAGGTCTTTGAAGGGCATTTAGAAGTGGTATACATTAGAACAGGAAGATTTTCTGGATAACAACTTCTTTAATGTGAAAATACACGACGTTTCGGAGTACATACTCACTCCTTCATCAGGTGGAATGTAAGGAAATAACAAAATATAGTACATTTACATAGCAAACAAAACAATGGTGACGGAAGTCAATCAGGGAGATTAACATACATGAGAATGGTATACAATGGGGATTTGCAATATAAACATGATAGAGATGAAGCATGAGAATGATGAGGATTTACAATACAAACATGAATGGGAGTAAGTAGACAAACAAGACCCTCAAGCAACTACTCAAAGCAAACTTCCGTCACCATTGTTTTGTTTGCTATATAAATGGTTTAGTCTCATCTAGCTCAAAACTGTAATATGCATGTGAGCGTGACTGAAGTGTTAATTGGAATTTCTATAGGGGGATTAGCTACAGTCTGTTTCAGGGCTTATCGTTACATGCGGTTGAACTGTACATTCATTGATGATCATCGATGACAGTGGTAAAACACGATTCAATATTATTCAATATTTTATTCAACATTTAATTTAATAAACCAAATATTTTGAATTCACAGAATATTGTTTTCCTAAAATATGTACAAATATATGTTTAACATTTACATATTGCAATGGACAAAATTTAAAATAGAAAATAGATAGATAAATAGCACCATCACATGGACAAAGCATAATCATGATAATCATAATTTGAATCAACATTGCATCTCATATGATCATGTAAAATTACATTCAACATCCAATGATTACAATCAACATTATTTAATCTAAATGGACAAGGTGAGATACCGCATCCACATATACATGATGCCTCTTTGACCATTACGGAACTGCTCTTTCAATGCTTGGAGTCTATGTTCCAATTCACGATATGCTTTCTTCTTTGGCCCTGAAATGCCGTTCTCACATTTAGGTGCACTATTCTGGTCAACCTTGTGTATGTTGCTTACATCGCCAGTAGATAGTATCTTTGTTAATATACGACCACCATTAAAGGTTGGAAAGAACCGTATCTGAACGTTGACATTACATAGTAACTGAAGACGTCGCTCATTTTTATAGTCTGTTAAACTGTTTTTAATCAAATTCATTACTTTATTAAACATTTGACATTTGCCATTTTGACATAGTAACTGAAGACGTCGATAATTTTCATAGTCTGTTCAATTGGTTTTAATCAAATTCATTACTTTATTAAACACTGTTCACTAAAATATCCAAGGCACTCATTAAACACAGTTCACTCAATTAGGTGAACATATTTCAGCGACAGACTATAATCCCCCACCCCTAATCCCTTAATCCCTCCCAAATATATGTTGAGCTCGTTGAGAACCCTCCATATAAATGTACTATATTTTGTTATTTCCTTACATTCCACCTGATGAAGGAGTGAGTATGTACTCCGAAACGTCGTGTATTTTCACATTAAAGAAGTTGTTATCCAGAAAATCTTCCTGTTCTTTTCCTGAACACATCAATACGTGTTTCGCTAAATTAAACAACCAGTAACATCATCACATTGAGTATGCATGAAGATTGTGTAAAACATCACCTCAGTCTCAAACCTCATTTTTATAACATATATATACATGTGCGACAAATTAAGTATACCTCTTTTTCTTTCAAAATGAAGGATATGTAGTCATCAGTAAACAACAACTCAGTAGTATTTCTATTATCCAACAAAATTTGTTTATGTGATTAAAGTTTTGGAAAATGCTAATTGAGCTCGTTTTGCACGATATCTGTTCATTTGACAAAAAGATGTTAAAAGTCAACATAAATCAAATACATTAGTTCAGGGTCAAAACAAGACTTTGCTATGTTACCCTTGTCAAAGGCACATCACGTCAACGTTATGATATCATATCATTGTTTGCACAGAAAAACACTAAACTACAGCAGGAAAACATTTCAGTAAAATGTAAAACCTCAGTCCAAATGTACATATAATTATAAATATAAATTCTGAAAAGACATTTTGTTCAATAGTTTGAAAAAAAACACAATATCAATATTAACTTTACATATATTATAACCCGAATATAATCAATTAGCCATGAAAATGACGTTTATAAGATGGTCCCCATGGTGTTGTGGTTTTCAATACAATAGAAAATCAAATCTCGGCTGAATGCGAGGGTTTTATTTTGGATCAATCCTACAATCAAACATCTTAGTTCATGTTTACATTAATGAATTTCATCAGATATTATCATGATACCTGTTATTCATTATGACCACCCCTATTTACAATTGATACCTTTTATTCACCATGCATTTTTATAGACATGACATAAGTTTGAACCTTGAAAACCAAATAAAACACAGATACAATTGAGAAAACTTAACAAATCCAAAATCACTCATTAGTTATAAATTAATGCGAAACAAGAAATATAAACTTCCCAAGATGTATTAATCTCTGCCGCTGCCTCCGAGTTTTCAAAAGAGACACTTACACATGATGACTGTTCCACATACCAAGCTTCATTGAGCTAGTCCTTACAATGTTTAGCTCATCTGGCCTGAAAGGCCCGATGGGCTTATGGCATGGCATGGTGTCCGGCGTCCGTCCGTCCGCCCGTCCATCCGTCTGTAAACTTTTCGCATTTTCGTCTTCCTCTCCAGAACCACTTGGTCTACGGAGCTGACATTTTGTGTACATACTCCTTGGCCAATGGTCATACTAAATTGTACAATTGGTGACCCTGTGACCCCAAATAGGGTCACAGGGGTCACATCCTGAAAACCCTATTTTCATCTTCTTTTCCAGTTCCATAAGGTCTAGAGAGCTGAAGAGTTGTGTACAGACTCCTTGGCGAATGGGGAGTCTAAATTATAGATTTCGTGACCCTGCTACCCCAAATATAGGTCACAGAAGTCATGACCTGAAAAGCTATTTTCATATTGAGATTTTATGGCTCTTCAAAGGGAGGTAATAAACAACACTGATGAATTAAATCTTCAAGTGTGTCTTTATTTGTAGGGAATTTTATATCTGGGCTCAAAGATAGGTCAGAGGGGTAAGGACCTGAAGACCTATTTCATCTTCTCCTTTTAAAGTGCTTCCTCTCACCTAGAACTTGACAATTTGAATTAGTTAATGTAGCCTATATAAAGACTGATGAGCTACAGAGCCACTGGCTCTATTTTAAGGCGTGGTCCGGAAACGAAAGTTTAAAGTATGTTTTCATGGACACAGACTAACAAAAATTTCCAACGAAGTCGAAAACACTCGATTAGCACTCGCCACTCCTGAAAATAGAAATGTTCTACCTCGTACTCACTATTTGTCAAGACCAGACATATATATCCGTATTAACATATAATTTACAACATCAGTTAATTAGTAACACTTCCTCGCCATCTCATCACTGAGCACAGCTGAAAATACTATTACGGTAATAATATTCTTGGCCATGACAACACTCAACTTCCCAATGCAAGGCATAACTCTTGCCAGTCTACATTACTGACTTGAAACATTTTTTAGGAAGCCTTATGGTAGTTTTGTACTATTCAACTATTGGAGAATTATTTTGGATGATATATTAAACCTTGTGGAATATCCCGGGCAAGTCTCGGATATTTGTTACTTTAACCATTTGGTAAACTCAGAAGATACTTGAATGATATTCTTTGTTTATAAGACAGCACAGCGTTGTCCAGAATATGTAGATGCCCATGTGCTTCTCTAAAGCATTTTAACTACAAAAACATAAACAATATATTATATTTTATTGTTATATTTTTCAGTAGAATTCACGAAGTTTCCGTGTATGTCCTTTTCTTTGGAAGATGACAAAATTTTACCAATAGTGAATATTACAGTATGTGCATGAATATAAATATGACCTTCCATCTCCATACCTTCAGTTCATGTAGATTGTTATGTAAAAGAGGACAGGAAAAGACATGCAAAGCAAATAGGTTACCTTCATATCTGATTGGGCTGAACAGCATTATTTTGAATATTGAATAAATAATTTACATGATGTTGTCGACCAATAGAAAATAAAAATATCACCGTATGGTACATTATTCCAGAGCACCAAAGGTTTTCTTTGTGAGTAGCAAAATTTAAAAAAAAAGTTGAATAGTATATAGTTGATTCGCGTTCGGTTTTTGCTATCAAGCCATTAGAACATGTCCAAGATTGTCAAACACAGTAGGTTTATCTCCCAATTAAACTGCCACATGAGATTTATGTAATGTCGATTGATCTTTTTTTTAATTTTTTTTTTTTTAAATAAATATATTTCTTTATTCATGATATGCACCAACGATTGAATTTGATCAGAAATCGACTATCTAGTAATGCAGTTTCTAAATGAAACATTTAAAGTGTTCCCCGTATCAATCAGTTTCAAAACTAGCATGATAAAATCTGTTATTCCAAAGACTTTATAAACATGTTTTCAAATCCTCTTCGTTCAGTGGAAGTTTTCCATTCATGTCAATCTTTATTTACATAACGTAGAACACAGGGGCTTGTATCGCTGAAAACAAACAGTTCCTAGGTCCAATACTACGATAAGATATACCTATACTTATAAATAAAGAAAGGGATGCAACGCCTAATTTACCCCCTGTCCAATCAAGTCCAAATTTCAAAATGTTAACACACTTTGTTAACCTAAAACACATTGTAGAATTAAAGCACGGTGATTACTCGTTCGATTAAAACAAACATCAACACAATCGGTCCATTATTTCTAAAGTTATGACGCTTCAAACACGATTTTTTACCTGTCAAACTCGAGTGGGCCAAAATGGTGTCTCAGCAATACATCGACAACAATCGAGGAAAAAGCCGATATTTCATTCCTAGCAAAAGCAATCAATCTCGAAAAGAGTTTTCTTCTATCACTTTACATCCCTGATACATTTGTCATACTTGAATAGTTCGGGTATCTTACCGTAACAACTTTATTGCAACTTTCGTGTAAGTACAGGCATTTCATCGAGCGACCTGCGCCATTTTGGAGAAGGATCCGGATCAGTTCGTACCAAAACCGGTTCCACTCAAAACGGGGACACCCACCAATACAAACCGACCCTGGGACGAACCAGTTTCGGTACGAACTGATCCGGATCCTCCTCCAAAATGGCGCAGGTAGCGCGATGAAATGCCTGTAGTTACACTAAAGTTGCAATAAAGTTGTTACGGTAAGATACCCGAACTATTCAAGTATGACACATGCATCAGGGATGTAAAGTGATAGTAGAAAACTCTTTTCGAGATTGATTGCTTTTGCTAGGAATGAAATATCGGCTTTTTCCTCGATTTTTGTCGATGTATTGCTGAGACACCATTTTGGCCCACTCGAGTTTGACAGGTAAAAAATCGTGTTTGAAGCGTCATAACTTTAGAAATAATGGACAGATTGTGTTGATGTTTGTTTTAATCGAACGAGTAATCACTGTGCTTTAATTCTACAATGTGTTTTAGGTGTACAAAGTGTGTTAACATTTTGAAATTAGGACTTGATTGGACAGGGGGTAAATTAGGCGTTGCATCCCTTTCTTTATTTATAAGTATAGGTATGTCGTATCGTAGTATTGGACCTAGGAACTGTTTGTTTTCAGCGATACAAGCCCCTGTGACGTAGAAGACATAGGGATATTTCTCACAGCGACAAAAACATCTCCCTTAGCAAGCTCTATAGTTTACCTCCATATGATGAAGTGTTAGTTCAGTAACTGATAGATTTTGCTCTTACCCAACACTGGTCACGCAGAGCTAACACATGCCCTACTCATCAGTGCCTGAGAGAGCCACACGAATCTGTAATTTTGTCGATCAGATTGATCTGTTTGCTCTTGAATATATAACCTGGGGTTTCTGGTCCGTGAATGTGATTGCGAAGAGACCAGTAACTACACGTGGAGTAAGAGTGAAACGTAAATATAACTTGGAAAATATTAATATGCATATAGACGCATGTTTTGGAGCAGCGCAGAAGAGGAATTGTGTTATATTAATGGCATGGTAAAAGATCTTGTCCTTTGAACAATGTCGAATTAAATTTTGCAGCTGTATTTCTGTTACTTTAGACATTAATTGTGTGGTGACTAATTATGAATCTCATGTCATCACAAATTAAAATGTCAATACCTTCTTTGGCCGTGTGCATTCGGTACTCCTCATACACGTCTGACATTAAGGATATAAAGGATAAGTGGGTTAGTTATACTTACCACAAGTAATAACCTCGATGGATCGGAACTATACAAAACATGCATTATCGCCATTAATCAATCAATTTGTGTCTTCTTCTGACATAATAAAGCTTGCATTAGAGATATTTATGTGATTTCATGGAAACCTGTAATATTATACCAAATATAATAACTGCTGACTAAATGCATTTCATCAACACCTACACCATCCTTATGACAATATATAACGGCTAACATAGGCGTTTTTGCCATGTATGGTTGTCATCAAATCTGTGTTTCCTATATCTGACCCAGACAGTAAATCCTGAAAGACACTGAGATTTTCTGTGACACTGGACAATATATAAACTGACATTTTCCTTATAGTCCAAGTCGATTATATCTTCATGTCGTCCTCTTGACAAATATGAATGCTAGCAGACAGACGTGTTGCCTGACCTGATCGGGACAATAGACTGTCAGAGCTTTAACTCTGTTTCAGTCACTTAAATAGTAGTAGACCACTGAAGAGATCATTCAAGGATGGCCTACAGTCGGCCAGTCTCGTTCCTGTTCACAGTCAATTCTGTAATGTATTTTTATTTTAACCAAATGTATAACTGCATTCTTTGGATATACCTACACAACTTACCCACATATGTATACACTATCTAGATAGGAAAAGACAAGATCTGCAAATACTATGTATGTACATTACAGATGACATGCAGTCGGGTACTCTTGTTCGTGTCCGCAGTCATTTCTGAAATGTACAATGTATCTTTTATTTTAAGCAATTTTATAACGGCATTTTTAAGATATACCTACAGAACATATGAACGCTTTCTCTAGATTTTATAATGAAGGAGCTGAAAGTTATGATGATTTCTAAAGATTTCAAAAAGGTATAATGCCAAATGGTAACTATTTTTAAAAAAGGACGGTTATCTTTAAATCATATGTGGTCCAATCCCTGTTTGGTGTGTTAAAATATTAGCTTGACACGTTTAGTTATTTGTTCTTTGTTTAAATTCACGGTATATATGGATCATGATTAAAATATAGCCGTCATCTCATAGAGCAGATCGTGTTGTCTTTTGAACAGGCATTAATTATCCTTATTTAGGAAGGCTTGGCGATTTTGGCAGATCAGGAATTTCAGTCATAATAATCATTATTTTCATAATATTTGAAGAATTGATGTTTAAAACAGCATTACCAAAGAGTATATTCGAGGGTGAAGCAACACGATCCCAGTTTCAATTATAGACGTTATTAGTAATGTCACATTGTTATATTTCGGATCAAATTATGTGAATTAGTAACAGAAACTGAAGATCTTTCCATGGCAAATAATTTATTGAATAAAGACTTGAAAGAGATTAGTCTCCATTACTGTCTACCAATTTTTAAATATATTTAGCTATCTATATATGATGTTATTTTATCAGATTCGTTAAAAGTTTATGTTCAATCAACTTGTTAATGTACTCCTAAAAGGTATAGAATTGAAAAACATGGTCAAAAAGCTTATTTGCTTCACAGCTGCAACACAACCTACAACCGATGCTACTGATAACAATCATTAGCTTATTGCTACGGCAGAGATGAAGGCTTGCTTTGCATTTCTCATTCGCTGAGTAGGTGTTATTCGTCATTTATAGGAGGTCGCTAAGATAATGCTTAATATGCAGGGGAATGCTTATGGATCATAACAGATTCACCGAGGAGCTGCTGAATACAGCCATTACAGATGAAGCACTGCGAGGCTGATAAGAAACATAAAGTATGTGATTAAACACGAACCAAGACAAATGTCTACAAGTTTAAACAATATTCTCCAATCCCCTCGTTTGTAATGCCTTTATTCATTCCAAGTTGATTTATCTAAAATGTTGATTACACAATGACTGATGACCGGCGGTTTGCATGTGGTTTTTCCACTGCGAAAGTAATTATTTGTTGTTAGTTGGTGTGTGATGAGAAAAGGTGAACGTTTTTAGATTTTAGACATGTTATTTGTCTAGAAACCTGCGTTTCGCAAAATATATCTTCCCTGAAACAGTTAAAGAAAAGACTAAACATTTATTGTATTAAAACAAGGATGAGCTTCTCCAGAGGATATCAATCACAATGTCATCCTTTCATGTTGTAAGTGGTGAAAGAAATGTAAGCGAAAGATGTTTGTTTTGCAAGACATCATTTCAGGGAAGGTACGATATATTTTCAGAAACCATTAACTCGCTGAATTCTTTCATTGCACGAACAAAGATGGTAAAAGTCAGCTCAAGCTCGTATATTATGGAGCCTGTTTTGTTGTTTATTTATTAAGTTATTTATTGCAGAATAGTGCAATTCAGCTGGATGTTATCAGTAAAAACATAAAACATAAATAGCGATGTAAGATGTAACATTAGTATCCTTTAATTGCACTGAATGATATAAAGCTCCAATTTGATGTTATGGTAATGCCTGAAGACGTGACTGTGAAAACAGAGAAAGACAATGCTGCTTTATTTTAAGACAAATGAAGTGAAAAGAGTACATACTAACTATGTGCATTTGTCAGTTGATGATGTCTTATCACTCATAATGAAGTAAGTGTTGTGCTTTTGACAGTTTTTTTAAAATCCTGTAACTGGCAAATGTGGTATCAAATAGAAATTGTAAACCTACATGTGATATGACCATACATATTTTAACTACATCAAGTGACTATGTTTGCCCTCGATATTAATATCGGTGGCCATTTCACTGTATCATTCTGGTTTTTTTTTCATTTTGCAGAGCATCAGTAAAACAAGCAGCTTCTATCATTTCCTGTCTGTTTGTATGACACAACGAGAATTCAAACCTTAATTTTTAGAATGCTGCATAACATCTGATCACGATGTGCCACACGGAACCTTACCAAATGAATAATGTAAGTGGTGAGTCCTCATGGATTGAATCTGTGAAAAACTGTTACGTTGATAACTGAAACAATTTGAGTATACATATGCTATCTTACAGCATTGCAAATGTTAATGAGAGCTGTTAAATGAATGGTCTGATTGACGAGATAATGGATTATCTTTCTGTAAACCCACCAATCAACCAAATTAGCTCACAAGCTGTTTCTATCGATATTTCGATTTTTTTCAGTGACACTGGAGTTGAAGGATTTACATTAAAGGAAACTATTAAGTCAAATTCAGCACAGCACACCATTATAAGAAGTATAAACGTGAGGGTGTTCTATCAAATAAATTATGTGTTTCGTTTCAAATTAACATGTAAAATGTATAAGATCTGTGTCAGATTTGTAATTATGTTTTTAAATTTTCTGTATCACTTGGTAAAAAAAAACCTGCACAATGGTAGCTCAGTCATTAGGACCTAGACATTGAAAACATAGACCCATACTTGAGAAACTGATGAAATGCAACAACGTAGTGCTCTATGTTCAGAAATAATGTTAACTCAGTTTTCCTATGCTTACTACTTCTAACTACTATTAATCTCAAGAGCTGAGAACGATGAGCTGCTCTCTCCAGCAGAGAAGAATAAATGTTCCAGTTCCCATTTAGCTAATTGAATATCATTCTTCATTAATAGAAGGTCGTTCAGATAATACCAAATATCAGCGTGAGTAATTAAAGGACCATATAACATTCCTTGCTGAGCAGCTGAAGGCATTAATCAAAGATAAGGTGCTAAGGAGCTGATAAGGAATATTAATTGCTTGAAAAAGTTGATCTTGAACACTATGATTCAACATTGACATTAGCAAAGGAAATGTCTCAAACTTTTAGCAATATGTTTTGTTACTCCCGATGTTTGCTGTATTTATCCACTCAAAACTGTTCTATAGCTAGTTGTTGCATTCATGCCCCAGATGTCTTACTCCCTGTTGCACAATTAATTACTTGGTGTTCCTTCTGGTGGCAGAAGATTATTTCAATTTGAAGTATTTTGATACTTTTTGTTGTGTTTCTTGAACACATCAATACGTGTTTCGTTAAATTAAACAACCAGTAACACCATCACATTGAGTATGCATGAAGATTGTGTAAAACATCACCTCAGTCTCAAACCTCATTTTTATAAAATGTATATACATGTACGACAAAGAAAGTATACTTCTTTTTCTTTCAAAATGAAGGCTGTGTAGTCACCAGTAAGCAACAACTCAGTAGTATTTCTATTGTCCAACAAAACTTGTTTATGTGATTAAATTTTTTGAAAATGTATATTAAGCTCGTTTTGCACGATATTTATTCATTGGACAAACAGATGTTAAAAGTCACCATAAATCAAATACATTAGTTCAGGGTCAAAAAGAGACTTTGCCATGTTACCCTTGTCAAAGGGACACCTCGTGAACCGTGGCTAAAAGCTGATTAGATCCTGAAATTATTCTCATGATCACAGTAGAGCTTTTAATTTGTCAGCATGTGAACTTGCATAGAGTGAAAGCAGGATAAAAATTCAAGACTTAGTTGATATGGTGAACCATTATTTTCAATTTTGAAGTTCTAATTTGCCACAGAGGATCATGTCACCTCTGTGTTGACTCCTTGTGTGGGAAATGAGCCGTGGTCACAGATTATTCAAAGATTTGCAGTGTAAAACTTGATTGACCTGTGTAATGATGAAACCGTGAATGTGTTTATTGTTATTAAAAGCAACCTGAAATTCAACTGTCAAATTGTTCTAATTCTAATGCTTGCAGACAAAAACTCACTTCAATCTGTTTCTTGATTGAGTTCAATCAAAACTGTAAACTCACATTTACTATCCTATATGATTATTTATACTTAAAAGGGTATGATAAAGATGTGGTTCAGTCATATACATATAAATCATAAGTCATTATGTATCCACTTTCTGAGGTATGTTCATGCCAATACCTAAATCACAATCCCATAAGAGATTTTTAGACACATTGTCAGATTTTACATTTGTATATCTAAATCTTGAGAGAACTAAATTGATACCACATCGATTATCATATGGAATTCAAACAAGTTAATAACTGGTGTAAATGCAATTGCATATTACAAAACATTTTGTAATAACCACAAACGAAAACAGATTCCTAATATAAATATAAACTCAGAACTGAAATGATTCGATTTGAACACAGCCATTTGCTGAAGACCAGCTGATATACGTTGGATACCAAACATATATTGAAATGTACTCACTCACATGTGTTTAATATATATTGTTCTCCTCTATGTAAATTACCTTACATTAGACTTCAGTAATGATAAAGGTCAACTGGAAAATCAAATGAGTGAGACGATTTGGTTGATTGGGAAGTTTTCAAAAGGATAATGACATTATCTGGACAGTCAGTCTGCAACCAACCGCTCTCACTGCCATGTAAATCAAGGGGAAAATTAGGTTAACGGTCACGCTGGTCACCGAAATGGTAATTGCATATAGGTCAGTTGGTGAATCTTCAGTTCTCCGGACTTAGAGACTCTCGAAGTGCACACGTATCCAACCTTTGTATTGCTGTAAGATACAACTAGCGTACTCAGCACGTTTAGTGGTGCATCTGGTCGGGGTGTACGGATATCAGATCTATGTCAGACTATACATTCATCTTAATACGTTTATACGACTGCTTCACATAAATAACATTGACATTGTTTTGGATTTATTTTTTTCGAATCTCAACAACATAATATGCCATTCAATGACTGAATGATGAAGTTAGTTCATTATATGAATCTTTTTTCAAAATGCATTGTGTTTGGATAGTAGGAAAAGAGATTAGTATTAATGTGCACATTGGGTTTTCCTTACTGCAAAATCTTGGTATGGCAATTCAATTATAGTGTATTCGCATTCATATGAACTTCAAATCTGATTCCAATTTAATGAATCGTTTAAATGTATGTAACGGTTTATTATGAATATCCCTGAATATGAATATCATTCTTTATTCTATTTTGCTAGATTATCTTATTGGCGACATTTCATGAACTCCAATTCAATTTAGCTCCAATCTTTCGTATCAACGTATCATTAATTTGACCTATATATCCATCTCTCTGTCTACAATACAACTGTTATCCTTTTAGACCAATCGGGAAAATTTAATCAGTCTTCAGATGGACATGCAAATGTTGTTGTAAGATAATCTCTAACCACGCAGGACATATCATATACCCTCGATTGCAAACCACTGGTAATCATTCTGGAAATGCATGTAGATTAATATAAATAATTATTATTATTTCTAGATGGCTACCTCAGTAAGAACGTAACATATTAGGGATATCTGTTTGGATGGAAATGTAATGCCTGTACTCCATACATCTTTTAAATGGAACGGTTGCACACATGCCGTTTGTCTACTCATTTAATTTACCAATTAGGCTTGGGTTTAAGATGAAAAGGGCAATAATGGCAGTTCAAGAATTGTCATATATCAATTAACTGAGTTTACAATGTGACATTATACAGAAAATCGTTTCCGGAATAGAACTAAAAAATCTGTAGTTGTGACATCAATGGAACTGAAAAATATGGAAAATCCAAAACAGTTTTTTTTTAATAATTAAGGATTGGTTAAAGTTTCATAACCATTGTTGCATCTATTCAAAATGTCCTCACTGGTTTGGGGATATTGCTGAACTCTCCACTTGTTCCATTTATAATACAGCTTAAAGTTGGTCAATAGTATGTGAAATGTTAGGAAAATCAATACACACTGTGTTTGTTCGACCATTTCGCTGATTGCGAGGTCATCTGAGGGATAATTGCATTATCAAAACAATCATACCATACCATCAACAGCTCTTAGAGTCTTATATTATATCAATGAAGATTTGTCAGTCACTTGGAAAGATAAAAATTGTTGCATCTAAGAAATTGGATAAATCTTTTATAGCAAATGGGGACAATACTCATGTGTGCTAGAATTACTAAACCGTGTTCATCTTCTATAGAACTAGATAATTGATCTTTATAATATTTGGTCCAAATCTCAAGTATAATGGCCTGCTCAAGCACTATGCCATCTATACTATAACAAATTTCATGTGCGGCGAATTCAAATGATGAGCTCGAACCAAATTAATATCGTGAGTTATTAATTTCATCAGAATAGCTGATATATGGTGATATTGTCGCGTTAAGCAAACTAAGAATTTTTTGTGTAAATTGATGTTTAAAAGGGCTGAATTCATTTTTTGTTGTTTTATTGGTACTTTAATGAGAATATGTATAATACACATAGTAATTGATTTTACAATTAAAAAGGTCTACCTACAAATTGTAAGGGAATTTAGTAGAGAAAACTCAATAGATAAAAAAGCAAGGGTTTTTTCCATAAAAGACGGCCATTTTTCTGCGTAATTTCACACTATTTGTTGTATTCCATTGGTAATATACAAAATAGTTGAGTTCAATATAAATGCAATGTTTTAACAATAAATACTTGATTCTTTACATAAACATATACACCTGTATGTATAAGAATATTAAATATATGTGAAAGCAAATAACAATACCGACATGACACAACATGAGTGTGTATACCCAATCACATGAGGTAAAGGCGCTGTTTAGAGTTTTAGGGTTCAGATCCAACGTTAACTGTATTTACAACTTCTAATTTAATTACATTTCCCAATCTAACAAGTCACTCTGCATGGCTACATGTAGGTGAAGATGTCATAACTGACCAAAATGGTTATAAGATAAACAACCTGCGTAAATGATGGTTAAAGAATATATTTTCCCAAGGGATGTAAATGGTTATATTTGGATTCACAATCCCTGAAACAGATCCATTCTTGTATTCAACTCAGCACGAGTCCCTTCGAGGATACGGACTCATTCCTTCATAATCAAGCACCAGCTGCCAGCACTGACTGAACTCGACAATATATTCATTCGGCCACCGAGACCTCGACAAATGATATAAGTAACATTGAGACACTCTGTTGTTATTATTATTTTAAAATATGTTTTTAAAACCCAAATGTTAAGTGCAACAAAATCTTAGTAGTCACTAAATGATAACTAGTTAAAAGTTTAATATACATTTGTATATTATATCACTTCCTGTTGAAGGGTACACATGGTATAGGTTATATGAGATTGTAACACTTCTTACTACTTTCTTGTTACTTGGTAAATACCAAAAGGAAAACGTTGAATTTTGTTAAAAGATCACTAATCGCCTTTTGTTGACCTTTTGTACTGAGTAAAACTCGAATCAGACCTAACACTCAATTCCCATCGATGCATGAATTTTGACTGATGCCGCTGAAGCAAAATACATAAGATTGACTTGCTTTGTCATGTGTAAATCGTCATTCCCGTTGGTGGTATAGATTATTAAGGCCGTGGAAGAATGATTATGTTGTTGAAACTAAATGATAAAAAAAAGTTGTGCATGTCACTTCTAAATGTCCTTCGACGATTTGATAAAGGAGCTGTGTGGACAACATTGTACTTACTCATAAGAAAAGAACCACTTTAATGTGAGCACTCCCTGAAGTATTTTTTTCCGATATGTGCATTTAAAAAATGTAATATAATGTGTAGTCTTAACATAAATAATACTGACAGCTTTTAAACCTAACATTGCATTAAAAATGACATGTTAGTAATGTTTTACAAAAGTCCTTCAAGCTATTTCCATTCCTCATTCCTACAGGGAGAAAATCGTTTAAATCAATAATGCAACGACCAGAAGAGCTACTCAGTAATTACAACCCAAACCGGACACATGCAAACGTCTGGACTCACTGAGTCTCACCACCAAGGGCGCTAAATTACTTTGTAATTGCTCCAACAAACAAACAGACTGCTCTTGTCAGACAGACGCGATGCGTTTCTTTACCTATAAGGTTCATTACAAACTAACTACTTGTTTAAACACAACTGTGACATAACATTTCACACTAGTAACGTTTGAAGATAATTATTTTCAGAAAATTCTACAGAATTCCCATTCCTCATTCCTACCGAAAGAAATCATTTAATTCAATAATTCAATGGCTAGAAGGGCAACTCTGTAATTACTTAGGAAAAAGGGGCAACCCGAACTAAGTGTCTATAAAACATTACATGTGTCAATTTAGTGAGTTGACACTTACGTCTTATGAATAATCAAATACCTTTGATTGAACATATGTTATTTTACAGCATTTCAAAGTTTAAATAAATAACTAGACCAACACGAGACTCACAAGAGATTTCACATAATGATTTCAGCGGGTATTTTACAGTTCTGCCACGATGCATTTGAAGTCATAGGGCTACAAATGAAATGATCGCAATTGCGATTATACAATTATTTCTGTAATTCTTTATGCTGTAAGTATATACTATAAGTACTGTTTACCGTTAACTTCAGAAACAAATTGCAATAATTCACACACCTATCATTTGTTTTATCTAACCATACCGGCTTAAGATCAATAAATGGTTAGCAGTGGTCATTAGTACAATCAACTAACCCCTTTTCCAGCAGGGACATCACCTTGCTCATATAAGAAACAAGCCTCATGCATTAATCAGCTCATTTCCCCTTTTATCTTTCTAGAAAAACCATTACACGACATTTCGATATAATACATTGTATATATGATGCCGGAGATTAACTGTCGCTTGTTGAAATGTGATATAAGATCACACTTTCCCACCAATAGGTCATGATTTGATAAAAATCGCAAATGTCTAGACGCTTCCACAGGCAAACAACGTAGATAGGTCGAAGACAGCTCATGTTTATTCATGAGAGACATCTGGACTTCTTTATTTAGGTTTTGAACGATTCGTTCTCGCACAGAGTAGTCAATCCTTCATCAAGGGTCATGAATTCACAACATTGAACTCCCCAGTGGCTCCTTAATAGTGATGAGGTCAAGAGATGATTTTAAGTGTATTTATCACCTATTACGATCAGTCCGATTTACGGGTAGTTCATGGCATGAATATATCTTATTTTCCTTTAATGTTCGGCATACACAGATAGCAATGAGTTTTCATGTCTACTACTTACTGTCTATCTAATAAATCAAATGTAAATGCCATGTTAATTAATCTGTTATGTAAATTCTGTCATATTATTTTTGTTTCCAGAGCAACGAAATAATAGCTTCAATGGCAGGATCAGGTTTAGAACATTCATCTGTTTATAGCGTGTGATGTCAGGTATAATTCATCTGATAAAGCTTATTATGTCATAAGAGATTCGCCTCAAAGCACCAGCACATGAAGATTATATGAGAAGATAAGGGTGATTAAATGAATCGTTCGTCATTCAGTATCGCTTCTGTTCACCGTTTCCTGGTTAAAATGTTCAAAATTGACTTCCGTTTTGGCATGAAAATGTTTCCCACATTAGTGACGTCTTTGAAAAATGTTTCCGATATGATAATAGTCAAGTGGGAATTACATAAGATTTTATCAATGAGAGCTACAGTTTGTCAATGAGCAAGTTGTTCTCAAGTTTTCTCATCTGTTTTAAACAAATTTCCAAGGTGTTGAAGGAATTTGAATCCTTTAAATTTAAAAAAGGTAACTATCTATTACATATTATACAATGTACTTATGATGACGTGATTAAAAACTTATTTTATAGATATACTTAGATATTTTACTAATAGATATTTTGTAATAGATTTAGATGAACATTCATATCATGTTCCATGCATAAGCTATAGATATAAATGAAATACCTTTAATCTGTATTTATACACCTGAAATCCCCTGTGAAATGAACAATTAATAAGTGTGACACATAATCCTTCGTCACATGATGATGTTTGCATTAACTCCCTAAAAAGTTGAATTTAACATATATATTGCATAATTATACCATTATTTAAACATATTTGTTGTTGGATACTACAAAGCCTTACATTTAATTTTTTTTTTACTTAAGTGAATTGATGATTTTATATTAAACGAGCGAGACCGAGACTAATTATTTACGAAATCATTCAGGAATTATTTTAAGAAACGGTTCTGTACGGGAGAGATTTAGATATATCCAGTCCAAATAAATCAAGAAAAAATGTTAACATAGTACTGAAGATAGAATTTCCATGAATCATGTACCAATGTGACGGCGCGTCGACCATTGTGACGTTATAACTTCACACTACTGTGACATATTTCTTACTATGGTATTACGCTAGTATAATATTGATGTATAGACATGTACACTGCAGTTGTTTCAACGGGCGACTAACACATCCACATATACACTTATTTGTAACTGTTTGTCAACGTCGGTCTTGATATTACATACAAACCGCATGCACTTCACCGTTCCAGTACAGTTTGACTTAAGCTATGGCAATTGCTGTTTTATTTGTTTCAACGTCTTTTCTAAGTGACCATTAGATTCTCTTATACTGGATTATAGCGAATAGAAAACTGATTCCTTGCATCTGGTTTTGCATATCTTTGTGAAAAATAATCCTTTTTACAATTACAAATCGGTAATCTGTCAGCAAATAAATTATGGAGACAGAGAAGATTTTATAAAAGTCATATTTACCAGAAGCTTGCACAGGCTAACAACGTAAATCAACCGCGGACAGCTCATGTTTATGCATGATAAGCATCTGGAATTCTTGATCTCGGTCTTAAAGGAGTCGTGTCACAAAGAGAAGTCAATGCTTCATCTAGTGTAGTTAGTTCACAACATTTAACTCCCTTGTGGCTGGTTTTTAAGTGTATTCATCAGATGTATTGATCAGCATGTACATGTACAACATACCATGAAAACATTATATTTACTTCTAATATTCGGTGTGCAATGGGAGCAGAGAGTTTCCATGTTTATCTATTTAATCAAACGTAAACGTCTTCTTAAAATTAATTAATCAGTAAATTTGATGTTGTTGATTTTTGTTTCTAGAGCAACGAAATAATAGTTCCAATGGCACTAAAATATGTGATCATCTCGTATCGTTTGATGTCGGTGATAAATCATTTAATAAAGTTTTACTTTGAAATAACGATGTACAGGTCTAGTTAGCTTTCATGTTTATCAATTAACGTAAACTTCTATTCTAAAGTAATCATTTAATTATGTAAAATATTGACATTTTTTCTGTGCTCTTTAGAAAGTTCGAATGACGTCTCTGTGTGTAAATCGTTTGAACTGTCTGTGCCAGTGATAATTCATCTGATAAAGCTTATTATTACCTAAATGGTTGAAAATTACCGAGTTAATATTATTGATATGAGCACATGTGCACATATCATGTTTGCTTAGCAACCATTGTTTCACCGCGACTTTACGTCTGTGACGTCATAAAACGGTTGTTCGTGACGTCACTGGAGCTTGCCGTCGCAAGAGAAGTGGGTCGTTTCCTGGCTAATTTTACACTAATCAAATTGAATAAAATGGGTAATAAAGAAATTATTACATTTGAAAGTGTGTCAAACGGCTTTTACAAAACTCGTGCATATTTATGTATAAACCTCGCTTACGCTCGGGCAATTCAAAAAATCACACTCGTTTCGTAAAAGTCATATGACACATATGAATAATCTCTGTTTATGTCATGTAAGATTCATGTAGTTCATGCTGATACTATCAGAAGATAAGGATTATATGCAGATGAAACGACTCACACTTGATAAATGTGACTGGTTTCTTTTCTCATTGGATAAAGCTCCGATGTTTTAAGGTAATAAAGGTAGGAGGTTTTTTTTATCATACATGTATTTGGTGTTTTTGTTACAATTAGAATATGAAGATTTTATGGTTAACAACTTCTTTAATGTGGAAATACACGTCGTTTCGGAGCATTTACTCAATCCTTCATCAGGTGGAATGTGTACAATTAATCTTTCCAATATCGAAATGGAAAGGGGAAATTTCTCAGCGATGAGTGGAACTTTTTTTGAAGGAGTAAGTTGTTTATCTTAGTAAATCTCTTCAGTTGTGGAGTCGTTCTTTTTTACACTCAATATTCGAGTCGTGAATGAATTTAAAACCTTGACTTCTTAAAAGGCAACTAATTGTGTTCTAAATACTGAACGACATGCTTAAAAATCATTAAAAAGTTATTTTTCACGTTGAGATTTACATTTATATTGCGTTTTAATCATAAGTCATGCCAGATATAATTCAAACACATTATTGATATGTATTTATTCACAACCTGTATCACTGAATGAAATACACAATTTATTAATGTAATATGAATCTTAGTTCATATGGAGAAATATTCATTAGAGTCCTATTTGATTTGGCATATGAACTCCATGGCGTATGTCGAATGTACCTGTCCATTGATTTGTAAAAGTTTGTATAAGTCCTACTTTGAATATAAATATATCCTGCACTGCACAAGAGCACTATATCATGACTAGGCTTTACAATTGTTGTTTTTTTATTACATTTTCTCGATATGAATTGAACTGATAGTGGTGTAACAATTTATTTTTTTCTCATCAGTGATGTTATTTGACGTAGCTTTGCTTTATATATACCTGGAGTAGATTTGCATATGGGAGTAAAAGGATGAATACTAAGCGTTTACATTAGGAAATTGAGGAGGTAGGTATTACTGATTTTAAAGCACTTGTCATTCATATTTCACACATGGAACAATGCAGACTGCATCAGCAGTATAGCGAAGAAGAGCCTGCCCTCAGTCCTGAAAAACCCCAAAGGCTAATGGCATGTCATGGAGTTTGGCGTCCGTCCGTCCATCCGTTTGTAAGCCTTACAACTTTTTTATTTTATTTTATTTTCAAGAACCACTGGCTCCAATCATGCTAAAATCATGCGTGCACACTACTTGGCCAATAGGGAAAATAACATGTAGCAACTATTTTCATCGTTCCAAATGCCCTATAGAAACCTGAAATGTTGTGAAACCAAGACTCCACCTTGAAACCTATTTTTTCAATTTTGTTTTCAAGAATGTGGTTTATATATTGTACATTCGTTAAGCATGCAACAACTACTGGAAAATTAAATTTTCAACCTTATATTCTTTATTATTTAAAGCCACATGAGATACAGATCCGATGACTCTATATTTTTTTGAGTACATAAATAGTTCTGTCACTTTTAAAAGAACGAAAATGCGAAAAAGGAATATACTCACATGTGTATTTGCAGAGAAGCGTTTACATGACACAATACTCACATGTGCAGACATACATATAGGCAAATATACTTTTGGGCAGTTAGGCAGTTACATCTAACATGACAAAGAGACAGCAAAAGTAATGACTTCATTTTTATCCTGTCAGAAATTTTAAGTTTGTGGATGTGGTTGTTATCATGAGTATATATACAATGATTACGGCAATCTGAGGGGTAAGATATCTGAAGGCTTATCAACAGTATTTAGTTAATTCAATTATCTCACATGCTGAAAATATGGAACAGCGCACTTTTCTGCTGTCTTTGTAGGTTAGTTTAAAAACAATAATTACAAATCAATGTCTATTTCACCTGAACACAAGTTTTTAGGATTCAACATCAATGACACTTTGGGTCACTACAGGACTTGAAAATGGAATAAAATCTGTGTGTATGTCTGTATACAAATTCCAAAGTAATGACTCGGGACTACCAAATGTTTTTAATTACCGATCAAACAATTAAAATGCCTACTGAAATACAAAATAACTGTCACTGCATTGTTGGTCAATTCAAGCGCAACCTTGATGGCTCATTACAGAATTATAGTATTAATGCTTTCTATCAAGACAGGGAGAGATGAAGAGGAGCTATTTTCAATCAAAAGTTTATGTATATTAGAAGTATTCACTTTATTCATGAGTAGCTGGCTTTTACTTAAAGTGAAATTTATTGTTGGGTACTTCTTACCCTTGATCTTGATATATATCAAATATCATTGACAACCTAATACATTTCTTATTGTGGGAAGACAGTCAACATCAACTGGCATTGGATGTTGTGAAATTTTAGAGTAGATGAGTGTTTGATATCCTTTCTGCAAGTGTTATTTTTTGTAACAACGTTAATAGAAGCTTTAAGATGCCATTACCACCAATGCCTTCTTTTAATATGAAATTATAAAGGGATGATGGTACATCAGAATCATTTTTCTTTTCAGCATGCCATCCACAGTTAAAGAGAATAAATCAGGAGACCATGAAAAGAATGCAAAACATCAACCACTTCCCAACATAAAAATACTTTCCTCCTTTACCATAACCAGTACTCCCTTTAAACATTTGTCCCCTTTGATTAACAAGGTTACTGGGAGATTTTACTTGCTTGATTTTACTGACCAGATGCCTCTTATATCTTGCAGATGACTTCCCAAACAGCCAAATGGGCAAACAAACATTATTTATTTATTTTGTTTTAGCGCTGAAATAAAACTTGAACACTGGTTCGGGTGATAGGAATGAACCTATAAGTATTAATTTTATATGGATTCCTGCAGAACAGATAGATATAAAAAGTAAACGGTTTAAGGATTTATATTAAAAAACGATATGACAACTCGAAAATATGTGACACATGTTCTCTTTTGTAAAAGTCTTGTGGAATTTAAACATGGCTATGTGGTTCCAATATATTTTCTTCCAAATGACAGTATCAGTCAATAATTACGATTCCTCATTAAGAATCCATTACCAATAGAGAAGACTTACAAGTGTCATAAGGTCAGAGAGGTAAGTAAAATCATGTTTTGTGAATTAACAATAGCAGAACACAGTCAATAACAAGCACCGATTGGATATTATCAATATGAAAGCAAAATGTAGTTACAGATACTGATATCCAGAAGATAACAACGGAGATGGAAACTTTCTGCATAGTCTTATATAAAAAAAAAGTGTGTGTATGTTTGGAAAATACTTGTCTTCAGTGTAATATTTATTAATTAGTTGATTCATATACATATTCATATATAACCAAAGGACATATTTAGTGAAGTACAGTAAACCCACACGTGTAAAGGTCTCCAGTTAGCAGTTCAATATATTAAGCCTATTTCCTTTCAGCAACGCCTGATATTGACATAGCCGTGGAGAACCTCATTAAAATTGATAGCAACTTAACTAACTATTGATGTAGACCATGTAAACGCTTCTCATATCAGAACATAATATTCAGGAACGGGAATGAGAGTTATAACAAGTGCTTCTTTTAGAGTACTTCTAACTTGACAAATAGCAATTCAGTATTGGAAGTTGACAACTGTTTATTTACTGCATTGGTCAATGGTAAAAACCAGTTGTGAACGTTGTCTTATTTGTGGCCACTGTTTTGTTTTTCAAAATGGATATGAAATAGAAATGAAATGACATGAAATAATACTAGTGTAGGTCTGGTAAGTATCCTTTTTCTCATAGGTGTTTTGACAGGGATAGCCCCAAAGCATGATACGGTATATACTATAGGGAAAGGTCTCTTTTTAAACATTTGACAGGAGATAGACATGCGGATAAAACAGATTAATATTATGGTGAAACAGCATTTTCTTTTCTTAACTCATAATGATAATAATAATTGTGACTATTTGGCGCTGAATCCACAACACAAAGGGCCGTTTCACTCTTTAGTACCCTGGTATAAGGACCAACATCGTTCCTTTTTCATTCTCAACTCCCCGTTGAGTATGCAACCTGGCTTACCAACTCATGGTCAAATTAACATGCACTTAATGATATCGACTGTTTAACTTTCATCATTTAATAAGTTTTTGTCTTTCTATAACAATATGGTGTGTGTCTGTCCTACAATCTCCTCTCCTCTCTGTAAACACTTAACATATAGTAAGTATCTCGGTATTACCTATTCAAACCATGCTCATTATCGATTAAAAACTTCCAAGACCAGTAACATACCGTCATCTGTCTGAAATACATCTAAGCAATCTATGTTAGCTCAATTACACTTTCATGTTGGCTCTCCCGGTATTGATGTGCCGAATGTGTGTTTGCTGCACGTGACTAGTGCGTGGTAGAATCAAGATGGTTCAATGACATTCCTCATCTAAATGTAGATCATGGAGCTTAGGAAAGAAGTAACATCAATGTACTGTTAATGTTAATAATGAAGAGAACGATCATCATTACAGCCAAAATGGCCATAGTGTCATTTAACTCATAACGTACGTATGCTTCACTGCAGCTTGAATTGCCTTATTGTTGATTTTATTGTCTATTACATTTACATGTGTATTCATCAGTGAATCAAATACAGAATATTTCCGTGGAGAATATTTAAGTTAATTTTACCTAATAATCAATAATCCATTGTCATGCATCTATGTTCTAATACTTAATATGTACAATTCTCTTTCAGAATCAATTAAACAGGTTTCAACTTACAGATCCAAACAATTTAGCAGATGTCAAAACATATCATTCAACAAGATCTTGAATAACCTGTTAATTAATCTAAGTTTAATAAGGTATCTTACAAACTTACGTATATTACGATTTGATTGATCTGCACTAAATGCCTTACAATCAATAATATATTAGCAGTTATCCAGTAATCACTTTTTCAGGTGAGAAATCGTGTTGCTCAAATTAGGAACATTATACAACTCATTTTCTCTTTTATCTTTCAGGCAAAACTTTAACCAGGTATCTTGATGATACATCTATAGTTTGCAGGATGTTCACGTTTGCTTCTTGAAAGGTGGTATAAAGACTACACAATGCCACTAATACTTCAACCGAATCTTACACAAAAACTTACACATGCAAACAGCGTTAATCCACCGAGGCCAAGTCATATTTATTCATGAGAAGCATCTGGACTCTGCATCTCGGTCTTGTACGATGTGTTTCACACAAAGTAGTCAATGCTTCATCTAGGGTCATTTATTTAACACTTAAGTCCCCTGTGTCTACCCAGAAGTGATGAGGTCAATAATGAGGTGTTTGGAGTGTATTCATCACAGTGTAGAACATTTCACGAGTATATCGTATTGAGAACGTATCTCTGAAATAAAGTTGAATATCTGGTAGGAATTCAATGGTGATGAGCGGGTGTTTTGACTGCACGTAATGAACAAATCCTATTTGGAAAATCGACCAGAAATTCATGTATATTTAAATATTTGTTGTGAAATCATTATCGTGGAATAATTGAATAATCATGATTATTTGAAAGATTTCATTGACAGAAAACTATTTTACCACCATAGACACGACATGATACGTGTTGTATAGTGTGTAGCTCTGAAATACTTGTAAATACCTTCTTTACCAAGGGAACTGTAACATCGTCTTACTGCCATAACCATCCTTAAAACAAACAACGTTTACTGATTAGCGCCACTGCGATCTTGAAAAATATGTTTTAAATTGTCCTGTTTATCAATTACATTAAAAATTAAGGTCTTCAATCTTAAATCAATAAAATAGTTGTGTAAACTACTGACATGTTTGTTTTTGTTTCTATAGAAACGGAACAAAACTTCCTTTGATATGATCATGTCTTTGTGTGTTCATCTCTTTTTAACTTGTGATGTAGCGATACTTCATCAAATAATTCATCCAATAAAGCTTATTATGTCATGGACGATTAGCCCTCAAGCACCCGCACATGTTGATGACAGCATAAGATTAGGGTAATATGCAGATGAAATGAATCGTTCCTGATGAATGTGGTTGTTTTCAATGTTATAATGTTCGAAAGGTCAAACGTCGTTGCGTCATAATGTTATCATTGAGCGTTTCACACATATTTTATGTTTTTTTAGAAGAAGTATTAAACGACATGATTTAAACGTCCTTCAATGGTTATTTCAACACATTCAGATTTACATTTATATTGCGTTGTATCAATCAGCTTTGCTAGATGGAAATCAAACACAGTTTTAATATGCATATATTCATAACCTGTATTAGTGAACATAGCCCATGTGTAACATGAATCTTCGTTCATATGCATAACTATTTATTAGCTACCTGTTTGATAAAACAGTTTGATTTAGCACGTGTACTTCATAATTACAGTCATATATCAAACATATGTCTAATGTACATGTTCATGTATTTGTAAACGTTTTTAAATGTCCGATGTTATCCAATAAAAACTACACGCACTACACCAAGCAGTTGAGTGTTACTCAAGCTGACACAATTACTGTTTCGTTTGAAATGTTTTCTCTTAATGATCACTATGTAAGGAGCTTCAGCAACTGATGTTTTGTGTGATTTGTCCAAAACTAACATTTGTTTTGATTAATTAATTTAATTATTAGGAGCAATTGTCAGCCTAAAACAAAAAGAAACACACATTGAAGAGTCACTGGCATATGAAGGCCACTTGGATTTAAAATTATATATATATATATATATATATATATATATATATATATATATATATATATATATATATATAAATTACACTTAATGCAGTATAATATACTATATGTATCACTACTTATTTGGTATTTGCAATGAAACACTGTATATATAGCTTTGTGTAAAACTTTCAGGATCAATTGCTACGTGTTTTAAAGGGCATGTATTTTTTAAATGTATTTGAAAAATAATTTCACCAATCGTAAAACACCCTTCTCTCTTCGGAAAATATAGTTAAACATGAGTGCACATGGCTCAGTAAAGCCATTGGGAATCGTTTTTGTCATTCGAAATAATAAAATGTGTTCACAATAAAATTGCCGCCATGCAATTTTTGCTTCATACGCAACACCGTTATTACCACTACGGATAATTGGTTTGTGTAATAAGATATTTTATCCTCTAAAGTAAATATAAATGTCATAAACTATCATAATAAATGAGAAATTTGAAAAAATAAAATTTGCAAAAAACGTTCTACTGCCCCTTTAAATATACAACTAAAAGCATGCATTATTATTGTCTCCAGATGATATTGATGAACTTGGAGTATGTTGCAGATATGTTTGTTGCTGTGAATTGATGTTCAATCAACTTTTCCTTTGTCCAATCCATCGACTCAAATGCGACTTTCACATCGACGGCACTGCTCTCAGCTGGTTCAAGACCTACCTCACTGTCCCCCAACAGACTGTCCTTATAGACGGGCACCACTTCGCTCCAGTCCATCTAAAGTACGGTGTACCACAGGGATCGGTACTTCGGCCGGTTCTATTTACTCTGTACATAAAGACTCTTGGAGATGTTGTCGCTACACATGCAGTCGAATGTCATCAATATCATTCGTGTATTCATGAGAAGCATATTGACTTCTGCATCTCGGTCTTGTACGATGTGTTTCACACAGAGTAGTCAATGCTTCATCTAGGGTCATTTATTTACAACATCCGTGATTACCAAATAGTGAAGAGTTCAGGAGCGAGAGGTTTAGAGTGCATTCATCACATATTTCGAAAATAAAAAGATCAATGTTTATTCCAGAAACGAATAATTATAGTCTGCATTAAATGAATAAATTAAACTACTGTTGATTGAAGTATACATCATGGAAATTTATCTTTCCTGACATACCTCGTAGGTGGAATCGCTATTTTGACAAAAATCATTATTACTTCAGATTCAGTACGATTCGATACACTTTTCTTATAATGTACCAGTGTTTTTTTAGAATCGAAACAAAATGGAAATTAGTTCAACGCTGAAGCTGTAAGTTGTCCACCGACCCAGCTGATAACAATCATTGAACCTTGTGCCTGCACTGAGCTACACCCGACATGTGCCTTACGTTTGTGAGACGAATCACACTCGCTGAAATATTATTAATGAATTTTGCCTCTCGGGGAAACATGTATGGTATCTTTAGAATTGCGAAGATATCACCTCAGATTTGGGCTATCACAGAATGCATCTTTACATAGCTCAACCTTCACGTTAACGCATTACTCAAGATAATCTTGCTTTGAAGATTTGAACAATTGTAAGTGAAGGGAGCGAGCGGACAGAGAGTGACAGAAGTTCAATAAAGGGCGCTGTAAGTAATCTTCTTGACTGAATGCTGATCCTTTCTGTCACAGCAGGCCAAATCGATGAATATTTGATTCAACCCATGATTGCGTTCAGTTTAGCTTCAGATCACACAGACAATTTATTCCTTAGTCCAATACCATTCTCAAGTATTACACATCTACTAGAAAAAGTGTTATACAGTGACTTTAATGTGATCTTTGAACTTTTATCAAGCGTACAATGCACTACAATTGTTACCTTCGTTGTTCAATTTTAGTTTCTGTTAAACTATTCAGATTTTTATTTTGCAGATGTATGTGTTTTGAGGAATAGGTTATGCATGATTGTTTCACCTTGATGATCAAATGTCATTGGCATGGTTTAATATGATTGTGTACTTGAATCATATTCCACATTCTGATAAAGGGCTGTACAGATGTTGAACCAATGAAGCCGAAAGGTACATGTATAGCTTCATATGAAATGTTTCACTATAATGATATAAGAAATATGTGATAAGAAATGAATTCCTATTGGATACTTCATTTCCAGCAATTACAGTGAAGCAAACGCCAAAATACCCAACGTGAAAATTATAAATGGGAAAAAATGAGATGATTTGTTGATTAGAACGATCATTAACCAGCCATTTTTTTTATTTAAAAATTTCTTAATACATGAACCATGTATTCAGGGGAAACATGATGTAGCACTTGTATGTATGACATTGAATTTGAATCTAATTAAATATGTCCATTCCATTTCCATTTCCATTCCAGCATGTCACTTGGCGCCATAGAAAATGATTTATTCTGAACATGTTGACAACCATGAAACCAATACAATGAGCATGGATCTTACATTGACCTTTATTTATTTACCATCATTATTTTCCTTAAAATCTGAAATATGAAATGCTTGTATTAAACTTGATGAATTCAAATGAACCATAATGATTGTTTTCTCTAAATAATGAACAATGTTTTGATTCGTAAAAGCAAATGGACGCTGGGCGTATAAATATGTGTAAAAAGTCAGACTTGCTCAGAGTGATACCATACAGCTGAACAATAATCTTCTCAAAACTATATAATGTATTGAAATGCCGTTTGCTTCTCATATATTTTTACATAATAAATACAAAATGATTTTGTTACACTAATTTCTGCGATTCTGATTGAACGAGAGTTGTCAAAAACCTGCTGTCATTTCTCAATGAATGCAGATAAAATGTGCATTCGTATCTTGTGACGTCACAAGTCATTCGAACAAACGGTCGGTTCAGCAGCTTCTTACAACTGAGCGAAACATGTTTATGAAATATAAGAAAAAATACGTCATGTCGTCTTCACATCTACGTCGATAACTGGAATATATACATTTCTTTTCCGAATGAGACAATTAACTACCCCGGAAACACTTCATTTTGTTTGATACAGGTCCTCAAGCTTGTTCGCTCACAGCGCTTCACTGACAGTAGCCATGTTTGAACATCCCGTGATATGCTAATGCGGGTTAATCTTACAATTGGCCATCTAGAAGACACTAACTCTGATTGTATGCATGTGAATGCTGGGGATAACGAAATTAAATCTTCTGCCGTTTTAGGTCAAGGATTCCTCAATTTTGATTCAGCCATGTATCGTTGCGTGTAACAAGCTGCTGCTTCTGTTGTGCTATATTGAGTTACATTTCTATCCCAAGACATACTGCAACATAATGTGATAGGTACTGAAGAAAGAGTCTTTCTGCTTTTGAAGTCATTGATAAAACATTTGAATACCTCATTAATTCTAATTCACAATACTCAGTTAAACTACCAATATTGAGAAAACATATACGAATTTATAAATTAAAAAGATGTTTGAATCATTGCAAATAAACACAAAGTTCGCAACTGGCAACATTTACATCTGATCCTATCCATACATCGAGAAAAACATTAGTTTTCCCATGCGTTTTTGAATCTGTACATAACTATCTATATGAAGGGAAATATTGGAATCTTCTAAGCTGATTGGATACATATTTTAAAGTAAAATGTACGACTACATCTTTAGTGGTATGCATATATATATATATATATATATATATATATATATATATATATATATATATATATATATATATATATATATATAAAAGAGTAAACATCAGATGGTTTTGACTGGATCAATCTTCTTTAATACAATACGGTGAGCTCATTTCGACCCTTATATCGGTCTTTTCAAGTATATATATACCGATTTCTCACAATCACACACAGCATGTATTGACAACTACCGCACAAAACACAGGACGCAATTATATGAAATAATCAAGCCTCCATTAGAAGTTTAGCACGTTCAGGCTTTTATGTGCGTGATGTAACAAACCACGTTTCTTATCTGGAAATGCATATCACACACGTGTTATATCATGTGAAGTTCGCTTCGAGGTAAACACAGACGGTAATAGTATCTGCCAGTAGACGCGTTTGACGTGTATTATCCATCTGATTCCCATTACCACAGGCGTATTATATGATAAAGGTTATGCAATGTGGTACGGTGCGTATTGAGCAAATTCACACATCAACTGTTTGAGAAGCATTCTGGAAGTTGGTGTAACGGAAAGACAAGGATATTTTATGGATGATCAACTCCTTTACTTATAACGTTGTCTTTCCAAATTCCTAGATGTCCTTAGTCGGGGAGCTCAGCAAGACATTAATTGTTTGAAAAGCCTATAATTATTATACAGAAATCAATACCGTAATAATTATTTCTTTTATGTGGCAATATCAGTGTGTACTATTGACTGTGTTCGATGAGTGTATTTCTATATACGATTGTTATTTCGACCATTCACCTTAGTTGCCATCTCAGATGTGAATAGTTGATCGATAACAATCAAACAGACACTAAGCGTATTGGCTACCGGCGCCTTATGGGCCATGGTACATGTCTGTTCGTGATGATTTGGTCAGCATCTTTCCAGTTGTGCATACGGAAAATCTCCTTATAACATGTCGTAAATTTCCGTAGTTAAAATGGGAAGCGATTTCTATGGATGTCCATCCACATGAGATTTTGGAAAATCTCTTCAATTATCGGTCAAAACAATCAGGTATGTACAGGTATGTATCTTATTACCACTCTCATACATTATAATTGTATGGGCATTAAACAGCTTATCTTATTATGATACTTCCTGTTATCTTATGAAGATGTCAATACGTTCTTGTTCCTGTTCCCTGTACCATGACCGATAATCAAGACCAACAACATGTCATGAATATCAGACTGATCTATGTAGATTTGAGTGCCTAATGTACATTTACATGGAAATAGCCTTGTTGCCATCATACTGTCAATAAATAGTTGTCTGATTAGATGAATGAGTTATGTCATTTTTTTCTGAATAATAAAAACCAGCGAGTAATGAACAAGATGCTAAACTCGCGATCGGTCCCTTTATATAACACATTTGTTAAATGAATGAACGGTTTAATATTTAACGAGACCTTGTTTATTATTTAATTTATTACTCGATTTAGTTGCACGAACTTGTTGATAAATTGGACACATGGCCTTACGATCGATGTGCAGATTTTGTGACATCACAGTTTTACCATTACGATGTCAGGTCAATTGAAATCCTTTGATTGAAACTAAAATATTCAGAGATGTGCGATGTATATGTATTGAACAATATGATATCTTAAACGGGAGTTTAATGACTAATTTTTGGAATGGAAAACATTGTATGATTGCAGGAAAATGTTAATTTCATAAAAACGTCAAAGTGACAAAATCTCTTTTTTCAGTGAAAACAAATATTTCGAAATGCAACATGGTATGTCAATTTATAATTGAAATAATTCTGACTGATAACATATATTCAATCAATATAGGCTGACAACAAAATGCGATTAAGGGAGGGAAATGTTTTGATGTTAACGCTGGCATATTGCAGTAGTAGTTGCAACCATAGTGAACAAATATAGGTACAATCAATTACGAGTATGTAGGGGTTCATACATGTATGAAATGGTTGACTGTCGGATTCTCTATGTTTTGTCATACTAACATGAACTATATAAAATGAAAATTCTATATATGATGTATACCAGGGCTACCAGATTAGGACAAAAACATTCACTGTAAACTGAAAAAAACTATCCACGTGTCTTCTTCAAACACGACAAATAATTTGTTTTCTGTGGTATGTTTTCAACGCTTAAAAACTTGAACTTTAAAAATAGGATATGGGGTTAATGTTTTTTTATTATTAAGGTTTTTTGTTGTGATAGTGAATCAATGATGCATACGTTTGTAGAAATAAAAGTGTCCATATCATAACCAGATCGATGTATGACATTATAATATTATTAACTTTTTTTTAAATTCTAAAGTCAATTCAAATTAAATGTTGTGGAATTTAAATCAACAAGAAACAAAACCTACACGTAGCAATTACTATGCAATATACTGTAGGATGTAATTTCCCACACTTGATATTTCAACAATCCAATTTTTATATATGTCGTGCCCAATTCCCGGAATTGCCCATTCCCTGGGTTTGGGCAACCACCCCTGCCCAATTCCCGGGAATGGGCAAATCAGATTTAAATTTGCCCAATCCCAGGGAATGAGCAAGGATGAAGATATAAACCAAATGAGAGCCAACAGTTATTACACTTGATTAATGTTTATTCTGTATAAACAGTTCTTGATACAATGTAACACATGGTAATCAGAAACTAGAATATAAAATTATTTAAACAATTTAAAATAGCAATTTCAAACAAAGTTAAAGCAGCTACTTATTTTTGCATTTAGCATTTCGTGGATGGCAATGACTGGAGCACTCATTTTCAGCCTTAAAGCACATGCAACGCTTGCTGCTACATTGCCCATTGCAGTTACATTTGTTGTAGCCCTGACCAGTTCCAGTTCCAGTTTGCATGTCAATTAAATCAATTTGACAACGAGAGAGAAACGTTTCTGAAAGAATTGGCTTTAAAATCACTCCCTTTGATGATGTCGGTTTCTTCAACTGACAGTTCTCGCACACAGAAATGAAACTCTTTATCTGATCTCTTGTTACGTTTTCATATTTTTTACTAACTTCATACGCAGTCCGTTTTTCGCCACCGTGTCCACAGTTATGGTGAGCCTTTTGTAATGTCATATTCTTCTTTTAAAATAACTGAGAAGGTGTTCGTGTTGACTACTGTTATGTGAAGCAAAATGACAAATACATAGTATATAAAGAGGCTAAGTAAAGTTCACAGCCCAGCAATACAATCAATCAGCGTAATCATCCAATCCCAGGGAATGAGCAGTCGTTAACACTGCTCATTCTCAGGGATTAGCTGACAAATCACTGGGATTGGGCAAGCCCCCGACCATTGACGGGGATTGGGCAACGTTGTTGCCCAAACCCAGGGAATGAGCAATTCCGGGAATTGGGCACGACATATATATATATATAGATGAAGTTGAAATAAGTTTGGCTAACGTTTTCAATAGGTACATCATGTACCTACTTCTTCAGGCCGTATAATGCAGGTACTGACACACAGAACATAGCACTATGACGTCACACAGGAACTTTTGACGTCATAATGTACTTTTCAATCTCAATCTTTATTCAATACTTAAAGGCCACAGGCCTGTAGTACAATTGGTACATGCAATATTTACAAATGTGTACAAATATGTCAGATAAAATCATATAATTCTCTGTCAAGTAATGTTATATGATATCTTCAATAACACATATGTCATTAATACCAGTATAATTTACTTTAGGATATTTTGTCTGTGCAAGGAGGCATAATATATGTACATAGAAACATTTTTCAGAATATTACAATTTGAGTTTGATAGTAGTGCATATAATTTCTTACACCACTAGGGTATGTTATGTCCATTGTTCTGACAGGTTGATTTTCTATGTAACAACCTTGTTATCAGACGTCAGAGGTTGATATGTGAATAACACCCGGGTATTCTATTTGGAGTCGGAATTTCGGATATTTACTAACCTAACCTTGAGTAGATAAGCCAGACCTCGGCTTCGCCTCGGTCTTCGACTTATCTCCCCACGGAATTTTGAACATCGGTAATTTTCAAATATTGTTCCTCGGCTTCGCCTAGAAACAATATTTGAAAATTACCTCCGTAAATATGTCAAAAAGGGACTGAAAATAAACTTACTCTCCAAATGTCAACGAATCAATAAATAGGTCAAGTCAAATTCTCTTTATATCATGAATTTACAACGCAGTTTGCAATGCGAATATTGTGGGCAGTATCTGGTGATGACAGCGTGACTGACGGAAGTAGATGCAGAGGTGCCTGTGTTGTTGATTCAGTCTCCTGCTCCCCGGCCTGTTTCTCATTCAATATGACGATGACCATGGCTTTCTGCTCTGACTTTGTTTTTTTCTGGTGTAACTGCACACACCTGTTTTTCAACATAAAATTGGTTTTGGTAAACTTCTATTGAATTAAGTTTAAATATATACATTTATATATATACATAGAAGGAAGATGTGTATATTGATATTGTGCAACTTGAATTACACAAACTGGTCGCATTTTAAAAGTTTAAATGATAGGTCGGAATACATATATAGCGTGACGTCACAAGTTAGACAATTTGAAGTAGTGCATTCTTGAATTATTAAATAATTTGCCGCACTGTATCTGTCTTTACGTACATCAACATGGTCTAATGTGTTTTTTTAATATTAGAAAGCAGTAAGATTAAAGGGATGTTTGTAGGATATACGACACACCTATGACACCCCTGTGTCGAAGATCCGTTATCAATGATAGTCTCGTTGCGCGAGTGGTTGTCTTGTAGCCCTTGACACCAGCTGCCTTCTTGACACACATCGGGACGATCTTCTTGAGTGTGTTGTATCCCATCGTTTGTCTGCTGTTCCTAAGCTGTTCCTTCAAGACAATATAGAGTTTGTAGTTGAGGTTATGGGAAATGCAATACTAAATAAGCATAAAGCAAAGCACAAAGCATATTTCCTAAAATTTACATTTAGTTTTAGTACATTAGTCAATTTTTTTTTCAATTTTCTAATTTTGTTTTCTGAATCACTTACTGAAACAAGATGAAATGAGCTGCGTTATTTAGACCCGATTTATATTAACAAGATGTGTTTTTTAAACACCTATGCCCCCGGATATATGCTATCATCAGCCATCACAAGGTATACACATGCCAAGTATGAAAGTCCTAGCTCTGAGCAATCCAAAGTTATGGCCAAAGTTAAAGTTTTTGTGGACAAACACACTGACAGACAGACGGACAGGTGAAAAACAATATACCCCCGGAATCTCCGATACGGGGGCATACAAACTGTAAGATATATTTGATGTTCTAAAGTATTAAATCACTATGGTTTCGAGTGAGTGAGTGAGTTATTGTTTAACGCCGCTTCGGCAGTATTGCAGCCATTAGCGGCGAACTATGGTTTCGAGCAGCGAACGAAGATCACAATAGGTATGCTATATACGTACATAGATTTTGGGAAATGCAAAACTAAAACACTTCTTAACTATGTTAAAATACATATTCAAAACCAACAATCTTTAACACTTACCAACACCTGTCTCAGTGTCTGTCACTTCTTGTAACGCCCGACAAGGTTCGTCGTCCGATTCCCTTGAAATCATCTCGCGCAATGAATCACGTCTCCAAAACCGCGTGTAACCATGAAGATGCATGGGCTGCACGTGCTTGTTATGTTTTAAGTAGAAAACTCGTGCACCTGTTCCGAAAATAGAAGTGTCAACACGTGATGGACGAGTCCATTCGGTTCGGTGCCCACGTGGTGTAAGTAGGTTAGCACCCCCCTCTACGGCCGATATGGATTCAACGCTCTCGCCTTGACGGCTCGAGCGTTGAAATCCATATCGCCCTTGAGGAGGGTGCTAACGTATACATAACGTTAGGATATCTGAAATAATATGCTTTTAGATATTTTGCTCTAAGATGTAAGTATAGCGGACATACAAGTAAAAAGTGATATTCGTCTTCTATTAAATTCAAGTACTTTTACAACAATAGATGTTATGATGTAAACACGATCATGTTTTGCCATTTAATTTTGGCGCATATTTATGAATGAAATGCGATTCTTTCAAAAGTAAATCATTATCATTGTTGTAATTGAGTTTGTAAATCGGGAAAACTTTGAATTTGCCTTTACCACATTTATCTAAATGTTCACTGAGAGGGATAGTACGATTTCGAGGTTGATTAATGTGGGATCGATGTAGGTTCATTCTTCTTTTTAATTTTTGTTCTGTTTTCCCGATAAACTTCTCATTAAACCCAGAACACGTGATGACATCACAACAAAATTATCTTTGGGTGAAATGTTAATGGAACATCCTTCAACTATACTTTCACACGTGTGGCAACGAGAGTCTCCACATTTAGAGACTTTGGGAACAACATCAATCGAGTCAAATCTAGATGCAGTTAACATTTTGCGTAGGTTTTTGGGTTGTCTACGGCTGTTAATGAAGTTGTATTTATTAACAATCTTTTTCATTTTTTGACTCGGACTTAGAATAGAAAGATAGTGCTTGACAATAGACATAGTGCTATCATGACTAGGATTGAAGATAGATACAAGAGTGAGATTATTCTGAGTATTCATGTCTTTATCCCTCTTAGAACTCAGCTGTTGTTGTTCCGTTTTTAACGCCTTTTGTATACTATCACTTATCAATTGGTCTGGATAATTTTGTTGAAGTAAAAAACCTTTTAGTTCACCAAGGCGAGTGATTTTAACATCATCATCCGAAACAATTGTGCAAACTCTTCTGGCCAGACAGTGCGGAATGTTACGTTTGGTATGATGAGGGTGGCATGAACCAAAGTTATATTACCTGTCAACTTCTAAATGCCAATGTAATATTCAAGATTTGTTCAAGGAGTCTGTATACTTATACCAAGATAATTATGTCGAGCACTTAAGGGAAAGTATAGATATGAACAAAAGCATTTATTCATGTAAATTTGCACTCTTATCGCCTAAGAACGAATGCATCAACGTTAGTAACACTGGCAACATCACAGGTCTCACCAAGACCAGTTCTGTTACAAAAGTCGATATCGTTTATTCTGTGCTCTGTAGAACTGACAGTCTGATTACCTCCTGTCAGACAATGTTTTAAATAATTTATGTGGTTAATGAAGCATGTGGTAAACATTAGGACTTGAGCGACTCTTAAGTTCTTGTCAAAACGTTCTACTTCTACAAAATTTCCAGAAATTTGAATTTATATTGATCTTGTGAAGTCAATATATATCATTGTTAACGCATAACGTTTTCATTTTCGATTTGATAAACTACAGCGAGCGCAACAGATGCATGAGCCACGCAGGGGTGAAACATTTTACTCTTAACAGAAGAGCTTGAGAACCATATTTTTATCACGTTTCAGAAAAGTTGAATATGTGATTGATGTAGATGTCCTGAATATTCACCCTTTAAGAGATTGACTGTTCTTTAAGTCTGACAAGTAATTAAATGTTGAAGAATGTAATACAAATGATATTAAATGGAAGGTCGTTTAGGTTCCTCTATATTGAAGAAACATTCGATTTATGAATTCAGATCATCAGCAAAAGAATAGGAACTCCATCTCATGAACACATGTCCTAAATGTTGATGACAAGCTTGTCACAAAAAAGTGCAAGGAGAAGTTAGAAATATGAAGAGGAAATGGACTGTGTGCTGATTTATATGTCCTGCTCAATTGAAGGATATGCTTCCGAAGGTATATGCCTTCTGCACCTATAATTCATAGATTTAGTGTCTTGGCCAACACATTTTAAACCGGCTTTCGTCACATTTCTTTCGCGCTTCTTACTTCCCAATATCATCATTTAAATCCAGCTCAAGGAAGTGCCATATTCATTGCATCCCAAAATAAATAATCAATTACGTTTTGAAAAAGAACATTCTAAATACTCAAGCTTTAAATTTTAATCAATCATTTATTAAAATCCATGACAATGTGACGCATGTTGATAAGAAGATTATTAGAAGCACACGATTTTAAGATGTATTGTCTTTAATTGTAACTAAAACAACGACCAGGGTTTCGAGGAATATTCGATTCAATGAATAGTTGATATATTTTTCTTGGGTTTTATTGGCAACTGGAATGTGTCCTTTAAATGAAGTTTAGGCTACAAAATTTAAGATTCAGATGGAATCGTTCTGTTGAATGCTAAACATGTTCCCAGTTGAGATAAGATAATTATTGACTAATGTTTAACTGCAAGGAAAGATGAGTATAACACAGATACTGATTATTGTTCGATGAGTGTCTTAATTTCTATCTTAACTTTGAATTTACAAAATCAGAAATAACAGACGCACATTTGTCAATTTTCAACTTAACTTGCAAGACGTATAAGCAATAGGCAGATCCAATTCCACTTTCAAATTTCAATAGTATTTCCATTGTGTTATTCTGCTAGAAGATGAAAGTTATTTTGCTTTGCAATATGGTGATTTAAAGAAATGATATATTCCAAATCATCATGTTTAATTTATCCTTCAACTGCCTTTTTTTAAGTCCACAACTTAAAATGTAAATCGTTATTTATTGGTTTTCGTCGAAAATGCTATTGCCCTAGGAAGTATTTTATTGTCACGAACTGTAATGTCGCTGGTGAAATGTGAAATGTCTGTAATCCATGATATCTTTAACTTGAGATATGTATATGAACCGAAAGTCTGATATACAACACACATCTTAAAAAATCTAAATGAGTTGGTTGGAAACCTCTTAACCTACTGTTGGTTCAGTTGTTATTCTTTTCTCATTGGCCTAGATTTTAGAAGCTCTCGTAACTAAGACAGTTCATAAGAACTTATGTCAACCTTAAAGACAAGCTTAGCGCTATGGCGATGTACATAAAAACAGATGAAAAACAAAGTATATCATTGAGACGCAGTCGTCAACAAGTACATCATACTATTTAAAATGCACTTTAATTGAACTCGTAAAATCCTAATTTCAATACTTGAAACTAAGACAACATTCAAATATCGATGAAAGCCAGTCATTGTCATCCTACTCCAACACTGAAGGACGATGCACGAAGTCGGTATGATTAATGTTCTCTGCACTGTAGGACTGACACCATGAAGGCCTCCTGTAATGGTTAAGACCGTGATTAATGAAATTTGTTGGAGACAAATATTATATATTATATACAGTAGTAGTTCAAATCGTCTCTGTGAATTTCTATATTTCGTGTAACCACACGACCTGTTATCCTGACGATTTCCAGCTGTAACCAAATTGCGCGGAAAAACAAGGTCTGACTCTACATAATATTATATGATAAGAAAAACCTTGTCAAACAAGGTATAATGTTGAGAGTAATAGTTTAAAATTAACTAAGATTTCCTAAATATACTTACAAACCACATTAAAACACGGTGTTTAAAGACAACAAATTTAAACATACCTTTATGTGTTGATAGAAAATGTTCAATATAGGAAGTTATCTATGTAAACTAAGTCATGTAGAAGATACATACCAGTTAATAAGAGTGTACGTAGGAACATCATTGCTACACGCATAGTATGAACTTGAGTTTAAAAACTAGTGTGAATGTGTGGTTCTGATGGCCATGCTTATTTTGTTTACATGTTTATTCTATACACCACTTATTACTCTCAGACATTTTATTATTGGTTTTTCCACTTCACATCTATTACGTATAAGAGATGGATCGTTGTAAGTTGTAACATTTTGATGTATATATTAATATTTAAGAGGTCCATGTATTATCCTGTATGTCTACAGCCATTCATGCTGGGATGGGTTCAATGATTCATACTGTAAACTCAGACCAACCAACACTCTTAATGTCCTGGCCTGGTGGTTGAGCCTTGTTGATTGTTGCTACAGCTTTTCATTGAGGGATGGAAGGGAAGGATGATTTTTCACTTCTGTTCAGGGGACATTGATTTTGTGCTGATTTATCACTGTATCTGCCCCACTCTATTTAAAGGGGCAGTAGCACATAAGTTTATGAAATGTATTTGAAAAATAATGTCACCAATGGTAAAACACACTTCTCTCTTCGGACAATCAAGTTAAAAATGAGTGTACATGGTTCGGTTAAGCCATGGGAATCGGTTTTATAATTCGAAATTATAAAATGTGTTCACAATAAAATCGCCGCCATGCCATGCCATGCCATGCCTTGCATTTTTTGTTTTATACACAACACCGCTACTACCACTAAGGATAATTGGTTTGTGTGAAAGGATGTTTACCCTCAATTAAATGACATAAACTGTCATCATAAAAAGGAAATTGAAAAAATAAATTTTGCAAAAAAAAACGTGCTACTGCCCCATTAAGGATGTTTCATCAAAATAGAAATTAGTCATGTGGAACCTTTTGGAACGTACATGTGTGCCTTTTATTCCTAAATATCATTTCGTTTAATCAATAACGGTTTTTAAAGGGGCAGTAGCACGTTTTTTCGCTCAAATAAGTCGATAAAATGTATTTGAAAAATAATGTCACAAACAGTAAAACACTCTTCTCTCTTCGTAAAATAAAGTTATAAATGAGTGTACATGGTTCCGTAAAGCCATGGCAATCGTTTTTGTCATTCGAAATAATAAAATGTGTTCACAATAAAATGGCCGCCATGCAATTTTTGCTTTAAACACAACACCTGTATTACCACTACGGATAATTGGTTTGTGTAATAAGATGTTGTACCCTCTAAACTAAATATAAATGACATATACCATTATTCTAAATGGGAAATTTAAAAAATAAAATTTGCAAAAAACGTGCTACTGCCCTTTTTAAATATAATAGAAGTTGAACAAAACATTACAAAACTGATAATATATCTGTTTTTACCTGGTCCTTTTAATTGTTGTTGACGAGCAATTCATTGAAGTGTGGAAAGCTTATTTATCCTATCTTATTTCTATTCAGAGGCTGTGTGCTGATTACTCACTGTATCCGTTCCACATCACTGAATAAATTCTCAACTTAAAAAGATCACTCATGTGATCTACAGCTAGACCTTAAAGCGCGTATTATACCTTTGATGCCTAAAGACAATATAGTCATTGTTTAATATTCAAAATTGAAATGATTCTATTTGATACTTCATATTCATGATGGTATGTTCAATACAGGTCTTTGAAGGGCATTTAGAAGAGGTATACATAAGAACAGGAAGATTTTCTGGATAACAACTTCTTTAATGTGAAAAAACACGATGTTTCGGAGTACATACTCACTCCTTCATCAGGTGGAATGTAAGGAAATAACAAAATATGGTACATTTATATAGCAAACAAAACAATGGTGAGGAAACTCAATCAGGGAGATTAACATGCATGAGAATGGTATACAAAGGGGATTTGTAATACAAACAGGATGGGAGTGAAGCATGAGAATGGTATACAATGAGGATTTGCAATACAAACAAGAGGGGGAGTAAGTAGATAAACAATGGCCTGTAGGCTTTATTGAAGATGTAAATAAACACACATGATGAAACGAGGGAGGCCAATTGGCTTTATTGAAATTGTTAAACAAATAATAATTACAGTTGATTGGAAGAGAGGCCAATTGTTGATGTGGGTGGCTTTGAAGTTGTTGCATGGTGATTGGAGCTGATAGATGTTGATTGGTGGGGACTCCTCGGATAATTTGCTCCGACAGGAGTGGATGGAAGGTAGGGATACTTGGATTTGGTTTGGTTCGGTTCTCCTCGGATAATTATATAAATATGATAACTTAAGCATTTGGGGTTGAATATAAAAGTCGAGTAAGAAGATATACCCTAAAACAGCACCTTCTTTAATATTGAAAATTTTAGGACCAAATAACTATCATGTAAAACCTTTAAAACATCTTTAAGAACCAGCTTTTGAAGTCATCACTATTTGGTAGCCACTAGGGAGTTAAGTGTTGTGAATAAATGACTCTAGAGGAGCCATCGTCTACTCTGTGTGAAACGCACCTTTCGGGACTAAGATGAGGAAAGCCAGATGCTAATTCAATAACATCAGCTGTACTCGGAGGATTTACATCGTTTGCCTATGTACGTTTCTGGAACGTGTAACTTTTAACAATCATGAAGCATTGGTGGTATTGTTAAATGCATGAATTATGAGGTGAGGTGAGGTGAGCTGGGGTTTAACGCCGCTTTCAAGAGTATTTCACTTATATCGCGGCTGCTAGTATTACGGCAGGGAGAAAGCCCGCAACGCCATATGGCTACGCATTACGGTGAAACCTGCGAGCAACTGCTTGAACAAGCGAACCACGGGTGGTACTACTCTGAAGTTCAGTGTAACATTGCACCCAAACCTTAGTGCGTGTAGAACAGTTCTCTACTGCAGACAAAGTTGCCGTGCCCCTGGCGGGACTCGAACCACGGACCTCTTGATCCGAAGCCGAACGCGCTAATCACTTCAATAAAGAAGCTGACTATCCATAGAACTTGTTCTCATTTATATGGAGATACATTATCAGTGTTATTTCTCCTATGTGAATATGTGCCAATATCACTTTTTACAACTTTTGTGTACAATTTGATTTCGTAGAAGTTGACATTACTGATACAGCTAATTGAGTATATTGAAAAAGAATGAGTAATTATGAACGTTTTACACTCGAATGTGTTACATACGACTTTTACGAAAGCTACCTTTGCTCAGACAACTCACTCGTTTCAGTAAAATCATGAGACACATTTATTCGGTAACAATGTCTATGGAATTCATCACAAATACTACAATTCATTTACATAAGACGGGACATAATAAACAAACAGTTTGATGAAAATACCACAATGAAATGCTCTTGCAGCATATAAACATGCAGCGAGTCGATCAAATCAAATTAAAAACTCACATTCCCTCAATTCCAGCAAAACAATTCAACACTTCAGAGGTGAACGATAATGGTATGCTTTAAACTCCCCTCTTCTGCTCATACTATTATCACTATAGAAAATTATCATGTAGTTATCTTGCAACTAATTCAATTACAGAACTTAATTGGAATAAAACAAAAACACCCAAAATCCCCTTTAAACTAAGCCAAAATATGACGTTTTCTGTACATCATGCATAGAAACAGTGATGAGTTATTAACAGTAAATTGATCCAAAGCCAGGAATATACGGTGATTGATCTTGATATATTGTGACGAATTAATGTGATTGTCGAGGACACGGTGGCCGGATGGTTAAGCTGTTAGTGCAGTCAGTGATAGCGCTTCGTGTCTGACTATGAGAGTGTCGTCCCCAAAATAATGTATAGCATGACATGTATTTCAAGTAAAAGAGAAGATCGTCAAAAACCATAATCGGACATGGCACCATACTACTTGGGACAACAATCATTGTTCACGCTCTGTCACGTTGAACTGATGACGACAAAAATAAACAGATTTGTACAATATCCAATTAAGAAGATAGTATTCATGTTTTCAACATGAACATTGAATTTGATGTACTGCAATGTTACCATTCTTGCTGCAATGAAGCACTGAAACAAAGATCGTCCACTTCATTAATAGTAGGAGTTAAATATACGACCTCTTTCCTTACCTCCAGATCGAGATGGAGGAGTGTCAGTAGATCGACCTTCTCCTAGTCCACACTAGTCACGTACATCAAACACTCATCGATCTCATCAATACTGCCAGAGTCAACAAAATGTGTAATTTAGTTAAAATAGATTGCTTAGATATCTCGCAGACACATGAAATGTTGTTACTGATCTTGGAAGATTTAAATCGATAATTGAACATGGTGTAAGAATACACTACATGTGAAACAATTTAACTTTGTCTGCTTGATTTATTGATAAGATTTAGACCACTGCGATCCACAAAAATGTGTTTATGTTTATATAGCAGACTGATAATATACATGTACCTCAGAAACATGGACAAATGAGATTTGGATCTTGAAAGGTGTCAATTAAGTTGTTTTTTGTTGTAGGATATAAATTAGATGGAAAGTGTTAAACAAACTAGTGTGGTAAAAATAATCCCTTACTATAATTGTATAATATCCACAAGTTAGGCCTCTTATGATACTGTCAAAATGTTATACTGTCTTCTGCAATAATATATAAAGTGACTTGTTTTTTCATTCTTTGGTGTCATATGTGTCTAGGAAACGGATTCTTTTCTCAACATCTATCAGTTCAAACTGGAATGTGTTTTATAGAAAAATTTAATACCAAAATATAACAATGTGCATGATTGCATTGCTTGTCACGTGTACAATAACACAATGTAATACATGGAAAGCCCTAGAAAAGACATTTTATTACATCTCACATTCGTGGTCATCTATCCATACTGAACTGTGTGTCAGTTATTGGCTAAAAGGAATAGGCTCAGTTAGATTTTGAATTAAAATTGAATGCGTTCAAACTCTTTGTTTCATCTGTACTCGATTAAGCCTGTTCACCTTGAATAATCAATGGTGTCGGTCATACAGGACTATCTTTGGAAACACTTCTTCAACTAGCTAGTTGGTCATTGGTAAAATAACATTATTGATATTCCATGTAGGAATTGTACAATTCAGAGAGGGGAATAGCACATAGAAAATTATAAAGTAATTTAGCGCCCCTGGTGTTGTGTCCAGACGTTTGTATGTGTCTGGTTTGGGCTGTCCCTGTTTCTAACGTAATTACCGAGTTGCCCTTCTGGTCGTTGTATTATTGATTTAAACAATGTTGTTCTGTAGGAATGAGGAATGGAAATAGTCTGAAGGATTTTCAGTTGAAATGTTTTTAAACCTGTTTCAAAACAGTCGATATGCCATCAAAGCGAAATAATTAAGGCAGTGTATAAATCGTTATTACAAATAGAACAAGCGGACAAATTAATATTCAGCTACATCCCGGAAGTACAATAGCGTGAAAGTATTTAATAATAAAGGTATTTAATTATGAAGCTTTGTTCTTTCAATCATTAACAACTCAACAGTTTTGTGTTGAAGCATGTCATAAGTTGATTGAAACGCTGGTAAACACTTCAAACTAGACCCTATGATTGTTCCAAATATGATTAAGCTAAAGTTTCTGGAGTTTTGTTCTAGACATTCCAGCTCCTGTTTTGTTGCCATGTACACATGTTACATGTAAAAACATCTCAAGATTTGAGAAAACCCTAACGACACCTCACCTCCGCTACTAGGCTCATGCACATACAAACGTTCGTGAAAATACAATTGTTAGAGTTTGGTTCGACAAACAAAAACCCGGACAACACGGGCGATACACGCTCTGTCTTTCTTTTGAAAGAAAGTTAGGCATAACCTATATACCCTTTGTCTATATTTATAGATGATATGTGTAATATAGAATAAGGTGATGTTTAACACAATCGTCCATGACCTTATAAAAACTCAAAGTGGTATGCTTACTTTTCAAATCTAGTGGCACATATCGTAAACGAGATTTGCAGGAAGATCCAAGATCCACTTTTTCAGATTCCTTATCATCTCCTTAGATCTTTATCTTTGAATGCCTTCAGCTGCTCAGCTATGAATGTTATATTGTCCTTTAATTACTCACGGTGATATTTGGTATTATCTGAACGACCTTCTCTAAATGAGGAATGATATTCACTTAGCGAAATGGGGACTGGAACGTTTATCCTTCTCTGCTTGAGAAACCTGTTCATCATTGTCTGCCTTTGAGATTAATAGTAGTAGTAGCAATCCAAATAAACAACACTGTTACCTTCAAAACCCAGTCACTTGATTTATGTAAACTATGTATTGTCATATCAAATGTGAGTTTACAGTTATTCAATACAACACTTACTAGCTCCAGGATTTTAAAAAAAATGGCAAAAACACAATAAGAACTTTATTTTATGTGATAAGATATTATTAAGTGACAAGTGCAAATAGTTTATATGTACTGTTTTCACTCCACTTAACTTTATATTTTATCAGAGAAAGCAAGTTTGTCTTTTTTCTTTTTCCATCTTGCTTTCAGCATTGGCATTAGATTGAATGGCCAGCTTTATTTTGCATTTTTATACAATCACACTGAAATGGAGTAATTTTTACATTTAACAGCAAACTTTTTTTCCTAAACAAAATTTGTTTTGCTGATAAAGCCCATCCAACTGATTGCCCATTTCGTCAATAAATAAACAAACAAGCTTCACCATATACAACATTGAGTGTCTTTCAACACATCTGTTTGTGCTATGAAGGTGTTGGATAAGATATCATCGTACATTATCCATAATGATTTCTTGCAAAACGAACATAATTGATATTTACATTTATGTCATTACATGAACCATGGTTACAGGAATATCCCCAGGAAAGCACGTTCTGTTTTAATTTCCTTACTTTATTAAAACCACAGTCTTCTATACATACTGTCTTCATATTGTTGTCAGTAAATTTAATGGAATCTATGCAGGGGGATATTTCATAAAACATAGGCACAAGACAATTAACACCCTTTTAATATGCTCCAACAAAATGATTTGGAATTTTGAAGCGGGGGGGATGCGCATTATAGCAACGTCAACGTCGTGTCTTCTCAATGACATTCATGGACCAGACACAACATGTTCTGTATTCAAGAGTTAACAGATCCATCTGATCAACAAATACAGATTCGTATGTCTCCTTCAGGAGTAGGACATGTATTTGTTGTGCATGACAAGTTTTCGGTAACAGCAAAATATATCAGTTACTGAACTAACTCTCATCATCTAGGGGTAAACATTGGAACTTACTAATTACAAGTTCAAGTTCTTTATTCATAGGCCAGATGCCAAAATCAACATTAAATGTTACAATATTCAGCACAAAGAAGGATTTGTTTGATATGTTTTGAAATAGATGTTTTTGGTAGGTATTGAAATATATGGTTTTTTTATTGTATTGAAATAAATGTAGATGAGAACTTAATTGATCTGAGATTAAACATAAAGTTATGAAAAATGGATCGCACCTTACATACATACCTATATACTCTTATGCATACACTCCTTTTCGCATGTAATATCCACATTTCACATTCAGATTAAACTTAATATTTTACGCATATTTTATTAAACCTTATTCTTTGTATGACTATGTATAACTGTTCTTCTGTGTCATACCGTTCTTCAGGCCAAACTCAAGATGAATATCATATTCTGTTAATCTGTGAAGCCTTAATAATAAGCGTTAATGTTAACAAAAAAACGATGTACAATCTTCTAAATGCAAAAAATGCTGATGTCATTCAAAATGTTGCCATATTTATAAAACGTTTGATGTACCTTATGAAATCTCATGTAAAATCGTCTTCAAAGTAACGTGACCAAATTGTTCTATTATAATTTCAACTGTACTATGGGTCACTGAGCCTTACATGCTGAATAAACATGTATGTATGTCTGTCTGTATGTCTGTCTATAACGTTACAAAGTATTAATATTCCATTCAACGTTTTTTTGACACTCACATAGATAACTTTTCTTGCTCAGAAAAAAACATGTTTACATTACCTTAAGTTGATCTTTATCATTAAACATGAACGAAAAAAGGGATATGTTTTATTGAGTTTTTAGTAGCTTTATAACTACGTGTAAATGTCTGGTGAGTATTACAATAGTATGCATAGCCAAGTCAACCCTGCTCCGGTTCTCTACCAAGGACACCTCAATGTTGTCTTCATATATTATCAACATCTATGTGCTATAAGAATTTAACACTTCGCACCACTTGATCTTGTGAGTGTAGAATGACTGAATTAATGTAGATTTCATGATTGTCATAAACGTAAATCCATGGTGAAATAAAAAAAAACCAAGTATGTGCAGTGATTTTTGTTTCTAAATGGAACGGAATAATAGTTCCAATTACATGCAATCTAGATAACTTTAGATCAAGAGCCCTGTTTCGTGACATACAGTCTGTAGATTGAACCTCTTTGTGTGTTTATCTCGTTTTCTCTGGTGGTGGAGGATACAGCGTGTGTTATGTCATGTGAGGTTTGCCTCAAAGCACCATCAAATGATGATTATATCAGAGGATTAGAGTGAAACTAACGGTTCCTGTTAAATGACGTAATTAAAGAGTTAAATGAGAATAATATCATAACTTTCATGTTCTTTTGATGCTGATTGGTCGGTATGTTGGTTGGTCCTGCAAATACACCTAGGATGACTCACCACAACGTTGTACATTGCGTTCACTGAGTGTACATTTCATTAAGGATTCAGCAAAATTATTGGCGTGTTAATTATTATTCCACCGATTCTTGTTAGCAAGATACAGCCAAAACGACTGAATGAAAATAAATCAAACTTCACATGCCGATAGCCCTTACTATGTAGTTGTAAAACTAAGCTTGTGGGCCAATTCGGCCAAGACGCAAGAGGTCCAGTTTGATTCCAAATTTCGATTTTTAACATTCAAAATGCACCTAGAGACTTGCGACTCTTTAAAAACATGCGCAAAGACAATGCAAGCAAAATAGTAAATCACGACAAATTCCTAGGTCACGTGGTTTAGCCGCCATTTTGACACTTTTTAAAAAATTTTACCGAACCCATGCAACTTTTAAAATCTTCTACTCTGAAGATACTTGCATATTAGAGTTGAAACTTACATATTTGTGTAGCAGAAACATTGGTGAATGTGATTTTCGATTTTGTATGGATTTCATAATACCTTTTTTACAGTGATCATTTAAATTCAGGCAATTTTCGAAATTCTCAAACTTTAAGGGAAGATAACGACAAAAACCTACCCACCGAATTTAAATATGTTTTCAGGGGAGTAAGACAGGATTATAGTCTTTATGAATCAATAATAAAATCGCTCGCGTACAGTCATTTCCGGTCATAAATAAGGACAAACTTTAACATAAGGAAACTTTTCAAAATCAATATAGAGACTCGAAACATTTGTAGCTCACGTGGTTGAGCCGCCATTTTAATTTCTTTATAATTGTTTGATTTTAACATGTACAATTTAGGTATCAATAATCGTAGGGCCATGCTAGAAACTTGCAGCCTGTTTTAAAAGATGTGCAATAACATTAAAAAATGTCTACAACGGTTTAGGGTTGTCAAAAAAATGGTTTTATCATATTTATGATTTTCAATTGCAATTTTGGCAATTTGTTTACATCTAAATAGTACAGACGTTTAGTCGTCAGACAAAGAACACTTCTACGTGAAATGTTATAAGGTTATAAATTCTTCACAATTAATTTGAGAAAAACACAACTGCCCATCCACAATATATTCAATATTTAGTCTTTTTTGACAGGTGATTTAATGACTGATTAACTAAGTGACATTACAACATGAGCTATTGTTTTTGGCATATAAGAATTTTTTTCTACCACACCATCATTTGTCTACTAATCAAGCAGGATGAACTCTACAGACATGCATACCCTTCGCCATACCATTGTGCTCTTCTACAAGCTCTGTGGAACCAGTGGTAAACCAGTGGTCAATCAATGGTCATCCAGTGGTCAACTTACTTCAACAGTGGGGTGTTCTGAATCAGTACAGTGTACTTCGTAGCAAACGTTGTTTCACAATAGTTTAAACTTAGATTTATTCTATCCTAAAACATGACCTCTCGAAAAGCATGCACGCAGGTATAGATTAAGAATGAACAGTCTTGATGTAGATAAAATCTATTATTACATTTTCAGTGGTGAAATACGGCATTTATCGGTTAAATTAAAATCCGTATTTTACATGTTATTCTACTGAGTGAAAGAACACTTTCAATCGTATGACGTCATCACAACAATAGGATGACGTCATAAGATGACCTCGATAAAGCAAGGGGAGCATGTATGCTATCTTGTATAAATATCTTTATGTACTAAACTATAGGGATTTTGCATTTCATTTGGCATACTTTCTCCAAAACTAATGCTTATTTCTAGTACAAATTGGGAACGTGTCAGCGGAGAAAGAAGAATCTGACAGATAATTGAAGAAGTTCTGATATATAAAAAAACATATTAATGATCTACACGAAAGAACAGCAAAGGTTAACAGTTCAGTTTTATATTTTCATTAAAAGAACGACATCGACTATATGAGTCTTCTTATTAGTTCCATTTGACTCATTTCAACCAGGACATTGCTACTGCAATAAATCACATCGATATAGTCAGTATAATGAAATAGCTCTTGTTCCTCAGACACAGCAATTTCGATAACATCGGGAGAAATTGATAATATAAATTGAAGAATCGTCTTTTATAGAGGTCTATCTTCATATTGCATTCGATCCAGTCATGTACACACACACAGAGGATATTAGCAATCTTCCGTGTAATGTCATCTTGTCAACCTTGTTAACTAGTTTGGTATTTCTGATACCAATATATTCCAAGAAAGAATCAATGTAATAAATGTTAAAGTTGATCCGTGTTTCCTTCCCTGATGCACGACATCATATATTAAAATAGATCATCCACTATAATGAAATTTCCTTTTTCAATGTCAGACAACCAGTTTGTGATCGTGATAAATGTTTCTGTAGCTAACGTTGTATTTAATTGAAGAAATCAAATAAATAGCTTCACACATCTTAATAATGGGCTGCATGCACGCTGAATGGACTGTCGTGAACTGCTACGAGTAATCTTAAACGCTTGTTAAGGTGATTAATTTCTTCCCGGCCAGTTGCAAATGTCATAGATATCCACGTAATTACAGAAAACAAAATGAATGAGAATGTAAAAAGTCAATTTTATTAATGGTTTTCTTTGCTGACTAACTATAGAAACACAATCAAACAAAGAACATTATTAGTAACGTTGTTTCATTTTATCAGTGACACTTTGGTTTCCCTAAGCGTGAATAGAGGTTGATTCTTAAGGCTAAGCACGTTTGATAATAAAGTTCTTGTTTCCATGCATGTGGATTAAACACTTTTTCTTTCTGATGTTAGCCACACTGTCCGATTACGATACAACTTATCTAACAATAAACTAAACAAAGGTCAGTATCAACACTCGACGATTTGAACGATTTAGACACCTTTTTTCCTTGGAATATATTGTTTTTAATTGATGGCATTTTTGTAGGTTTTCAGACGATTTAGTAATGGAATATTGTTTTTGTATTTGAACCCAACTTTTAATATTGTTTAGTTTTGATTGTGGTGTGTGTCTTTTTGTCGGAATCAAAGAAGAAAATATATGTTAGTACTTATTTTCAACAATATGAAAATAAGTTTTCAAAACCAAATGCAAATATTTAATTGATTTGTGTTTTTTATTTAAATTTATATTCAACAATGTAGTAAAATCAGAATAAGTTCAAGTAATACAGTTAATCGACATCAACTCTTTCTTGGTTTATCAAATTGTTCAATAGCTCGAGTTAAACGTTGGTTATATTTTGCAATTGACCTCTGCATGAAAGGCGTGAATGAGTTTCGTTGTAAAGCGTTACTCCTTCTGAAGTGTCCTTGTGAGTTTGCCACCATGCATGCAAGTTCCGCTTCACTCAGTTTGACATCAAGAAATTGGAATAAATTCTTGGTCGCATTCAATGTATTTTCCTGAAGCTCTTTAAAGTACATTATATGAAGTGGTCCATCAAACTGAAGCCAGTCCAGGTTCATCTCCAACCAGTTGTGGGAATGTACTGTGACGTAGTCGTGCCAACCTGAAATTAGATATGTAACTGTAAGCTGCAAGTCCGAGAAAAGTTTCTCTTGAGAGTTGGTGACTTCAATTCATTAACTGTCCCATGTGAGGTTGACCTACTGGCAGTGCAGTTTAAACATAGCCATGAGCCGGCATGTGAAGTATATTTGATACAACAACGAAGTGAATCTGTTGTCGACTATATATGTACATTATGTTTGTATGTGTGGTTGTGGTTCTATGTTTCTTTCCTTTAAAGTTTGTAGGCTTGAACTTTTCAGGGAATAATATTAAAGCAAAATTTGGATGAAGTAAATAAGCAGTAATTGTATAAAAAATTACATTATAAAATGTTATAAAATATTACTTGATATGAAACGTGTAATAGTTTAACTAAATCTATATTGATATAGTAGTGCATCTATTACTCTTTGCGAAGTCGTGAGGTAGAGCTTGTCCCCTGTGGCCCCCATTCCTCCTGTTGAACTCTGCAAGCAGGGAGTCGAAGGGATCTCTGAGTAGGAGCACTGCTCGACTGAACTGTTTGCGGTGTTGCTGCCCCCATTCGTGCGTCTTGATGAGGATGACCCTCCCGTCCCTCACCCCCTCCCCCGGGAAACCCTGCTTCCTCAGGATCACGTCGTTGTAGATGCTGCCAGTAGCCACACCTGGAATTAGAGATTTATAATTATAACCTTATAACTACTGCTACTGCTACTACTTATTTCTTTCTGGTGTAAATTGTTACAAAATCCATACAAATTATCATATAAAATGTACCTTCTTATGTATACTTTACAAAATGCCAATCCTAAATTCAATTTCAATTTAATTAATTCAATTGAAGGAATATTGCGGGAAACAGGTTTCATTTATGTATGGATAAATCAAACATTTAACAGTTCAAACATTTTAAAATCATCTATTAAACGAGTCCTTATTGATCAATTTTTTCAAATGTGGACCTGCTTCTCAAATTGAATCATCAAAAGCTAAATACTACAAAATCTACAAAGTTAAACCCCATATCGACTCATATATTCTAGAACTTCCTACCAATCTAAGAATTTGGCTTACCCGCTTCAAAACTTCAAACCATAGATTACCTATTGAAACTGGTCGGTGGAGTAAAATTGATAAGGACCGACGAATTTGTAATCTATGTAATGCCTCCACTGGTGACGAATTTCATTTCCTTTTGGCCTGCACCTCTCTATCAGATTTAAGAAGTAAATACTTTCCATCATATTATTGTAAGTATCCTTCAATTGAAAAGTATATATCTCTTATGAAAACCACATATAAACCACTTGGCAAAATTCGTTAAAGAAGGTCTGTGTAAGTTTTAATCTATATGAAACCATAAACAACACATAATTATGTATAGGGCACATTATTCCAATTTGTAAATATATGTATGTATATATATGTGTATATAATGTACTTGACTGTTCTCTATGTCACTAATGTGAATTACGAGAAATAAAAGTCTGTTCTGCTACTGATTGATGTTTACACTCCTACTTAACTGTAAGTCTATCCTTTCTCGTTAAACCGTCATGAAAACGTAAGTGCCATCATGTAATACAAATTGAACATACATCTATTTTCGACTGTCAACAGTGTTTGTAATTTTATACAATGACAGTTACTTCCACGTTCTTAACAGCTGTGATAATTGCATATGTTCCACATGCAGTAAAGAGTGGGTGAATTGGTTGAAATCAGGACAGTTCCATCTATGGTTCGTACAACCAATGTATGCAGGTTTCAGTGCAGTGTAGTACCATGCTGATAGTGCGGGCTTTCTCTCTGTAATACTACATCATATAACTTCACCTTTTCCGAAAATATGTATGTGACAACAGTCTATATGGAAAAATGAAACATTTTTAAAATCCAGGATAAACTTTTTTATTCAACATAAACTACATTGACCACTTTCAAATGCAACAACTATACAAATGAAATATGTTAACAGCATTATTTTTCTTGTCATATTTATTAAAATCAACTTAGGGACGCCATGTTGTATGTAACCCATTAACAGGTTGTAGCCCATTTTTACAAGCTTAATCTAATAGTCTGCTTAATACACATTATATCGTGATCACACCAGTGTGGATGACTGGGTTCTACCATTTTATTGCTGTATGCTAGAAATGGCCTATTGGAAGTTAATAAATGAAATACCATCCGCAGACATAAAGTCTATATTCATATATTTTATATCCAAAGGGAGTTTACTTCTGTTATGTACAATTACTCGATATGATTAAAGTATACATATTAAATGAAATCGGTTAAGGAGGATATGTATCTCTTTGTACAGTTGAAGGTTGAAGGAAACATTAGTTGATTGGATACTCAACTTATTTATTGCTGTAGGTTATAACAAAGTTGGTTAGAGGCATTTGCGAAAGAGTAGAGATGAAGAAAACACTTATTCTGTGGATACTCAACTTCTTCATTGCAGTAGGTTTAGATATTATACATCTGTGTCGAATTGACACAGTCAATAATGAAACATGATACTTTAAAGAGACACTTAGTATAACAGCCTGAAGCATAATGTGAACGATTTTATTTTTATTATATACATGCACACACGTGATTATCCCATCGAATATCGTCTTCACGAAAACACCCCTGAATTCAATTTAACAGCTTATATATAACACATTAATGAATTCTTAAAGGGGCAGTAGCACGTTTTTTCGCTGAAATAAGTCGATGAAATTTATTTGAAAAATAATGTCACAATAGTAAAACACCCTTCTCTCTTCGGAAAATCAAGTTAAAAAATGAGTGTACATGGTTCAGTAAAGCCATAGGAATCGTTGTTGTCATTCGAAATAATAATTTGTGTTCACAATAAAATGGCCGCCATGCAATTTTGTCTTTATTAGCAACACCGTTATTACTACTGCGGATAATTGGTTTGTGTAATAAGATGTTTTACCCTCTAAAGTAGATATAAATAACATAAACTATCATTATAAATAGAAAATTTAAAAAAAAATAAAATATACAAAAAAACGTGCTACTACCCCTTTAAAGTGGTTCTATGATCAGTGTAAATGATAAAGTCATTAAGTAAACAGTTCAACATCATCTACTCCACACTGTCGGTGTTAATGACACAGAGGGCATGTTAAAATACTTAGTCAGCTCTCACAAAAGGCATGCAGCCATGAGAGATTAGGTCACCTCATTCCCACTGCATGTTGACCTACAAACAGAGAGTCGTCTCGCCCCTCTAACTCGTAAACTTTCACATATTCATAGGGTGAAAAGTCTCTTTAACTCTGTGTGCAATTGTAACGTTAAACCAAGTGAGTGTGAGTGTGTTGAATGACACATATTCGTATTCAGTAACTTTGAGCCATATGATTGTAGCATGAAATTGAATTGACAGAACGGATGTTACGGTTAACCCGATATAACGAATATAATGCTCTGTCTGAAGTCAATTACACGTTAATGCATACTTGAATACAAAATAAGCTTCATTACATTGATGTTAAGGAAGCTTTGTATTCGGTGACGTTGAGTGTTGAAATACTTTGTTTATGCAAGTAGAACTTGAATTGATATTCTGGATACCACTTCATGTCTATTACTACATATTTAGAGGATATTATATGAGTGTCTTTGTCATACTATGTTTACGACACAAGTGCCTGAATATCAGTATTTCCCGAGCGAGAGCGAGGGATATACCGATATTCAGGCACGAGTGTCGTAAACATAGTATTGCATAGACACGAATATAATATTCTGTTTATTACCGAAGTCGTAAAATTAACGAAAATACGCTAAAATCCACTTTCAACCATAGGCTGGCGACCCGCCGTCACGCATTTAGAACGCAACGTCATAGACGAAACGTGATGCCATAGCAATGTTTATGACGTCACGTCACCATGACAAAGTGATATGTTGCCCTAGGGCATCGTATGAAAAATATGAACCCCGATATGATTGCCCCCGTAGGTAATAATATGTGACAATGGAATGTTGATTGTTATAACAAACATATAACGATATTGTAAATTTCACCTCGCAACGTAATCTTGTTAAAAGTTACTCTCCTTGTGAATGCCAGATCTCTTACTTCAATTCACATTGATTTCGATGATAAAACCCATAGACTTAGATAACGAGTTAACTTAGATAATACGGCGGTTATTAATACTTAAACTAGTCGTATTTCATCAATGTCTGTAGAGAAGAAGAATATAGAGGTACCAATTCCCGGTCACTGGTAGAAGATTTAATATACTTTCCATTAACTAAATATCACTAATTTAACTCATTACAAGCCTTCCAGTGGTAAACATCGAATCAATCAGTATCAAGTTACTTCACGGATATATTTATATTCCTCGTACATGACACAGCCATCACTCATTAGTTCAGAGGCAGAACACCTGACACCAACAAGACCATCTTTATCTATGTGAACATCCACCACATGGCTGATTAAAGTGCGGTTAAGTGACCAGCTTGTTAATTGATTTTCCTCATTATTGCCCATATGATTAAACATTACTGATGTCTTTCATAACATCATATCCATATCTGCATTAGTGCTACTACACATTTATCTAGGAGTATTCGTATGTATGCATCCCGAAAGGGGCACGGCAACTTTGCCTGCAGTAGAGAACTGAGTAAGGTTTGGGTGCAATGCTACACTGAATTTCAGAGAAGTACCACCCATGGTTCGCTAGTTCCAGCCGCTGCTCGCAGGTTTCACCGCAGTGCATAGCCACATGGCGTTGCGGGCTTTCTCCCTGCCATAATACTAGCATCCGCGATATAAGTGAAATACTTTTGAAAGCAGCGTTTAACCCCAACTCACTCACTCACTCACTCACTCACTCACTCGTATGTATGCGTGAGTCCCAGTGTAGTCTTGTTTGTAAACAATAAAACAAACAAAATATCGCATAATTGGAAAGGGTCGCAGAGCTATAACTACAGTTCACGTTTACATGAATAAATGGATATGGAAAGGGTAATCAAACTTGCAATATATTTCATTACATCAAGTAAGTGTGTTAAAACTTTAGTAAAATCGTTTGATATATGTTTTTTATGTTCCCTACTGACCTGTAGCCTGCTGGACGAGATGACGAAGCCAGGTGTTGCCTGACCCCGGGTAGCTGGCCAGAGCAGTGAGGGGGAGAGGGGAGGGGGACAGCTCCACCGGTTTGCACGTGAATCCCGTGCGGCGCAGGTGTGCGAGGAAAAAGGGCCCATGATGAGATATCCAGGTTGAGGGCGATCTGCTCAGGTAGATGAGACACACGACGTTAATCACAGCGATGTAGATAAACACACATATCACAGAGGACTTCATGCGTCGATAAAACATTGGTTCATTACCTGCTCATTAAGTCAACAGATCATCTGGTTCACTGCTCAACATCACTCTCACCGTAAGAGTGATTCCCCACTAATCATCCTGTCTCCTCCTTTATACTCTATACTTCGATCAGACATATCCCCTCACTAATAAGTCAAAGGTATCCTCGTTATCAGCACGTTCCTTACCGACACTCATCATTAACATCATCCATCTTCTCTCGGATCCTCTAAGTCTTCTCTCTTCACGTTCTCTCCCCGTCAGACTGAGGGACTGTTGTGAACAGACTGACCTGACTTCTCCCTTCACTCTGTACACCACGCTGCTAGCTGCACACACTCAGTCATCCTCTATTCAATGCACTTTAGCTGATCTCACTTCTCTCAACTCACCAGGGTGTACTGCAGTTTAAATATATCCTTCAAACAGCGATATAGTATTATGTACCATTGAGTTATACACAGAGCGATACAACTCCGGGGGTACATTGTACTCCCATTTGAGGTGTCCCAACGAAGGCATACTCTTAAGCAAAATACTTGTTCGACCCTAAGCTACATGCGATCATAAAGACAGCATTTACAATACATATGTAGATTTTGCCTCGCATAACAAAGACATGCCAACATCAACGACGTGTATCTTAAATAGAAATAAAAATGTACCAATCCAAAAGAAGGAAATAGAAATGTCATGTTTATTAGACCTGCCTAAGTTAAATTGTCTTTTGTTTTGATTTAATTTAAGGAATTCAGACCATGGATTGCCTTTCAGTGTATCGGAAATGTTTGGTGGAGTGAAGGGGAAGTGCTGAGTCGGCGAAATATAAAAGAGACCATTATACAGTCTATGGTTTAAAGTCTACAACCTCTTGAGTGCAGCCTCCACTGCCGACTCAGCGAGTCAGCTCGTTCAGCCTGCAGTGGGATTTAAACAGATGTGTCTTCCTGCAAGTATTTCATGTGTGCAATGAGATCTATTGATACATAGCTTTCTAATCGTACTTAATTTGAAATTCTTGTTCATGAAACGTTACGATCACTTCTTATTCTAATCATTTAAATATTAGCAAATATAGGAAAAGCATATCCATTTGATATTAACAAGCTGAACAATGAGAACAATAACAATTAACGAATCTGTGTTTAAATAAGTACTAAGGCTGCCGAGGTAAACACTTACAGGCCATAACATACATGTACATGTTAATGATAGATTATGCAAATTTTGAACTACAGATATTGAGAATGAATTTCATTTTATTCTCCAATGTCCTAGATATAAAGAAGTACGCCAAAAGTATATTAAGCAATATTATTGGAAATATTCTTCTGTTTATAATCTTGTTCAATTATTTACTATATATATATATATATATATATATATATATATATATATATATATATATATATATATATATATATATATATATATATATATATATATATATATATATATATATGAATGAGTCATAACCGTGTTTCAAATATATATATTTGTATTGACCATATTCGTCAAGTTGCTATTAAGTAACGAAGTTCTTGTCATAGGAACTATATGCCATGAAATTATGTATGAAACTACAACTAAGTCCATTCTAGACGAGGTCTGGTTGACAAATGAATACTTATATGATATAATGATGTCCATTCACGGTATTTTGATAAAATATATCCTAAGTGGCCATGGACACAATGCTTTACATTACTTGCCATTGGTGTACTAAATGTTGAGGTGAAAACCATAGTCATTGTTTGCATAAACAAACTTTAGAGCAGCAATAAATAAGATCCAGGGCCCATATGTTCGAAGCTGTCTTAGTGCTAAGATAGTCGTAAGTCAATGTTAATGTGTGGCACTAACGTCTATCTTAGCGATAAGAGAGCTTCGAAAACATGGGCCCAGGTTTATAAGATAGATTGTCATTATCCATTGTCAAAGTGCGTGCTGGATGATGCATTTCAAGCTTAGTAACATCGTCTGAAAACAGTATTACCAATACACAGGCCAATTGCATAATGACCTTGTGAAACCTTGTATGATATGTTTGTACAGTTTAATTCAATTCGTTTATTTCAGTAAAGGCTCTTAGGGCCAAGTACAAAAACACATTATATACAAAACAGACAAAAATCAAAGAGAAGAAAGTTTATATTTTGAATTTTTTTTCTTATAAAATCTTAGAACGTAGGACAAGTGCATGAATTATGTGACATGAGGATAAAATAATGTCTAAGTTTTGACGTTGTCAAACATTTAGCAGGTAGTATTTATCATCATGCTCAGGTACACGTGGAATATATTTCCGTTGTAATTTCTTAAACATTGGACATTTGAATAAAAAGTGCAGTTCTTCTTCAATAACATTATCTTCACAAAGCTTACATAATCTACAACTCTTCTTCTTCGTGATTCGTTCGATTTAACATTAATAAGGTATGGTTCTATACAGAAAGTGTGTTCAATGGTAGAATATAAGTCTAAAGATCAACTGCCATTAATATCGGCAAATATGCTTTGTACATAACAATCATTTATTCCTAATACACTTTAAGTAGAAAATCACTTTCCCACACAAAACCAAATTCGTACTCGTGTCTTTTGATTTTAATGTTTTAAACCAATACTTAATTACTCTTTGATGGGTGTCAATAAGTACATAGTTTCTGCCACCTTCAGCAATCAGCTGTATATCGAACATCTTAAAGGGGTTCGAAACAATTGCCCTCGCACATCTCGTATTGTCAGATTTCCGCTCTCAGAGTTAACAGTTTAGGTCCATTTTTCATCAACAGTGTGTTGTGAGAAACATTAAAAATCAAATTATCTTTGAATACTAGTTAAGAAAGGTAGTGGTATTATGGTTGTGTACAATAGTTTATATTTTATGGTAAAACATTATCTACTCTTCAACCATATATAAATGGATTATGTCATTAGTTTATATTACACTTCAGCGGTAAGTTTTCCACAAGTTTTATCATGTTTTAATTATTTTTCATTTATTTTCATTCTTGAACAGGACTTCTGAAGTTATTTCTGCAGAATCCATTGTTGACATTGTATTTTATCATATTAGGTTAATGGGGGAAAAGCAACATACATGTACAGATTGCAGAAATCACTTTTCTATTATAATAACATTCCATTTATGAAAGAGTTTAGTTTACCATTTTTTGAGACACTACCACCAAAAAACATCATTTTGCAGAAAAAATAGGTCCGTGACATGCACTTTTCTTTTTGAATCTCGATTTATATATATTCAGCTTGCATCATGCCAATTTACAGCAATTTTTCATTTATTTTGATTATTGTTGGGAACCTCTTTAAATAAGAATAAGAATTTTGAAGAAAATATTTTAATCTATGCCATTGTTCTATTTGCTTTCATACACCTTTAGACAAGGATAATCTATTTGAAAATGTTAAACCAAGATAATTGTAATATGTTTATACATTTAGTGTAATACCGTCCATGTACCAATATTCGTGAGCTCTTAATTTCCCTCCGTTTCGAAAGACAATTTCGGTCATATCAAAATTAATTGACAGACCACATTTTTGCAAAACTGTGAAAGTACATCAATTTTCTATTGTAAACTTATTATAGAATCTGAAAAGAGCAAATAATCGGCATATAACAACAGAATAGTTCTACAAAATCCGAGTCAACAAAAATACCCCAATCTCCACATCGCTTCTTAATCGTACAGTTCTGTTCTATTGACATGAACTTAAAACTAGAAATGTTGAAACGTTCCTGCAATATTTTCATCTATAATATTCATTTGAAATATACGAGTAGAAAGATTTCAGTATATAATTATGACTTGAAATATTAGAAAATCAATTGAAAGTTGATTTAAACAATAACAAAATACATTTTTGAGGAATTCTTTTAATTATTTAATTTTTAAGTGAAAACAGTCATAAGTTTGTATAAAAAATACAAACTTATTCATATAAAGGTTTGATATTCTGTTCGAAGTCCGACTCCTGGAAATACACTTATCTCAGCTGACCGCTTGTAAATAATTCCAGGACCCCGTTAGCAATAAAGGCATTTGATAGGATGACAGATACAGTCCGTGTTTATGGGGAAGTAGGATAATAGAAATAGAGGCATTTGATAGGATGACAGATATAGTCCATGTTTATGAGGAAAGTAGCATACTAGCAATAAAGGCATTTGATAGGATGACAGATACAGTCCATGTTTATGAGGAAAGTAGCATACTAGCAATAGAGGCATTTGATAGGATGACAGATACAGTCCATGTTTATGAGGAACGTAGCATACTAGCAATAGAGGCATTTGATAGGATGACAGATATAGTCCATGTTTATGAGGAAAGTAGCATACTAGCAATAGAGGCATTTGATAGGATGACAGATATAGTTCATGTTTATGAGGAAAGTAGCATACTAGCAATAGAGGCATTTGATAGGATGACAGATATAGTCCATGTTTATGAGGAAAGTAGCATACTAGCAAAAGAGGCATTTGATAGGATGACAGATATAGTCCATGTTTATGAGGAAAGTAGCATACTAGCAATAGAGGCATATGATAGGATGACAGATATAGTCCATGTTTATGAGGAAAGTAGCATACTAGCAATAGAGGCATTTGATAGGATGACAGATATAGTCCATGTTTATGAGGAAAGTAGCATACTAGCAATAGAGGCATTTGATAGGATGACAGATATAGTCCATGTTTATGAGGAAAGTAGCATACTAGCAATAGAGGCATTTGATAGGATGACAGATATAGTCCATGTTTATGAGGAAAGTAGCATACTAGCAAAAGAGGCATTTGATAGGATGACAGATATAGTCCATGTTTATGAGGAAAGTAGCATACTAGCAATAGAGGCATTTGATAGGATGACAGATATAGTCCATGTTTATGAGGAAAGTAGCATACTAGCAATAGAGGCATTTGATAGGATGACAGATATAGTCCATGTTTATGAGGAAAGTAGCATACTAGCAATAGAGGCATTTGATAGGATGACAGATATAGTCCATGTTTATGAGGAAAGTAGCATACTAGCAATAGAGGCATTTGATAGGATGACAGATATAGTCCATGTTTATGAGGAAAGTAGCATACTAGCAATAGAGGCATTTGATAGGATGACAGATATAGTCCATGTTTATGAGGAAAGTAGCATACTAGCAAAAGAGGCATTTGATAGGATGACAGATATAGTCCATGTTTATGAGGAAAGTAGCATACTAGCAATAGAGGCATTTGATAGGATGACAGATATAGTCCATGTTTATGAGGAAAGTAGCATACTAGCAATAGAGGCATTTGATAGGATGACAGATATAGTCCATGTTTATGAGGAAAGTAGCATACTAGCAATAGAGGCATTTGATAGGATGACAGATATAGTCCATGTTTATGAGGAAAGTAGCATACTAGCAATAGAGGCATTTGATAGGATGACAGATATAGTCCATGTTTATGAGGAAAGTAGCATACTAGCAATAGAGGCATTTGATAGGATGACAGATATAGTCCATGTTTATGAGGAAAGTAGCATACTAGCAATAGAGGCATTTGATAGGATGACAGATATAGTCCATGTTTATGAGGAAAGTAGCATACTAGCAAAAGAGGCATTTGATAGGATGACAGATATAGTCCATGTTTATGAGGAAAGTACCATACTAGCAATAGAGGCATTTGATAGGATGACAGATATAGTCCATGTTTATGAGGAAAGTAGCATACTAGCAATAGAGGCATTTGATAGGATGACAGATATAGTCCATGTTTATGAGGAGAGTAGCATACTAGCAATAGAGGCATTTGATAGGATGACGGATATAGTCCATGTTTATGAGGAAAGTAGCATACTAGCAAAAGAGGCATTTGATAGGATGACAGATATAGTCCATGTTTATGAGGAAAGTAGCATACTAGCAATAGAGGCGTTTGATAGGATGACAGATATAGTCCCTGTTTATGAGGAAAGTAGCATACTAGCAATAGAGGCATTTGATAGGATGACAGATATAGTCCATGTTTATGAGGAAAGTAGCATACTAGCAATAGAGGCATTTGATAGGATGACAGATATAGTTCATGTTTATGAGGAAAGTAGCATACTAGCAATAGAGGCATTTGATAGGATGACAGATATAGTTCATGTTCATGTTCATGAGGAAAGTAGCATACTAGCAGCATTGTATTGGATGGTAGATATATACCGTGTTTAAGAGGAACATAGCATAACAGCAACATAGGCATTTAACACAATGGCAGATATACAATGTTTATGAAGAAAGAAAAATAACACCATTAGAGGCATTTAACAGGGTGACATACAAATGAGGAAAGTAGCATAACAGCAAAAGGGGCATTTGATATGATGGCGGATATACCATGAGTTTCCCTCAAACGTAGTCTAACATTTAGCCTCTGAAATCAAGTATTTCATAAAATCTATAAACAAAAATAATAATAAAATACAATAAAATAAAAAGGAGCCTCTGAGATGTGTTCATTTCCTTAAACTGAACTCTGTAGTCTTGTTCTTGACTTGCCTAGGCACTTTAATTTAAGGGGTCTGGATGACAGACTACCACAAACGTTGTAACCACATTAACTTCGATGATGATTAGAATATCATAACTGAAATGTGACAACTTTATGTTGCATAGAGATGAATGTGACTCGGGGAATCTCTGATCAATGTTCTCAATGGTGGCAAATTAGGAGTCGTAAATGAAATAAGGACAAGAATGTAAGTATGACAACTGAGTCGGATTATGTCCAAAAACGCGTTTCGTTTTCAAGCCAAAATAAACACTTGAAAATGAATTACGCAACACCCAATTTTTTAAAGAACAAATTTGTTCCGATTTGAAAAATGAAAATATGTCAGGAAAACGGTTAGTGATTTTAAGTAGAACTATCATTTAGCATTGTTAAAACGAAAGGTCACTTAAATAACAGTTCACTGTCCTTTGGATAACGGCTATTACAATATTTTGGTATTATGGTGTCAAATCCAAGTTCCATTATGAAATGAAATAAAAGTCAATATTTGTTGATGTAATGTGATTAGTGTCATTCTTTGAAGTGAAATGATTACACTAAAAACTTACTTTTAAACAGAAGTCACTCGTTAAAGCAGTATGCACATTCAAACTAAAAATTTCTTGAAACCGTCAATATCAATAAACTTGTCGTAATGAACAAATACGGCCAATAATTACGGTATTGGCTTATCAAAAGCGAGAAGAAGTGTTTAATAAACAGATTGAATTCAAATAATCTCAAATTTATTCACAGATCATGTGGTTGTAGGCATTTTCTCAATTATCGTTAAAAAGGGACTTCAAGTTGAATGTCTGTCTAGCTTCTTATCATGCACGATAAAATATATTTTGGTATGTGAAAGTCAACTTTGCATAACAAATTTTGCTTACAATAAATCACTTCTAAAGTCTGAAGTGTAGTTTCTCTTATAGGACAATAGTTATTTTAGGTAAAACTTCAGTATCTTCACATTTTCCCTCACGTTTTCATACATTTTGCATATTGTGGATTTTTTTCAATGAATGAGTTGTTAAGTAACCAATTGTTATGTCTGGGGTGATAAAATCGTTCTCTTTATCCTAAAAATCCCAGAGCACCAAATTTCAGTTTACAAACTAGGATGTTGCTTAATTAATTTCCAGCTGTATAAATATATAATATGTTGAAATGTTTAATCAGTATGGTAGCAATATGAGTGTCTTGATTTAAGCTCAAATATTCAGTTTATGACATAAAGCACCAAATAATCCGAGTCTGTGTCACTTCATTTCATTAAATGTATGACTTATTCTGTTCTGAAATTGTATGATCATTGTTGCAATACAGAAAAATAGTTTCAGCTGTCAGACGAATTGTAAATACAATTGTAAGGTTCTGGGCGTAGTTTTTCAAAATAGGTTCAAAGAAATAAGACTGATGCACTGCCAATTCCAATTGTCAATTGTTACGGCTATGTTTTGGAAAAACATTATATTTGAAGTCACTTGGATGACAAATAACTTTAATAAGAAAACTTCATTATTTGATTTAATTTGATTTGATTTGATTTGTCATTGTTATTTTTTCTTAAAAAGAAATACAAAGATTGAAACATTGAGACGAACCATTAGATCCTCCCGGAGACAAGTTTATATATAATAATATAATATAATACATACCCTTTCAGTTTGTTTCGTCCAATATAAAATGTATGTAAATGTTTTGTTTGTGTACAGGTCTTACTATCAATGGAAACCAGGGTGAGAATGTTTTAATCATTTAATGATAAAATATACAAAACTGCTAGACGTTACCCTCCTTGCTATATTAGTGCAAGTGAGGTTGTGATGGTGTCATTATGTTTAACGAGCTTTCCTTTTCATATCAAGTTTATATTTCGAGTGAAATAATTTTGCTTTATCTCGAGCCTTAGCGAGAGATATAATATGCTAATATCGAGATGTAGGAGAGTCGAATGGCAAAATCGTCATATTTCTTACAGTCATTTATATAAATAACACATGGTTCAAGAATATAAGGCACAGTACTCGACTACCACATATAGTTCGTATTATGTTTAATAGCTCAAGGTACAATATAGTTATATTAAAACTTTTGACTGTTTGAAGCACGAAGTCAGTTTAACTGATTACATATTGTTTTAATCATTTCACGAAAATAACCAAATGTCACGTTTCGTTAAACCACCTCTTTGTGTAATTCAAACATAGCATGCTCTGAATTATGGATTAGATTGTCCAAGTAGTTGCATGTATTTGATTGGGGATTAGTTGTCCAAAATTATAGCTGTTTCATGGCATGATGCACCAAAATGCACTGTAAATAATGTAATAAGCACTTTATAATACAAATTAGCATTATCAAGTTTTCTTCAAGAACCACCAATCATACATTTGTAAGTCAAGATAATATTTGATGTTGGAGGTAATAGCATGAATTTTATAATTGAGTTCTCCTTGGTAATTACAAGCAAGAATAGCATTTCTAATTCATTAACTTGTAGCCTTTGCTTGTTTTTGCTTGTCAGTTTGGCTTTCCAATGGAATAACTTATGAACATTTTGTCATGTTGAAAGTAAACTTGTCAAAACTTTGTTTCTACATGAATTATTGATCAGTATCTTTTTTTAACATTTGACATTGACATTTAACATTGGAGCAGAAATGACAAAACAGCCTGACTGTCCAAATTACCCTAGAGCATATTGCTTTCTGGCTATTAAGTATGGTCTTATGAGAAACACAACCTAAAAGTGTTCATCTTTCTTATGCATTTTCTGCCTTAAAGCATATGGGAGCCTTTAATATCACACATTCTGATTAAGGCGTGCGATATTTCAATGGTTATGCTGTTCAAGTTTTGATCAATATGTCTTTGGTTTTAATCACCTCAGGGCTTTGACAACTTCATCTGAAGTAAAATCGTTCAACTTGCAGTAAGCTTAAGGTCATCATCTGTCATCTATGACCTACATCTTCAAACCAGTACACATATCAACCCAGGGACTTCATCAGGAACATTTTTCCTCATGGCGGAGAGTTTGAGTCTTGTAATGGAAACATGGGATGACTTATGGGTGGCATAAGATCGGTCAAACTAACAATCTGATAGGTCAAATTAGTTGGCAGTCGCATTTTCCTTGAATCTGTTTTAATTAACGGAGTCGTCTCATAACAGGTGGAATATCTTAGTACAGATTCTCCTGATAAAAAGCCCCAGAAGTATGTGTGGCAAGCCAAGTGTGCCCGTGGATTAGTTTATGTGTGTGTGCTATGCAAAATATTAATTATAAGTTAGCCATAACGTCACGTTGTTCTTTTCATGTATGTTTAAAAGTACCGAAACATTAAGCTCTGTGTGACCGTGGATGCGTTTGGATGTTAGAAATAGGCCAGGCCGCAAGATAATAGGAACATTCAATTCCCAGATTAGATTATTGCTTTGGTTCTGGCTTTCGTGAACGAAATTGTGCTTTTGTACGAATTTGAGTAAGTAATTGCAAAATTAAGATGTGTTGCGATCGATATTTACAGAAGCGTAGACGCTATTGAGTCTTAATAGGGCGACATTTACGGTACTTTATATAAAAACGCTTATACTGATTTTTATATTTAACTTTTGGACTAGTAAAACTATAAAGTAATTCACACACCCCTGAAGTCAAGGTTATATTCTATCAAAATTCGAAGGGACAAGAAGTTTTTTAATTAAATCATGGGTTTTTTTTGTTAATGAATATATTGAATTGCTGACAATCAGGGATGACACTGATTTTTAATAAGTTAGATGAGTCATGTTTAGGTTGTTTTATGTTTACAACTGCTCAATTCTCGAATTTTGGAATAAGGGATATAGATAGATATTTCAAGTAGTGAATATATACAACAAGAAAGTGTTTGAATGTATTCACGTTTTATTTCGAGAGCAAGGGCTATACAAACATTTTACACAAATTGCAAGAGCTTTATTAAATAAAGGTATTTTCAAAGTAAGTGGGTATATCACTACGTTACAGTACAAAGATGGTATCATCCATCTCGCAGCTGGATTCAAAACTAACATTGGCAACTATTTCCAAAACTGATGATCTTCATAGTAAAACGTGTTAGATATTACGAACAGTACATGAGACATGTTTTTGGTTGACATTATTTATATGTAAGATATCACCTGTAAAGATATATGACCAAACTGATATCTGAATATGTTGAAATCCATTATTATGATTTGATAAAAGTAAAAACCTATTTAGTATTTGCAGCTTCCACACCAAGTTTCTATAAATCTGTTGAACACTAGTTTTACGAAATACTTTGAGAAACTGCTGGAGTATCATTTAAAGTTATTGTCTCAGTGTCTCAGTTACTCGATGTATTGAAATAGAAAGGGGAGATGGGAATGGGAACGGAAGGTAAATTAGCAACTATCGTTCCTCCAAAACAACTTTAATTTTACTCAATGTATTCAAAACAATTGAAGAATAAATCTTATTTTTTGTAAAATATTATTTTAAACGAATTTGAGTATTCTTAGAGTATCAACGTGATAACGAAATGTCATATTGTCTTTTCAAGCAAATCCAGAATATAAAACATAGGTTTATATGTTTATATATATGCTTTGCTATTTTAAACTAACACGAATACACTAGTACAAGTTTTGCACTTCACCAGATCTTGGTAAGGTGATACAAACATTCACCATAAGAAAGACAGAGATGCTCTCTATGCTTTGAAACAACATTTAGATTCAGCGTTTACCAGAACGATTAGGCTGGTCTTATGACATTATCATATTAATTGTAATTGATCTAATTGACAATATCTGGAAATATTTATGTTTATTTATTGTGTACACGTAGCACCTTTACTGTTTACATTTAAATATCATGTATAACAATAAAAATCTGTCCATTTGTCTGTTTGTTTGTCTATCTTGTTAGCAAGTTTATGTTTCCTTGCAGAATAGATACGATTGTTTTGTATATAAGACAATTAGGTATTATGTTTGTACTGTTTAAAGTTTGTGTTTTAGCAATTGTTTCGATTATGTGTTGCACATAGATCTCAGTTAAAGATAGAGTAATTAGATATATAAATTTATTAAATTACGTTGAGGAAATAATATTCACACAAGTCATTGCACCCCTTTTAAGGATTGTTTAATTTATTTGAGTGCTTTGTAAAGCTTCCCGGATATCACGAGAACCATCATTTGTAATGGAAGACTGTTTTGCTGCAGGAGCTCGAGGCAGTGTTTGATTAAAGAAAGACTATTCACTATGAATAGGCATGGTGCTTTTGAATATGTCAAGAGGAAATTGAGTTATTTGCTTATTAATTAGGTTTTGGGTTCTGGGCTATGATGGCGTTTATATCAAACATATATGGGTTCTGTGACATCGAGTTAAATTGTTTGGTTGGATCCTCCAGGAGTTCTCATTGATGTCATCTGGTTTGAGATATTTACATATATAACAACGACCATATGCAACTATGTTTACGGCAATTTCCTGTAGATCTAATGGCACAAATGTTATTTTGTAATGTATACCACCTCGAAACCCCTCCAAAAACTCAATTCTACAAATTGATTTAACAAACTAACATCCTGGTCAACATAAAATCGTTTAATAAAATAAATGTGTTTCTTAAAAAGGTTAAAGTTTACAGAAGACGTCCATTTATTTTCCATGAATGAAAAGTGTACTCTTTCAATTATGTTCAATGAGTGAGATGCAATATATTACCATGCCACTTTAATGTTTCAGACACGAAGTTCACTGAAACATCAAACATAAATTCCTTATTTGACTTTCAATGATAATGCATGAACATATTTATGAGCTTTACCGACTAAAGTGCTCCCTGGAGGGAAATAATTTCTTGTGCATCGTGGGCATCTTCAAACTGAATCATTCGTTTCATCTGTGATATATCACTTGTGGAGATCAGGGCTAAGTCTCGAAACTAATGAATCATCAGGTGGATGTCTAAATGTATGATCATTGTAAGACACGTGAACTATGTAATGAGGTACTTGAAATCCTATATACAATGCAGATAATAAAAATAGAGATTCCTTCACAGTATTTTGATAACATATGCCCTATATGTTGTAAATATTTGTCTTTGTTTACATCAACATACTTTTGAGCTGCAATAATAAAAAAAAAACGATTCACGTTTATCACGTTTTAATCAAATGTCGATATTTATTGTAAAAGTACACATAGGATCATGCAGTTAAATTGTGATAACAACATCGTTTGAAAATAATACTGCCAATGCACACACCAATTTTATTATGACTCTGTACGATATAATGTTTATACAGTTCGAAATCGTACACTTTTGTTCTATTGACATGAACGTAAAACGAGAAATGCGTAAAGGTGCATCAATTGTGTTTCATACAATTTTATTTGGCTTTAATACGTTCCGACTCACCATATGTGCTGTTTACAATGCATCTAAGTTCACTCGGCTTACATATTCATCCCGAATCACCAAATATATCATAATTACTAGTTTCCAATTAAAATAGAGTAACATCATTATGCATGTGAAATCACTACTTTTACCTTCATATCATCAATATACTAAGTCGACTAACAACAAAATTCCAATTTTCGGCAAGAATCAGTACATCACGATAACATAACAGAATTTATAACCTTTAGCATATGTGACCATAAACAACACAATGGATGTACATGTACCTTTAAACGTTCCTGCATTAGTTCATCTATGATGTTCATTATTAATCTCTATAACAAACCCTATAACTAACATATACTAGTACAAACACTTAATTAAACAATTATGAATTAAAATATTAAAATATTAAAATATCAATTTGGAACTTTAGTGAAACAAGAAGGAAAAAAAATAATTTTTGAGGAATTCTATTTTCCACTTTTTTGTGGAAAACAAATCATGATTTATGTATTAAAAAAATACACGCTTATCAATGCCAAAACTACATGCCTATCTCTTCCGACCACTTGTAAATAATTAATCCAGGACCCTGTTATCCAGAAGACTTTACAAGAGGAAAACAGTACAGCAGCAATCAACCACGAGAAAAACATCACCACATTTTCAACAGTGTAAAAATCAAATACTGCAACAGTTGCAGTAATTCATAAATCCGCAAATATTCTTTTAATTTGTATGACAGTTCAAGTACAGTTGGGATGATTACAAAATTCAAGATAATTCAACATTTATTAACTAAAAGATGTTGTAAGCATACATAACCACCTAGGAGTTAAATTTGTTGACGCATTATTACTGTAGGGCGTTGTAAAGAAGCCTAAAATACATTTTGAGTCCCCTATCTTTGTCCAGTTGAGGGAATTCAAAACAACGATTTTTTCAATTTCGTGTTTTTAAGAAAAATGTGAAGATACTGTTTAAAAATTCAAATTTGATTTAGTTGGCTTCTTGAAACATTATGTATATCTGTTTCAATCGTGTTCATCACTCATTGATTGAATTATTCTCTATTGTGTATGGTGACCTTTCTTTATTAGCCATGTTTATGTGGGAAGTAGCATAACCGCAATATAGACATTTGATACAATGCCAGATATACCATGTTTATGAGTTCACCTCAAACGTTGTGACCACATTAATTCCGACGTTGATGGAATACCAAAACTGATAGTTGACTAATTTATATTTCCTAGTGTTCACAGACACTCAGAGAATCTCTCATCAGTGTTATAATGTCGTTAGTGGCAAGTAAGAAGTCGCTGGTGAAATACGGAATATAACTTAACTGTAAGAACTTTTTGTTTTTAACATTACGTTTCAAAACACGTTTCATTTTCATGCATAAATATATAAATAAAAATCAAGGTCGTGTTGAAATGCTCAATGCAATATGGTAGCAATATTAATGTATGATTGTAGTCTGTTCTACAATTGTACGACCATTGTTTGAATAAAGATACATTGTGTATTGATGAAGAGGTACTAACATGTTTAACACTTAAAATTAACAATTAACAAAAATTCAATTGTCAGATGAGCTGCAAATAAAATTGTAATGTTCTGGACGTATGTTTCAAATGAGATCAAAGAAATAAGACAAATATAACTGTCAAGCTGTCAATTGTTATGGCTATGTTTTGAATAACTTAGATATTTTATGATATCGGATGACATTTAACGTTAATAAGACAATGATATATTTTCATTTGCTTTGATTTGTCATAGTTATTTTTTTAATATAAAATCAACGAAATACAAAGATGCGTGGGTTTCAACCATTGAAGAGAACCATTAGATCCTCCCTGAGACAAGTTTAGAATATACAAAATAATAAATATAAATTTCAGTCGTTTTCGTCCGATATAAAATGTATGTCAATATATTTGCTGAAAACATGCTACAGCTCCTTTAAAGCTAATATCGAAATGGCAGGAAAGTTGAATAGCAAAGAAGTCCTAAAGTCTAACAGTCCTTTACATATATAATACTTGGTTCAGAAATGTAAGGCATGTATTAGACCCCCATATATAGTTCACATTATGTTTAATAGCTCCACGTCCAATATAATGCTATAAATAATTTACGAACGAACAATGTCACAATACAAATTAGCATTATCATGATTTCTTCAAGAATCACCAACGATGTATTCGTAAGTCAAGATGATATTTCATGTTGGACATGACAGCATGATTTTATAAATGCGTTCTCCTTGGTAATAACATACAAGTATAAAATGTCTAATTCATTAACATGTAGCCGCTTCATGTTCTTGCTTGTCAGTTTGGCTTTCTAATGGAATTACTTTTGAACGTTTTATCATGTGGGAACTAAAACTTCGCAGATCTTTCCTTCCACATGAATTATTGATCAGTATCTTTTTTAACTTCTTATCTGGATAAAAGGACAAAACTGCCTGAATGTCCAAATTATCCCAGATCATATTGATTTATAGACTATTAAGTATGGTCTCGTGAGACACACAACCTAAAAAGTCTTCATCTTTCTTATTTATGTTCTGCCTCTAAGCATGTGTGGCCTTTAATACCTCACGTTTAATTAAGACATGGGATAGTTCAGTGGTTAAACTGTTCAAATTGGATCAATACGTCTTTGGTTTGAATCACTAGTTTGGAAAACTGCATCTTAAGTAAAATCGTTCAACTCGCAGTAAGCTTTAGATCATTCTTTGTCTCTATGGACTACTTTTTAAAATCTCCACACACATCCACCCAGAGACTACTCATCGGTAAAAGTCGTACTCAAGGCAGAGAGTTTGAGTCTTGCAATGGAAACATGGGGACAGATGATGTATGCGTTGCATAAGATTGGACAAACTAACAATCTGATAGGTTTAAGCTGGTTGTCACTGGCATTTTCATTGGTTCTCTGTTCAGCGGTGCAGTCTCGTGACAGGGGTATGTTTGGAAAGCCCAGTGTGACCGTGGATATGTGTCGATGGGGTGGAGTGTCTGTGTTTAGGGGAACAGTTCGCCATAACGTCACTTTGGTCGATGTATGTTTGATAGTATCCACACAGTAAGCTCTGTGTGGTCGTTGATGAGTTTGGATTTCCGATTTCCTCTGTTATTTTAGATGTAGACCAGGCCGCCAATGAGAACATTAGATTGTGGTTTTGTTGAGGCTTTCGTGAACGAAATTGTGCTTTTTACGAATTTGAGTAAGTAATAGCATAATGAAGATGTGTTGTGATCAATATTTACAGAAGTCTAGATGCTTTTGATTATTGAAAAGATCGACATCAACTTTACTTTATATAACAACGTTTATACTGCTTTTTATTTTTAACTTTTGAAATAGTAAAACTAAAAATTATTCACACCCTTGTAGTCAAAGATAGCTATATCATAATTCGAAAGGACAAGAATTTTTTTAGTTGAATCCTTGATATGTTTTTAAGAATATATTGAATTGGTGACAATCAGGTTTATACTGATATGCAACATGTTAGATGAATCATGTGCTAGGTCGATTAATGGTAACAACTGCTTAATCCTGTTTATTCTTGTAGAATAAGGGATATATCTAGATAGTTGTGAAATGTGCACATTTAATGATTAAAGTAATAAATAATTATAGCAACCTAAGTATTTAAAATTATTCACATTGTATATTATTTATATTATATTACGTTTGACAGTAAATGAGATTGGTTGACATAATGTATATATGCGTTACCACCTGGAAACATATACATATATGAGCAAAATTGTATTTGAATGAGTGGAATTTCATAATTATTTGCCACATCAAGTTTACATAAATCTGTTGAACACTTGCTTTACGAAATACTTCGAAAAAACATTATAAGGAAACATCATGAAAGGTTTGAAACATGAGGTGACAAGCAATGCATTTGTAGAGTCGAAGTTTAAGTTATTGAATGACTTGTGTCTCAGTAACTCAGTGTCTTGAAACAGAATGGGATGATGGGAACGGGAAAGGAAGGTAAAATAACGACTGTCGTCCTTCCATAACCAATTTTTCTCAATGGCTTTAAATCAATTAACAAATAAATCTGATTTTTAAAATATATTATTCACTTCGAATTTGATTGAACTGGTATTCTTACTCAATGGCTTTAAATCAATTAACACATAAATCTGATCTTTAAAACATATTATTCACTTCGAATTTGATTGCACTGGTATTCTTAAATATCAAATTGATAACGAAATGTCATATCGTATGTTTTCTTTTCAAGCAAATCTAAAATCTAAAAACAGGTCTTTATATTTCTATATAGGCTTTGCTTTTTTAAACTAACTCGAATACAATAGTCCAAAAAGCTTGCACTATAAAAAGATCTCGGTAAGGTGATGCAAACATTCATTATTAGAAAGACAGAGGTCATAAGTTTATTTTGGGAGAAACCGCTGTAGACGCGTTTCATAGTGTATTACTGCAATTTCCTGTAACTGTTGCAAAAGATTTGACGGAGCATTTGAAGTAACACAACTTGCCCTCTTTTGGTGAAGGTCATTTCTCATCTTAGCTGACTGAAAGATTGTCTGAAGGAAATTAATGCTCCCACTAGACATCAAAGAGATCAAAGATTATTCCTGCAATTAGTGGAAGGGATTCATATATATGAGGCAGGACAATTTGTTTATCCAATTCAGCAGTTCAATGCTAGCGGATAAAACGAATGTTGAGGACTTTGGAGACTAATAGAGCAGACTTGCCTAATACCCTTTAGAATATGTTTTACATTTAAATATACCTCTATGCTTTGAAACAACATTTAGATACAGCGTTTACCAGAACGATTAGCCAATACTGTGCAAACTAGTCTTGTTACTTTATCATATTAATTGTAATTGATCAAATTGACAATACTTATTACTAAGTTATTACTTAATACTAGGTTTTAATTATGTATAATATTGCACTTTACGTTACCTTGGTGAGGTCATACAAACATTTACATAAGTAAGACAGAGATCGATACGGTTATTTTTGGATAAAGCACCGTAGATGTTTTTACTTATTCATATGGTAAATCTGCAATGTCCTGTCAGTATTGCAGAGGATTCTACGGAGCTTTTGAAGTAGTACTAATTGCCTTATTTTCGTGGAAGTCTCATCTTGGCTTCCAGAAAGATTTTCTGAAAATTAAAGCTCCGACTGGACATCAAAGAGATCAAAAGGTTATTATTACATTTAGTGCAAGACAATTCGTGAATTCCCTAACTCAAGCTAAAAGGTAATGAGCACGTTATGTACATGTTTTAATATATATAGGACAGACATGATGATAATTCTAATCCATGATTTATTCTCTATTACCACTTAATACTTTTTAGAATATACTTTATATTTAAATATACGAACTATTGGCAGCTACTGTACAAACTAGTCTTATTACTTTATCATAGAAATCATAACTGACCATATTGGCAATACATGGAAACTTTAGAATTAAAGATTATGTGTAATGTGATATCTACGTCATATTACACATAAGCACTGCTGTTGTTTATATTCAATTTACTTACATTGTACTATTGTTGTCCATTAGTCTGTTTGCTTGTCTATGTTGTAAGCAAGTTTGTGTTTCCTCGTAGAATAGATACGACTGTTATAGATATGAGGCATTTATGTATTATGTTTGTAACATTTATGTTTTAGCAATTGTCTCGATATATATTTTAATTGAATTTGGAGTGTTGCACATGGAGCCCGGTTACGGACAAAGTAACTGCATATAAATATATTAAATAACATTGAGAATATAATATTCACGCAAGGCCTTTCAGTCCTTTCAATGATTGTTTAATTTCTGTAAGCGCTTTGTAAAACTTTCCCCCAAAATATCACGAAAACAACCATTTGTAAAGGAAGATTTTTTTGCTACAGGAACCCAGGCAATGTTTGATTAAAGAAAGACTATTCAATATGAAGTGGCACGGTGCTTTTGAATATGTCCAGAGGAAATCGATTCCTTGCATATTTATCAGGTTTTGGGTTCTTGGCCATTGATGGCGTCTACATCAAACAGATATGGGTTCTATGACATCGAGTTAAATTGTTCTCTTGGATCCTCCGGGACTTCTCATTGATTTGATCTGCTTTGAGATATTCACTGATATAAAAACGACCATATGGACATGTGTATTTATGTCAACGCCAATTGTCCAGAAGATCTAATATTCAGAAACCAATGTTATTTTGTAGTGTATACCACTTCCAAATCCCTTCAAAAATCGATACTCCAAATTGATTTTAACAAACTAACATCCTGGCCAACATAAATGTATTTTATTAACGAAATATTAAAGGTTAAAGTTTACAGAAGATGTCAATTTATCTTCCATCCATGGAAAGGGTACTCTTTCAATTATGTCAAATATGTGAGCAGCAATATATCACCATGTCACTTTCATGTCTCAGACACGATGCAAACATCAGAAACGTGTATTTTGCGGACATCTAACGAACAATTTCAACATTCAACATGGATCATTGGTTTCATCTGTGACATATCTCTGATGGAGATATCTCTAGGTCTGGGACTAATTATATATGAAAGGTCAGAAGGATGTCTAAATGTATGATAGTATGAAAGATTTGTGAACTTTGTAATTAGGGACTTGAAACAGTATATACAATGTAGATGGTATTTTGATAACTCATGCCCTTAGTGACACAATGATTTAAGAATTCGATTATTTTTTGTCGTTAATGTACTAAATGTTGAGGTGGAAATTATTGTCATTGTGTGCATCATCATACGTTTGAGCTACAATAATTAAACATTTATTATTTATCAAATCAAATGTCAAAGTACTAAGATGGCACAGTTCAATCGTAAGAACATCATCTGAAAATAATACTCCTAATACACAGAAAATTTTTATTATGACTCTGTACAATATTATGTGTGTACAGTTCGAAATCACACAGTTCTGTTCTATTGACATGAAATTTGAAACTAGAAATGCAGAAACGTTGCTTCATTATTTTCATTTATGATGTTTAATATAATTCTATATACATATATTCTAGTACACAATTGTGAAATTATAATAAAATATGAATTTGATAGCTGATTGTCATCATAAGGAAATGTATGAATGTATGTTTGAAATCCGACATCTGGAAACACACAGTTATCTCATTTGATCGCTTGTAAATTTAAAATTATTCCAGGACGCTGTCATCCAGAGGACTTTGCAGGATCGATTTTTTTTCTCCATTATATTATGTTTTCTTAAGTATACCTTTTCAAAAGCTTCAAACGAGAATTATAATTGCATTCTGATTAAAATTGAAATTATATACAGCATGTTAGAACCAACTTTTATTATATTTCCTATGAACTGCAATTTGTGTGTGGTGACAAATGAGATATCTGGTACTATTGTGGGCGGATCTAAGAGTTAGCTTAGAGCCTGATGTCAGACAAGACAAAACGTTAGTTTTAAAATGCATGCACTGTTTATATTTTGCATCCATTGTTAATTTTTCCAATTGTATACATAGATGAAAACTTCTCTTAAATTGCAGAGTTTCAATTTATTAGAAACAGATTTCATAATGTGTGTTTTCACTGGCTTATAAACGGTTTGAAAGTTCAAGTTAAACTGTTCATGAGCCAGTGAACAAGTACAGTATGGAATGTATTTCTTAAATACATTGTGGGAAATGTATTCTCATAATGCTAGATCAGCACTGCTGTATGTTGGAGAACATGCAACGCACCTGGCTATAATTAGAAAGAATCAAGAAGGATAATACTACTATCAATACTTCTAAATGTATGAAGCACGAACTCGTGTTAAGCTGGTTACATATTGCTATTATCAGTTCACGAAAATAATGAAATGTCACATTTCCTTTAACCACCTCTATGTTTAATTGCACTGAATTAGGGATGTATCCATGAAGTGGAAATTGGGTTGTCTGAGTAAGTGTATATATTTATATTGGGATTAGTTAAAGAGCTGGTTCGTGTCCTGACACATCATGCATGGAAACACTGTCCCTGTAAATAGTAACAACGTTGTTGTTTTTACTTTTCAGTTTAACTTACTAATGGAATTATTTATGAACATTTTGTCATGCGGGAAGTAAAAGTTGTCAGAACTTTCCTTCTCCATGAATTATTGATCAATATCTTTCTGGTGTACAAAGGAGAGGACAAGAGTGCCAGAATGTCCATATTACTATTGAGCATATTGATTTATACACTATGTACTGTGGTATTATGGGTTGGAAAAAAACCTAAAAGGTTGTAATCGTTCTTATGGGCTTTCCGTCTTTAAGAATGTGCGGGCCTTAATATTACACTTTTTAATGAACACGTGGGATAGTTCAATGATAAAGCTGTTCAAGTTGGATCAATGTGTCTTTGGTTTGAATAACATTAGGGCTTTGACAACTTCATCTGAAATATAAGATACCTACGGCAATAAAACACAGGCGGTCAATGGGAACGACAGCATGCTTTATGAGACAATAAAACATGCTCGTGATTTTAGACGAGAGTTAGAGCGTTGCTTAGTAAATGACGTCATATTTTACGTCACTTTGATGGTACAATGGTAGAGAATGTGTTCTACGACTGGAGGCATTAATATTTTCAAAATATAGTTTATACAAACAACATGATATTTCCACGGTTTTAGGGCATCTCATATAAGAAATAGAAGATTCGTTGTTGTGCTTTACCGTAGAATAAAACATAGCAGAGAGCATAAAACACTCAGGGCTCCCTGCTATGTTTTATTCCACGATAAAGCACGCCAACTCGTCCTCTATTTCTTAAGTAAAATCGTTCAACTCGCAGTAAGCTTTAGGTCATTCTCTGACAACTAGGGCCTAATGTTTCCAAAATTCTACAAACATCAACCCAGGGACATATCATCAGGAAAAACTCAAAATATAACGATTGAGTCTTGTAAGTTCAAGGTGGAACGATTGAGTCTTGTAACTAACCGTCTGATAGGTCAGAGCTGGTTGTCAGTTACATGTTCATTGGTTTCTCAACAGAGCAATCTCATAACAGGTATACTATCTTAGAATATGGCTCCCCTGATGAAAAACCGCAGGCTTTGTGTGGAAAGCCCAGTGTGACAAAGGATGGTTATGAGAATACTAAGTTCAACATAACGTCCCATTGGTAGTAAGGTAGTAATTATCCAAAAATAAAACCCTTGTGTGAGCGTCAATGATGTTGGATATCTGTTTTATTCAGACTAATAGGCTCATTAAAATGCCTCATTGAATGTTGATGTCTTCTCACTGCAAACACATTAGCCGTCATGAAATACTTGAATGAAAACATAACATGGTTATATTTGGGATAACACTACCTTCAATAGTACAATTTTTTGTACTTGTTCGGGCCGAGTCCCATGAGGCGAAATGGTCGTGTGGTAAGCTGTTGGTACAGTCAATGCTGGCGATAGTTGCCTCACTCTGAGGGCGTGGGTTCGAATCCCGCATGGGACTCGGCCCGAAAAAGTACAAGAATGTGTACTATTGAAGGTAGTGTTATCCCAATATAACTATGTTATATTTCTTCACTATCTAAATGGCAAGTTTTTCTGATGAATGAAAATAATGTGAATCTTTAAACATTTACAAAATATGGGAATTATGTACAAGTCAACATTTTATCATCTCTACAGTAATAGTAATCTGAGATTTGTTGGATCATCAAGACGTAAGACATGCTGGTTTGATGCATGGTCATATAGGGTTTGTGGGGTAAAAGCGGACGTCTGGAAGGATTTTTGTGTTGCATTGGCATTCCAATTTGATATGTCACATTCTCTTTGTTATTTTTGGACATAGGCCAAACAACCAGGCAATTAGAACATGCAATTCCCAAATTAGATTATAGCTTTAGTTCTGCCTTTCGTGAATGAAATTGTGCTTTTGTACGAATTCGAGTAAATAATTGCATTTGAAGATGTGTACAATCGATATTTGTGGAAGACACGTTTGAGAAGTGTAGAAGTCGACATTTACTGTACTTAATAAAAACTCCGCTATATTCTCTTTTATATATTTCATTTTGGAAACAGTTCAAATATAAATTAATATGTCTCTTCCTTTCCACATACCCTTGTTATCACAGTTATAGAAGTATTATAATTCGAAGGTATATTTACTTGTGTAATCTTTGAGATGTTTTTTCAAGAATATAATTGGTTGCTGACAATCAGGATTGACACCAGTATTCAAGGTCATATCCGTCATGCCTTGTTGAGTAACGTTTATAAGTCATCATCATCATCACCATCATCATCACCATCATCATGATTACCATCATCACCATCACCATCACCGTCACCATCACCATCATCTTCATTATCAACATCAACATCAACATCATCATCACCATCATCATCACCATCATCATTATCATCATCATCATCACCATCATCATCACCATCATCATCATCATCATCATCATCACCATCATCATTATCATCACCATCATCATCATCACCATCATCATCATCATCATCATCATCATCATCATCACCATCATCATCATCATCATCACCATCATCATCATCATCATCATCATCACCATCATCATCATCATCACCATCATCATCATCATCACCATCATCATCATCATCATCATCATCATCATCATCACCATCACCATCATCATCATCATCATCATCATCATCATCATCATCATCATCACCATCACCATCACCATCATCATCACCATCATCATCATCATCATCATCGTCATCATCACCATCATCATCATCACCATCATCATCATCATCATCACCATCATCATCATCATCACCATCATCATCATCATCATCATCATCATCACCAGCATCATCATCATCATCATCATCGGTTGATCTTTAGGAAGAAGGGATGTATCTTGATAGTTGTCATATGTACATAAATCAAGTAATAGATAAATAAACGTAAAGAATTGCATATTTGTTTATGAATAGTTTTTATAAACTGATGAATTTAATTATTATGTTATTCATTTTATTAAAAAGATCTTAACAAGACATTCGGCACAAATGTTATCACGACTATGCTACTCTATTTACATATTTATTTCATGTATTTTCTGACACTGTGATATACAGTATGTATTTTTTCAGCAGTGTGCTACGAATGTGTCTTTGACATACATTTACATTGAAGTAATCTTTCCGTGATTATCTTATCTTAAGAGGAACATGTCCTCGTAAATCTTACGCCCTCTCCTTTTACCAAACAACCCTCACCAAGGTTAACCTTAACTTACATGTGCGAATTAACATTTTAATAATGTTAACTAAAGCCCTTTTCACATGGACACATTTGCTTATGTGAGTAAACCTACTCATGTAAGTAACTTTACTGAGGGTGGCATATGAACGCATTTGCTTACATGAGTAGTATAAGTAAAGTATAAGTATATAGAGGTCTAGTAAAAGTATATTTACACATTAGTATAAATACTCCTGTAGTATTTGTGGTCATGTCCGCCTCATTGCTGAATGAAAACTGAGAGTGAATCCTAGGCCTGCCCCACACTGAGACATGAGTTGGGAGGTTCATGGTCTCACCTTGGCAAGGGATTTTATTCGAAATGTGCCTCTGTTCACTCAGCAGTACAACTGAGTACCTGGTTTTGGAAGTGCAGGCAATGTGACAGATAACATTCGAGCGCCTTAATTAGTCGCCAATGTAGCATACTCCAAAGGGAGTTGAGAATGAAAAAGGAACGATGTTGGTCCTTACACCAGGGTAATAATGTGTGTAGAGCTTTGAGCATGGCCCCTTGAGTTCAGCGCGATATAAGTATCCTCATAATTATTATTATGACAACGTGTACGTGCTGATGCTTTCTCTCGACTATCTTCGCCCTGCAGGTTTGTCTTTTCATTGCTGATTGTGACGATAGTTATATTAATGTGTACATATGTATTTAAACGTCTTGTAAATATACACAATATTGGCATTTTATCTGTTAAATGGTATTTTCCTGTGATTATACAGCAACCTATGGCATATATATTATTATATGCTTCACGAAAAATATCTCGTTGGCAAATATAGCTATTTCAATTTTATAAGGAACTACATAACGCCAAATTTCACTTTCCGTGAATAGAACTACTCATAAACTGTGTTTCTCTTTTGTTTGTTTGTTTACTGTGTGAGGGTCTCCCACAATTCTTTGCGCTTGAAAATAAAATACTTGATATAAATATTTAGACTCGACACCTTTACCAATTAATCAATTTATTAATAAACTTTCAATGAGAAAGATTTTGGGAATTGTTCAATCAATGATTCTTTAAGACATCATAATATATCGCTGAGGGTAGTTACATCAATACTAAATTAAGTGACACAAAGAACAGAAAATGTCTCTCTAGTCATGCAAAAGTTCTTAACCAAATGTTGTCATAAAAAGACATTTTCGTGGTTTAAGACCACCAATGGTGAGGTCGTTCTCATCTCCATACACCCATCTCCCACAACATACCCCTATGAATGAGCAGCTTTCTCAATGACATTCTCTCAAGTGATGAAAATTATGTTATTCTAATCGCGATATTATGTTCAATACCAGGCGATAACAACATGTGAACATGATGTGTGAGTGTATTTACTCATGTAAGTAAATTGCTTATGTAAGTAAATTGTGTCCATGTGAAAAAGGCTTCGGTGAAATACCATAAATTAAGTGCTTTGAAAAAACGGGCATTGGTAATTCTTGACAACTTTATGGAAGTGACTACATCCAATCCCTTCAAGTTCAAAACAGAAAGATATATACATATAAATAGGACCAATACATGTACCACTTTTTAATCCTTTTTCCAAAGATGGGTTCTGAACACTTAATGAGTCTATATCATATCAGAGAAACTGGGGTTACAAGGTTTTATAGTTAATTTGATAGCAGCACAAACATCTAATATAGTTAAAAGCGTTTACACCAATTTGCGGTAATTTATGGGACATGAAGCCACTAGCGTAAGCATTAAGTTTCTCAGAATAGTTTAAAGATTAGAGCATTATATCAACAAGTTAACACATTAGATTAATTAAGAAATTTAATGTATTAACATGCCCTCGAAATTAAATTAGATAGTTCAAAATTAAGAATTAAAAGTATTGATAAAGATGCTGTTTTATTCTTATAAAATAATGAGGATAATAATAATCATTACATCAATATGTATACAATATAAACAGAGACATCATCTCTTCCACTGCTCGTTTCATTACGAACTAACAGCTATAAAACTACATCAGAACTGTTGATTTTCACAATACAGTGTGTAACATTATATAAACAGTGACACGTGTTTTTTCGTTTACGTTATTTATATAATAATAATAATGTGGGTATTTATATTGCGCTACCTCCAGGTACTAATACCTGCTCATTGCGCGAACATTTATATGTTTGATGTCATCTGGAAACATACATCACCAAAATGTTATATTCTACATAATCTACATAAATCCAATTATTATTTTGTTTTGATAAAGGTAAAACTATCTAAAGCTTTAGCATCAAGTTTTAATAAAATCTAGTGAACATATTTTTGGCAAAGTCGTTTGAGAAATAGTTATAAGGAAACATCTTGGAAAATTTGAAGATTGGGATGACAAGCAATGCATTTGTAGAGTCACATTTAAAAATATTGAATTGCTAGAAATAAAGTAGAATACAGGAACGGGAACGGGGGTAAATAATCCCTGAAAAACTATTTTACTCAGTGGATTTAATAAAATAATTTGATTAAACACATGTTCTTAGAATATCAAACTGATAAAAACGTTAAGATGGAATATTGTATGCTCTCTTTTCAAACAAAAGCAGAATTCAAGAAACGCATATATTTCTACAGGTTTTGCGGTTTTTAACTTACTGGCATGCACTGGTATAGTCGTGCACTTTACATGACCTTGGCAAGACATTCATGAGAAGTAAGACAGAGATCGATAAAGTGATTTTTGGATAAAGTGCTGTATAAGCTTTTACTTATTCATATTCCATATCTGCATTATCCTATAATTATTGCAGAACATGTGACGGAGCTTTTGAAGTAACGCAAATTGTCCTATTTTTGTAAAACTCATTTCTCATCTTGGCTTTCAGAAAGGTTGCCATAAGGAAATTAAAGCTACGGCTAGACATAAAGAGATCAAAGGTTATTGCTTTAACTACTGCAAAGGAATTTATATTCATGAGATAGGACAATCGCTTAGTCCCATTCAGCAGCTCATTGCTTCATTACGTTCATCTTTGAATATAAATAGAGCAGGCATGTTGATAATTCTAATCAACGATTTATTCACTTTCTTTATTGTGTTTATCGCTTAATACTCTTTAGAAAATATTTTACTTTATACACTTAAGTTTTCAGACAAACTTTAGATTCATTGTTTACCAACGAACGATTAGCAACTACTGTTCAAACTAGTCTGATTATGCTATCATAGTAATCATAATTGATCCTAGTCTGATTATGCTATCATAGTAATCATAATTGATCCATTGTATAAGTACAATGTGATATGTACGTCGCCTTACACAACATCGCTGTTACTGTTTATTGTACAGCACGGTGCCAAAAGTGTTGCACGAATCGCCGTTTTCCCATAAGGTCCCATGTTTTTTCAGTGTAGCATAAATAATTTTCATGATCGTGACAGTGAACGAAAATTCATAAAATTCAACATGATTGTAATCTAATATCTTGAGATTACGTTTATAATATTCAAATTCATTAATTTTGAGCATGGTTATGGAAAACGGCAAAATATTAACTGGGTATTTTTACAGTGACGTCACTTCCCCATTGCCACCATTATATAAGACATACCTCAGTAATAATTGAACCGTTTTGTTAAATAACGTTGTTTCCAAAATCCAAAATTATGTACGTGTTGCAGAGTAGATTTCCTGTTTCCATGTAAATTGTCAGTGAAATATTTTGAAAATTGAGATAATTAAATTATTTATGCTACACAGAAATAACATGGGACCTTATGGGAAAACGGTGATTCTTGCAACACTTTTGGCACCGTGCTGTACATGTACACTGGACTATTGGCCTCCTAACTATGCAAGCCAATACAATACTGTCTGTCCTGTTATCTGTTTGATTGTCTATAGTGTTAGCATGTATATGTTTCTTCGTAGATAAGGCTAGTATAGATAATGAAGTAATTAGGTAAAAATGTGTGTGATGTTAGAAGGTTGTGTTGTATCGGTGTCTTTTTTGTTTTTCTTCAACTTCATATGTATTTGTCGTACGTGGATCTCTTTAGGGATAAAGAAATTAGATCTCAAATTTAATGTATTAGATGATGTTGAGACATTTCACCACTTCAAAGGATTGTTTGATTCGTTTAAATGCTTTGTAAAGCTTTCCAATAATTGCTAACATAATCGCTTCTGTCTCAGCATCAAACGTTTCGTTTCATCACGAGATATCACGAATTATCACCCACCATTTTGTAACGACCGACTTCTTTCTTAAAAGACTGCAAGATCTCCATGGAGTGTTTGATTAAAGATTTACTATTCACTTGGAAGTTGCACCATGCTATACAATATGTCAAGAGGAAATTGATTTCTTTGCATATTTATCACAGAATGGTTTCTGAACCATTGATGGCGTCTACATCAAACAGATATTGGCTTTGTGACATCAAGTTAAGTGTTCCTGTGGAACCTCGAGGGTCTTCTCGGGACATCTTATTGATCTTAAGTGCTTTGATATAATATCAGTTTTTATTTCAAAGTGACCGCATGCAATGTGTAAGCGACAGATCTCCAGTACCCAGAACTTCAGGCACACATGTTAGTTTCTAGTTTATACTACGCTAGTTCGAAATCCTTCCAAAACAATCGATACTATAACTTGATTTTATCCTGGACAACATAAAAGCTTTTCAGGAAATTGTTACTTACAGAAAAAGGTTTACTGTTAATACCTTTTTTGAAGACTATTTTATCTTCCAAGAACGACAGGTGTACTCTTTGAATTGTGTCCAATATGTTAGCAGCAATATATCATCATGCCACGTTCATGTCTCAGACACAATGCAATCAGCTGGAATAAGATCAAGCTTCAGAGAAACATCAAACACCATTTCCTTATTGGACTCTTTAAGATAATGCATAGACATACATGAGCTATATCGACTTACAGTGCTCTCAGAAGGGAAAAATTCCTTGTGCGTTGTGGACATTTAAAGGATCACTTTTCATTCAACGTGAATCATTTGTTCCATCTGTGACATATCTCTGATGAGTCTGAAAGCGAAATGAATGTCAGAGAGTGAACAAATGTCTGAAAGTATGATCATATGAAAGATGAGTGGAATATGTAATCGTTTTATATGTTAAAATCACAATAGATTTTATATACAGTGTATTCAGGTCCGTGGGGGGGGGGGGGGGGGGTACATTGCAAATAACTTCGTGAGAGAAAATTCTGATGATGTACGTAACGTTTGCATGTAAGTTACAAGTATCGTGTCTGACGTATCTAAATTGTCAATGACAATAAACACAACTGGCTCTATATACTTTGTAAGAAGTCAGGATAGGATGTTTATTTTTGGAAAATTCTGATAGTGAAGTGGATGTTTGAGTATAATAACTCATACCGCGTAGACAAGTATTGCAACGTTTACCCAAAGTACCTTTTGAGGATGAGTAAGTTTAAGTACGAAGCTGTACTGTATACAATATTAAAACAAGGTGACATCATGGTGCTACAGGCCTGGTATATAGTACTTTATGTGGGGGATGTTGTATCCTCTGTTCTCTTCTCAAACAAAAACAGAAACTGTTTTTTACTTGCTGGAATGCTATAGTATAATCTTGCACTGTACATTACTTTGGTAAGGTGATACGAAAAATCATCATAAGAAAACAGAGATCGATATTAAGGTTATTTTTGGATAAAGCTCTTACATGCTTTTGCTTATACTGATTTGGTAAATCTGCAATATCCTGTAATTATTGCAGAGGATTTGACGGATCTTTTGAAGTAGTACTAAGTGCCTTATTTTCGTGGAAGTCTCATTTTGGCTTCCAGAAAGATTTTCTGAAAATTGAAGCTCCGACTGGACATCAAAGAGATTAAAGGTTATTATTACAATTAGTGCAAGGGAATTCTTTTAACTCAAAGCTAAAAGGTAATGAGCACGTTATGTACATGTTTGAATAGATATAGGACAGACATGATTATAATTCTAATCCATGATTTATTCCCTTTTACCACTTAAGTAATACTCTTTAGAATATGCTTTATATTTAAATATACGAACGATTGGCAGCTACTGTACAAATAAGTCTTATTACTTAATCATAGAAATCATAACTGATCAAATTGGCAATACACCGAAACTTTAACATTTAAGTGTATGTGTAAAGTGATATCTACGTCGTATTACAAATAAGCACTGTTACTGTTTATATTCAATTTACTTACATTGTACTATTGGTCTCCGTACCATGCATACCAAAGAAATATGTTTGTTTGTGTGTCTTTCCTCCAGTCTGTTTGCTTGTCCATTGTGTTAGCAAGTGTATGTTTCCTCATAAAATAGATATGACTGTTAGGCTAAAGTAAAACTTTATTTATGATGTTAAAGTTTTGTATTATCAATCTTTTCGCTATTAATTTTTAACTGAATAATACAATGTGTTTCGTACATGGATCTATGTTAATGATAAAATAGAAAAAGCACAAAGATATAAATTTGTAAGATAACGTTGAGAAAATACTATCCACACCAGGCTTTGCGCCATTTTGAAGGTTTGTTTGATTTGTACAAGTGCTCTGTAAAGCTCATGCATAATCGCTGCTGTCTGCGGAAGCTCGGCGGAGAGTTTGATTAAAGACAGGCTTTCATTTGGAAGTGGTGCGTTTCTGTACAATCTGTTAAGAAGAAATTGATTTTTGGCATATTTATTACAGTACGGGTTCTGCACCATTGATGGCGTCTACATCAAACAGATATTGGCACTGTGACACCAAGTTCTCGTGGACCCTCCTTCGGTCTTCTCATTGATCCTATGTGTTTTTGGATATCATCAGTAGACTGTAGGCAATATGTAAGCGACAGACATCCAGTATGTCTAGTATTCAGGCACAGGTCTTATTTTCTAGGAATGTACATGTACTTCACTTCGAAATCATTAATGCGGGCGTCACACATTGCCGGAGCTAACATCCCGGACATCATACGAGTGTCAATAATTTCCAATTTTGTCGACTTCGGCTCTAAATCGGGATGTCCTTGTGACCGTCGTGTGTCATCGTATGACCATCTTGGGGATATCTTGGGGTCCGGGAACAACTTCATGTGTGAGCTAATATTTTTGGAATGTCAAAAAATAGGCCGATGGTCACACGAACATATCCCTACGTGTACCTGTCGTGTAGACATTGGGTCCATCGCATGGTCATCGTGTACACATCGTGTAACCATCGAATAATATTCGGATTAACTTCGGCTCAAACGGCACTCGACGCGCATGCGAATGCTGACGATGGTCTACTAGATGGTTACTATGGGGTTACCGTCGTGTTACCCTCGCGTTGCCAATTTTTGCTATCGTGAAAGGTACTATGAATGGTACTAGATTGCAACACGGCGGCGGGCCCCAGTCTTTCACAGGCGTGCACCTATAAAACCATGCAACGTCTGAATAATGTATCCCACAATAACTAATGAGTTAAAATCAACTACATGTAATAATTAATTATAACAACTAATAATTTGCGGGTTTAACATCTTAACACCAATCACTCAATACTTAGTGAACGAACGTTCACCGATCTCATAAAGTGAAAACATCTACCAATAATTACTGAGTTAAAACATCAGCCGATTCGTTATACAGTTCACATTTTGATTTTGACCGTCGTTTTAATCCCTTAAAGGGACATTAGTTACAATGTTACTTAAAAAACACTATGCGCTAATTAATGTTCAAATCATCTCTCTCGGGTTGCATAATCATCAATAAATGACAAATATATAATGATTAACAGTTTTCAATGAAAATCAAACAAAAGGTTTACAGCTGCTTAACAAGTTTATCTAATTCAATAGAATGTTGGTATTTATAAAGATGCAGATTGTTTCCATAAAACCACATATTTTGTATATTCCATTGACCATATGCTCTTGATCTATGTGAATGTTGGGGTCACCATTTGGTTACCATAGTGAAAATGTGAGTCTGTGGTAAGGTGCTCTATAGACTGGAGAGCTAAATGTTAGTAAATCTATTGATTAGAAGGACTGTTTCATTAACATTTGCTTAAAGAAACTTCTGAAACTGGATTCATTCCAACAGAGAACTCTGTCCCATTCTTGCGCTCAAAAGTTTGAACATTCCTTTTACCAGTGAACTTACTATTTTCTAGGTGCAGTCTTCAGGTGTGGATTTCGTTTAGGAACATGGCACACCTGTCTAAAATGTTTTAATTGTCTTAAGATTCGTTTATACACAATAGGTCATTCTCTTCTATACAATTTTCAGAAAGGCACAAATGTAAGGAAAACCTCTCTTTTCTGAAATCGATTCTTGCAGCATTAAGCGTTTTGGCCTACCAAACCGTATATGGTCTTTCACAGATTCTACAGGTTGGATATTATTGCTGTACGTAAACTTACCTTGAATTGAAACCTTGCAAAACTAAATCTTGGTCAATTATTTTTTCACATCCTCCCATGATACTCCCACGTCGTACAATAGATATGTAGGTTGCTCAAATATGGACCTCTTACTGTTATTTAAACATATCATTGGTTTAATTCTTATGCTTATGTTTGCGTTGACTTCCAAAAAGGTTGAATTCCAAACCTGACACCGTAAGAGGTACGATAGCATATTACCTTTGCATTACCAGATGATACAATACATGTGTAGAGACACACAGTGAGTAATAAATGATTTTAAAATAAACCTTGTGATGGTTTACAGATAATCAGGAATTTTACATTTCAATTGGAGGCCTGACATTCAGAATTTTCTCAATAATTGACACTGTTGGTTTTAATGAAGATAAAGTATTATTTTTAAAATATGCCACACCATTTAAACAAATAGTAACAGTCTTTCAGATATCAATTCATTAGAACAGTAAAAGTATTCATATTGATAACGAAACACTTCTTGATTGAATAGATATTTCATCTGTAGCATTCAAAGTGTGAATTAAACTTTTGTTAAGCAGCTGTACATGTATATATGTGCTAAAGTTGAAATGTTATTTTCCAGGTAAAACACCTGTGCTTTACTACCTGTAAAGCAACATTTGTAATGTTCTTATTGCACTTATTTCTTTGCATACCTGGTACCTTTTTGTCCACATATTTATGAATGCATTTACATTATTTTAGCTTTAGTATTTATTCAAATATCATATTTTATCTTATATCTTGTGTATCATCATATCAATTGTATAACATGTATAAACTCTCTCATAGCCTTTATTTACAGGGTGGGTCTTCATTGTTTTAATGTATTATTAATATCTTGAATGTAATTTAACTGAAATGTTGCGGTGAGATTCTAATAGAGAATATGTCTGTCTGTTTAAACCAACACACCAGAATTGCAGATTGACATCCTTCGCGTATTATTTTATCACTAAAAGTTACCCTTTCTTAAGACACTGGATGCATGATTAATCACAAGTAACGTATATTCAGAACATGGTCTACGAGAAATGTGTGATTCTGCAACGGTCACGTGGAGTTTTATACCATGTCACGTGGTTGGTTCGGATGGCCTTCCAGTACCCATCGTGTGCTCATACGAACGTCACACGACGATTACACGACGTGGTGTAGATTTCGTATTATAGTCGTGTGATATTCGTGTGTTCTTCAAGTATGCATCGTGTCACCGTCGGTTCTAACCTCCTCCAGGATGACCATCGCAACACTACCGGCAATAAATTCAATGTTTTACATTCGTTTGATGTTCGGGACGCTAGCTCCGGCAATGTGTGTCGCCCGCATAACAAAACACGATACTACAAATAAATTTGATCAAAACAACATCCTGGCCTATTTAAAAGATTTTAATAAAATAAATTGATACTTACAAAAACGGGTAAATTAATATGTTGACGGAAGAAACCCAAAACGTGTACTCTTTCAATTATTATAATTATGACAAGATGAAATAAGATGGAATAACATGCAGCTCATTAAAACATCGAACACCACTTCCTTATTTGACCTCAGAAGATAATGCATGAAAATAGAAATGTCAAGATGATGTTGGTTAATGTTTAGTGTATCAGAATAATGTGAATCTCACTTCAATTTTAATTTCAATCATTCATTCTTTTGGTTGATTTGAGAACACGGCAACTGAAAATAAACTAGCAAATAAAACATGTTCTAAAGTATACTAAATGTCTTCCATTTATAAGATTGCCAATATATTAGTAGATGGTTCTAATGTTGCTTTTTAAAAACATGTTAAATTATGTGACATTTTCTCAATTACAAAAGTACCGAAATGGCCGTATTCGTCCTCGGGATCCTATTTTCTGAAATGAAATGTAATGCAATAATTTCTGAGGTAATTTCCTGTCTGCTCATCATACCCTCGGGTGACGTGTTGGAAGTTTCTTGGATGTGCAAAAACAAAATTCAATTAATTGAAAAAAAACCGGAAAAGAACTACTCGTCTACAAACTGGAAGAGCCATTGCGTCTATTACGTTTGTATTTAACATATTCATTTAATTTATTTATTTTCCTCGGCTAGAAATCCTTGGTCAATATTGATTTCTCGGGTCTATAAAAACAGGTATTGACCCTTACCACCAGTCTATAATTGTATAATAATGGTTTTATTCAAAGAATATGTATAAATAAATGTTCCGACATGCTTGTTTGGTTGTGTATATCTAGTAATACAGCAGTTAATGCTTTGTTCAATGACAGATGAATATGTTCATGGTTATCCTGTATTACAATTTCTGCTAAACTTTGGTTTCCTGTGGTTGTGTTATGTGCATTATCATTACTCGGTTCATTATGTAGAGGGTAATGTCCGAGTAACTCTCCATTCCTTAAACATAATGGAACCGAGGCCCATTACTTTAAGGAATGGAGAGTTACGAGGATATTACCCTACTTAAATTACACTAAAAGTATTGCTCTTATCAAAATTGCTTTAAAAAGTTAAAGAAATTAAATTTCTACTTATAATATGATGTGATGTACAACTCTCCATTACTGGAAAATAATTGAGTGAAAGAACAATAGGAGGACGTCACAAGTGTAATTTAAACAAGGAATATTGACGGATACTGTGGACTCGGACGTTTAAACTATCAAAATTTCTTTCAAAATCGATAGACATAATAAATGCAGATGTATGTTTTAATAGTCAGGAGGAACAACTAACTTTAAGAGATTTGGCCCAGGACGGTGGTCGATCAGCAAACCCACTATTTTCAGCAAGAGTCTGTTCCTGAAATGGATTTTGTAAAATCTTCAAAATTTTCTTCACTTCATCAAACTTGTTTTCCTCTGCAAGCGAAATTGCATGCTGCGCTATCCAATTCCTTAGAATATATCTCGGATTTGCAGTATTCATTAATGTTTGCCTTTCTGTATCAGATCTGTTCGAAGATTTAACTCTCTGCACATACATGCCAACCCAACTCGAAAACCAATCATGTTTCCGTAAATCCACTAAAGCCCAAAGTGATTTACGAACAAAATTATTTTCCAAATCAGATATGGAAATTTGCCCGAGTTGCCGGAAGGTCATACTGAAGTCTGACCTAGTGTCCTCCATCAGTTTAAGTAACACAGCCACGAGCTGTTCATCATCATCCCCAGCGTCATATAAACCCAGCTTCTTTCTGAATAGTGACATAAATTCTCGTTTGTATATATCGACATAGCCCTTGTGTATAGTTATAGACTGTGCTTGCTGTTCCTCGGTCAGTAATGGAAGCAGTGCCAGTCTGAGTTTGTCTAGATTAAAGGCCCCCACGTCTGGCTGTCGCTCGTAACTATATCTCCCTTCGTCGTCGGACGTGTTTGGAACAAATCGGGGGTCATACTCGTCCAAAAATCCAAAGGGGCCATAGTCTATTGTTATTGATAACAGACTGAAATTGTCTGTATTGCACACACCATGAGTAAATCCTACACTCTGCCACTTGGCAATCAACGTTGCCGTTCCTGACACGACTTCACTGTAAAACTGAAGATATTTAGAGTCGTCGTGGCTATCAATGGAAGGGAAGTAACTCTGTATGACGAAATCGATAAGTTGTTTAAGAAGATCAACTTCATTGTGGTAAGCGAGAAGTTCGAGCGATCCGATCCGAAACCAGGACTTGGCGATCCGAAGAACAATGGCCCCTCTCTCTTTGATGATATTACCGTTGTAAAACTGATCTCTGATGACGGGATCGTCACTGACGACCAAAGCTGCCGCCCTGCTTGTAGGGATACCTGAAATTGATTAAAGAGACATCATTCTAGAAAACAACTATGATTCAAAGGAGGACAACAGCATTACTTCCATCCTCGGTTACTCATGGTTTTATATATGCTCCGTTACTCTCCACTATATAGTGGAGAGTAACGGAGCATATATAAAACCATGGGAAACAGAGGATGCATCACTTCGTGAACACATTCACTATTATAAAACCTTGAACCAGCTGGGATATACACTGTCGGCCAAAAAAACGCCTACTTGATTTTCCTTAAAATGAAAGATGAAATAATTTCTGAAATATAATCACTGGTGGTGCTGAAAACAAATTAATACGAAAGTCACATTGAAATCGTTGGAAAACTGTAATTCGAATCATTTGCTTTCATGAAAACCACGCCCAATGAAAACCGCTTTTTCCGGTTGATTCACTTGCGCACCGTATCCATGTACATTTTGTAGCGTCATCATCACTTTAATGCGAATGTGTGCATGTATTGTTGCTCGTGGTTATATGAACATCGGTTTCAAATGTTTTTCCGACCAAGCACTGATCGAAAACTGAACAATTCATTTGTCTCATTCAACAATCGCCATTCTTTTATGGCATGACAACTTCTGAAATTAAAATATATTATGCAGAAATGGTGCAACTTCATAATGCTATAATATTGCTAAACTGTTCATTATAGTTTTTACGAAATCTGATAAAACATCTGGTAGGCGTTTCTTTTGGCCGACATTGTATATCAAACATATCAAACCAACAAGTGGATTGTTTGATGCAGTAGCTATAGAATATTTGTTCAATGACGCTGTGTATCACTCACGTCACACCTGTATAGAAGCATGTCAGGGTCAGCTGATTTTTATTGTTTTTATCTTGACATTTAAGATAAAAGTTTGAAGATACCACATTAGACTGTTTTACATACATTAATAAAACATAAATACCCAAATACACATACTCATATTGAGTACACATCCTCATTTTTATTTATCACATTCATTCGTGTTTTTTCTACTTTATATGTATAAGCATCATATATATATATATATATATATATATATATATATATATATATATATATATATATATGTGTGTATGGATGTAAGTCTTAACCAGAAGACTTAATTCCTGTTAAAGCTGCAATAGCAATAGTATCTTGAAAGTTCATATGAACCTAATATATTTAATATCAAACTTACTATCTTGAAATTTCAAGTACTGATCTTGAGATTGCAACTTGTTTTATACCGCAAAGTAAAAAAAATAAATAGTTGAGTCTAATATGCCTCATATCACCAAATTACAGTGAAATAAGTACACGTGCGTCTTTCAGGGGATGAATGGTGATTTTATGAGCGCTTTGCACTTAAGGCAGTTCAAAACATTTCTTTTCGTAAATTGTTCAACAAAAATGCAGATTATAAGTGGTACCGTTTGGCATAATTAAAAAAACTACTACCAACTAGATCTGGTTGAAAAATGTGTTTCACATAGAAGATTTAGTGGACTTCTTCGGTAATGATAATAGTACGAAAACGTAATAATGTGATAAGAAATAATTATGTTTATACACTTTTAAGGGGACATACATGTTGAAAATGCATATAGTCGCCCAACCACAGCGCAAGTTTAACGCAAATATGTTGCGCAACAGAGTTGAAGGACCAGTTTTCCATATGTGCGAACGAAGTGAGCTTCGTTCGCACATATGGAAAACTGGTTCTGAGCTTCCTTCGCACATATGGAAAACTGGTCCTTCATCTCTGTTGCGCAACATATTTGCGCTAAACTTCACCTGTGGCCCAACAAGCATCCATGACAGACGGACAGAAGATAAATTCATTTCTTTATAAATAAATAATTCATTTGTATAGCGCCTAGTATCCATCTATACAGTTGCTCACTGGCGCATATGGAGGAGTCCGTTAAAAAGTCAAATGGGGGAGAATAAATCAGATGTCATATACAGCTCTGAACAGGATAGTTTTGAGTTTGCTTTTGAAGGTGGTTTCACAAGTGGTGGTTTTGAGTTCAGATGGTACACTGTTCCATAGTTGTGGCGCAACAACGGAAAAGGCTCTGTCGCCCAACTTGCTGGTGGATACTGGCTGACACAGAAGGAACTGTTCTGAGGAGCGGGCCACTGTATTCTTTAGGCCATAATACATGTAGTAATGTTGTTTATTTACATTGTACAGTCACGTGAAATATAAGTTTTGCATTCATTTCAAAACTCTTTTTGTAACATTGACACATATAAAAGTGATATTGGCATTTCTTTTCTTAGTTTGGTCATCTTTGTACATAGTTGAGATTACATTCATCGTCCATATCTATCAACTAATAACAGAGGGTTGGAATAAGTGTGCGGGTGGTTTATCGGACTATTATGTGAGGTATTTTATATTCGAGGCAGCGTTTGAAATAGTCATCACGATATTCCCATGGAGCGACAGATCTACGCAGTAAGTTGCTTATATTACACAATAAGTTCGGCATAAAGCTTTGTTATTAATTAACTATCAATTGTATTGCATTTATACGGCATTTACGGCCTAGACCATATGATTCGACAACTGGGCCAATACGGGGAAACTGGGCCAATACGGGAAAAACTGGGCCAATACGAGACAAACTGGGCCAATATGAGTCTGAGCATGCGCAGTTGCACATTTGGTGAAAGCCCGAAGCTGTCGCTTCACAACTTTGACCCGTGCTATGTGTTCACCAATCTTGTTTATAATTATCATTTCAATATAAATGAGATGTCTAGTGTTGTGCAAATAGAAGGAAAAGAAGTTAATTAATAAAATTGTCATTAATTAAGTATTTCCGTATTGGCCGAGTTACAGGTCCGAGGTCCGTTGTATTGGCCCGAGACGAAGTCGAGGGCCAATACAACGGACCTCGGACCTGTAACTCGGCCAATACGGAAATACATAATTAATAACATTATATAAATACTAAATTAACTTGGATACGTCATACGTTTACAATGAGATTTAAATCCTAGCTTGCGATTCGGTTATAATTAGTTTCCTGTTGTGATTAAAATCAGAAAGCCGACATCAACTTGGCGTACCCCTCCAGCTGGCTGTTAGCCCCCTTTGTAACTTTGTAACTAACACGTGATGCAAGAGCAATGAGCACGTGAATTTTATTTCTAGAATAAATGAAATTATGATAAATTGCCCAATTGATTTATTTCAGTCCAGTTTATTTGGTTAAAGGAACATTTGAATACTCAATTTAAGGTACATCCATTGTGTTGTTTGGGGTCAAATGTGCTAAACGTTATAAATTGTGTTATGGTATCGAGAAGTACTGACTGTTGCCGAAAATTGCCATTTTGATCTTAATCGACTCAGCATACCGAGGATATAAAGATAAAAGTATCGAGTTCTGATCGAAAACCGGACAATACATCGCGTGTGGAGCGCGTCAATTGGTAAAAAGTAATTTTGGAAACTTATTTACAACAGACTGAAAGAAAACTTTAAGTTGATAATGTTTAATAAGTCTCTTAACTACTGTGCTTATAAATGGAACGTGTAGTTTCGTTTTCCGCCGAAGTAAAATGATGTTGCTCGATTTTAATTGGAAACTAGTAATTATTATATATTTGACAATTGGGAATGAATATGCAAGTTGCAATTGAGTGAAACTATTCGAACTGATATCAGCAAATATCGTATGTTGGCATGTATTAAAGCCAAATAAAATTTTATGAAACACAAAGGGTGCACCTTTAAATATGAGTACATGCAAATCCAAACATCCAAAATGTTATTTGTATCTCTACTAATAAGTGTTTTACTCCCATGCGGTATTTGTGCTTTTATCAATTTTCATATTGAAATTGACAAAACTTTCACCTTCTGGTTGGCTACTTAGCCGATCTCAAACGTCCAAATAAACATGATAAACAAGCACAAACCTAGATAATGCAAGGCTTCACTGCAAAGGAACTCCCTGACAGAGGACCTGAGAACTGCCCGCCCGTCCCCCCGTCTGGAGTAGGGGGTCAGTCCTGACCCTTTGAGCTGGAGCTCCCATCTCTCCCCCTTCGAGTTAATGAACTCGCCCAGCATCACCGCCCGTCCGTCCCCGAGTTGATCCGCCCAGCTTCCGAACTGGTGTCCGCCGTAACGATGCGCTAAAGGGACTGCGCCTGGGTGTAGATATGAGCCTCCAATGAAATCAACAAATTTCTGTAATTTGGTCATTGTAAGGTCCATGTTTAGTAAATTCACTAAACTGTCTTCTGACACTGCAACCAATCTCAGCTTCGTTTTAAAGGGAGTTGGTTTTACCTTTGAAAATAAAATATTTCGCACTTCTCGTACGTAATTTGACTTTATCGGATCAATAGGAAATGTCTCGTGTAAGAGTTGTCTTGGCGAAAACTTCCACTCACGAAACGACGTGGCAAGAACAAGTCTGTCACTTCCATATCCACTGCTGTAAGTGTAACTCGGTCGATCGTGATCTAACAAACACTGTTTGACAAACAGATCCAAGTAATTCAGTCTTCTACACCCTCCACTCTCCGTCAATCGCACACAAATAAATAGACATGTCATAACAAGTGTCCTAGCAACTAATTCCACGTGGAAAAGCAATGTTTTCGTAAACATGATGTTGTTTACGGAAGTAACGTGGACCGATCTAAGGGAGGCAACTCTAAACGATCTCACTGTCAGTCAACCGCTAATGATTATATCAACTCCTCTGCTGTCAACCGCTGCGCCTCTCTCAGCATTGAAGATTTAGTTGTATGTTGGATCAGTCATAGAGAAGTAACGAAATCAGCTCGTCTTCCTCAGCTCCCATCTACTGATAAAGCAATGAAGTTTTGATATAAATATCAGCTGCAGAAAGGCTGAATCAATGTCACGATTTCAGAAATTAACTGTTTGTGAATGGATGTTTCTTCCAGAATGTAGATCAAGTTTTTCATACAATTTCATGATCGATTCTCAGTGCTTTTCATAAACATCTGGTACCATCAAACATTTGTCAGTGTGAACTGCGTTATATTTCCGTGTGTATATATATATTTTCATAAACATCTGGTACCATACATCTGGTACTGGTATATATATATATATATATATTTTTTTTTTCATAAACATCTGGTACCATCAAACATTTGTCAGTGTGAACTGCGTAATATTTCCGTGTACATGTATATACATATATAGTCCTGCTCCATGACTGTGTAAAATTAAGAGCCTTTAATACAGTCAGATCTTTTTTAGGAAGTCTAGGGGAACTGCAAGTATTAAAAATATATAATCAAAGGATGAGGTTCAGTAATTATAAAAAGCCCATAGACAAGATTTTATTCTAGCATACATAGTTTTATAGCAATTGTCACAAGTTTGTCTAAATGACAAACAGTTATATAGGCTGACTCAGGTAACAGCTACAGAAGATGAAGTTTCTGTTTTAAACTGGTAATAAGTGCGTCATAAGCCTATTTTGGTTCGAAATTTACGTTTAGTAAATTGCATTAAATTTGTGAATTGTATGCATTACCATCATAATAAACTATACATCTCTAACTATAAAAGCTCTTATCTCTCCTCGTGGATCAATATCAGAGAAACAATAACACTTACTAATAACAAATGTATGTAGTTTAAAATAGAAGATCTGTCAAACGATCAAAATGCATTATAACTATCCTGTATAGACAGTATATATATATATATATATATATATACGTATTATATATACGTATATATACTTATATATATATACGTATTATATATACGTATATATACTTATATATATAAATTATATATATATATATATATATGTATATATATATAATTTATATATTTATATATATATATATATAATTTATATAAATAATTTATATAAATACTCATGGATCAGATACCACTATGAAAACATCGAATTTGTTAAAAAGTCCCTCAACTCTCGTCATCAATGAAATAGTTTATTCAGTATAAAGGCCCATGTACAATATACAAAATCATTTTGATGAAATATACAGATTAGGTGCAATAACTGAAACATCATGACATTTGTGTACAGGTTTTACGTGACACAGGGGCTTGTATTGTCGAAACTAGCAATTAAAACGAATATGAAGTCGACGATCCAGCCCCATATACTATAAAAAAGTAAAGGGATGTAACGGGGTCAACACCCCATGTCCGTTTGAAATTATATTTCAGAATGTTGTCATCATATTATCATTCAATGTTATATATCACGGCAAAGCCAATACATTTGTCTTTAAAACAAGCCATCAAACGTAAAAATCGAACGGATAATAACAAGGATATGATTTTTCAAAGCCAAAAATATTAGCACATTGCTCATGTAAGCCATTTGCCTGGCCCACCAAAATAATAAAATATTCGCTTGAAAAAAGTATTATAAAATACTTTATAATATCCTGTCAGCTAATAGTGACCCAGTTACAAAGCCCAGTATTTGGTGCATCAGATCGCGCAAGAATTATAACACGGGGTGCACTGTAATTGACGTACCAGAGATTTTAGATGATCTCAAGTGTGTTTCGAAACATCGTTTGATAGTGAGACGTCCATATTGAATGACCTTGGCATTGGTCTATTTTTGGTAACGAAATGATGTCATAGGGCTATATGAGGCCCTATGACATCATTTCGTTTCCAAAAATAGACCAATGTCAAGGTCATTCAATATGGATGACTACTAGACAAACCATGTTTCGAAACGCACTTGATATAATGTAAAATCCCTGGTATGTCAAATACAATGTCCCTCATGTTATAATTCTTGCGCGATCTGATGCACCAAATACTGGGCTTTGTAACTGGGTCACTATTAGCTGACAGGATATTATAAAGTATTTTATAATAATTTTTTCAAGCGAATATTTTATTATTTTGGTGGGCCAGGCAAATGGCTTACATGAGCAATGTGCTAATATTTTTGGCTTTGAAAAATCATATCCTTGTTATTATCCGTTCGATTTTTACGTTTGATGGCTTGTTTTAAAGACAAATGTATTGGCTTTGCCGTGATATATAACATTGAATGATAATATGATGACAACATTCTGAAATATAATTTCAAACGGACATGGGGTGTTGACCCCGTTACATCCCTTTACTTTTTTATAGTATATGAGGCTGGATCGTCGACTTCATATTCGTTTTAATTGCTAGTTTCGACAATACAAGCCCCTGTGTTACGTGATATATACATACAATTTACAATAGTGAACAACGTAACATATACGCATCTTTGATATAGTGTGAAATGCATATCAATGAACAAATTCATAAACAGGCTATGGACTGTACCATTCTACACGATAGGAATGAGGTAGTTACCGTTTGCATTTACATGTAGTGTGTGTCGGCCTTTTGAAGTATTTCCGAGGTGTAGGCGATGTGTGTAGGCGATACGAGGGCAAGCCAGTTTGACGATGTTGATTGAAAATAACAACGCACAAAGTTCCTAATATTATGTGAGGGGTCGATACTCGTCAACAGAAAATCAGTTAAAATTAATTATCCATATATTATAACTTCCCCATCGATCATGAATATCATCTGTAGGAAATACTATGTTTTGTTCTGTTGAACATCGAATCTATGATATATCTGTATAACAATTTTCGAACAAAAAAAGATAAACTTGCATAATTACATATATATTAATAGATCGCCAACTCATTTAACAACATATATGCATATATAACATATATTGTTGGACCTCGATTTTTGTCGAGGCATTAATGGTCGTGTGGTAAGCTGTTGGTACAGTCAATGCTGGCGATAGTTGCCTTACCCTGAGGACGTGGGTTCGAATCCCGCATTGGACTCGGCCCGAAAAAAGTACAAGAATTTGTACTATTGAAGATAGTGTTATCTCAAATATAACCATGTTAAACATATATGCAGTTGCTGGTTTGTGTAAATGATAGGAACGTGTATATAAGAGAGACAAGGTCAAAGTGACCAAAAGCTGTTAAAATGAACAGTGCCAGGAGGCGCTAAACGCACAGGGGCTTGTATTGTCGAAACTAGCCATTACAACGAATATGAAGTCGACGATCCAGCCCCATATACTATAAAAAAGTAAAGGGATGTAACGGGGTCAACACCCCATGTCCGTTTGAAATTATATTTCAGAATGTTGTCATCATATTATCATTCAATGTTATATATCACGGCAAAGCCAATACATTTGTCTTTAAAACAAGCCATCAAACGTAAAAATCGAACGGATAATAACAAGGATATGATTTTTCAAAGCCAAAAATATTAGCACATTGCTCATGTAAGCCATTTGCCTGGCCCACCAAAATAATAAAATATTCGCTTGAAAAAATTATTATAAAATACTTTATAATATCCTGTCAGCTAATAGTGACCCAGTTACAAAGCCCAGTATTTGTTGCATCAGATCGCGCAAGAATTATAACATGAGGGACATTGTATTTGACGAACCAGGGATTTTACATTATATCAAGTGTGTTTCGAAACATCGTTTGTCTAGTAGTCATCCATATTGAATGACCTTGACATTGGTCTATTTTTGGAAACGAAATGATGTCATAGGGCCTCAAATAGCCCTATGACATCATTTCATTACCAAAAATAGACCAATGCCAAGGTCATTCAATATGGACGTCTCACTATCAAACGATGTTTCGAAACACACTTGAGATCATCTAAAATCTCTGGTACGTCGATTACAGTGCACCCCGTGTTATAATTCTTGCGCGATCTGATGCACCAAATACTGGGCTTTGTAACTGGGTCACTATTAGCTGACAGGATATTATAAAGTATTTTATAATAATTTTTTCAAGCGAATATTTTATTATTTTGGTGGGCCAGGCAAATGGCTTACATGAGCAATGTGCTAATATTTTTGGCTTTGAAAAATCATATCCTTGTTATTATCCGTTCGATTTTTACGTTTGATGGCTTGTTTTAAAGACAAATGTATTGGCTTTGCCGTGATATATAACATTGAATGATAATATGATGACAGCATTCTGAAATATAATTTCAAACGGACATGGGGTGTTGACCCCGTTACATCCCTTTACTTTTTTATAGTATATGGGGCTGGATCGTCGACTTCATATTCGTTGTAATGGCTAGTTTCGACAATACAAGCCCCTGTGGCTAAACGTGTCTCTCTATCAATCACATAATGATGTTATGCATTGTCCTAGCTGATGATGTCTTCAATAGCAAAACGACAGGCCGGAAAATTAAACATGTAACATTGTATGTAATAATCAGGATATCATTTATCATATTATCAGACATCCTTCTTGGTGAAAACAGATTATCAAAACTTCTAATTTTAGTTCGTCGAGCCTGAAAGGCCCATTCATCTGTCCGTAAACATTTCGCTTTTTCGACGTCTTCTCAGGAATCACTGGCTGCGAACTAGTGCATATGTATCCAATGGAGACTGTACATTGAATAGATTTGTTGTAGCCTATCTGAGGCTCCGTGTTGGAGTCACAGGGGCAACGCCCTGAAATAAATATTCGTCTTCTTTTTAAGAACGAAAGCCCTCAGACACCTCAAATAATGAGTACACAGTCCGTAGCGATACAGATTCTTATAATACTTCCGTTTTGATTCAATTTCATAGTTAATTTAATTTTAATTTAATTTAACTCACGAAAATGTTATACGATTTTGTTCCATATGTTAACAAGTGATTTTTAAATAAACCCTGTTTATTTTCAGTGTGAAATATGATCGTTGATGGTTTGCTGTCAGGGGAGGAAATATCACCAAGCGAGTACTGCCCAGAGAAACCATAAACAAAACAGAGACACGTTTTCTTTGTGTTGTGGTGTCAATTTTATATAATCTGAATCTTTAGGGTGGTTTTTTTTATCAAGTTTTGGTAAGTATTTTTTACGTGTGTTATCAATTGCGTTTGCTGAAATATTTTGTATTAAGCATAATGTATTACCGTATAAACTGAAAGTGGCAATCCTTATTAACCCGAGTGGTGTGCCCTACCGGTTAACAAGGAGATGTAGAATAATGTGTTTAATTTTTAGATATATATAAATTGTATGAAGATACCTTTAAACTAAACGACCCTTTTCCTTAACAATTGTGCCACGGCCCACGGGGTAAAGTGAACTGGTTAGTTTAATAATTGTCAACGAGCTTTTCTCTTAGCATATACGTAGTCATCTGCATATAGTTTAACATAGCAGGGAGCATAAAACACGAAGGGCTCTCTGATATGTTTTATTCTACGATAAAGCACAACAACGAGTCTTCTATTTCTTATATGAGATGCCCTTAAATAGTTACTCGCTTTTCTATAAAAACCGTGGAGATATTTTGTTCTTTGTTTAAACTGTATTTTAAAAATATTAATGCCTCCCTTCGTAGAACACATTCTCTAGCATTGAACAATCAAAGTGACGTAAAATATGACGTCATTTGCTAAGCGACTCTCTAACTGTCGTCTAAAATCACGAGCATGTTTTATTGTCTCATAAAGTACGCCGTCAGTCCCATTGACCGCCTGTGCTTTATTGCCGTAGGTATCTTATATTAGTTTATAACGTTTGCCTTGAGAATTAATTGGCGAACTTTGACCCGGTCTGCCTTAATGTGGTAATAAAATGTACATCGTTATATCAGTACAGAACAATGACATATCAAGGTTGTCAACTAAACAATGATCTGGTTATTAACTGCATCGTATTGTCTCCTGTATTGGTATTGATAAAGTCCTGGTGTTCACGTTCACCAACCCGCCACTTAATCACTGTACAATAACACCATAGCCATCTCCTAAAATATACAACGCTTAGCAAAGAATTGTTTGAAATGATCACTGACCTTGACACTAAGCAGAGACTATCCTCCTGCATATAAACTGACAAAGGCGTTACTGTATAAGTTTTAAGCACACCCACCCACTTGCATTCTCCATTGTCAATTGTCCTCAATCAATGTCGTATATATAGCCACAGGCGTTTTAAGAGCCGTTTTAGTGAAGAAACAACGTTATATGTTGAGTGTGTAATTATTACTCGATGTATTGTCGTAAAACTTTGTAATTCGTCATGCAATTCTCTTTGAGGTTACAACGTACATTTTCCCCTCTTGATTTGTTTTATAGCCTACACGTTGAAAGGAGTACCAGCTGCTCTCTAGCATGTAGTATCAAACCTAGACAGTTGTTAACATCGCATACCAGCAAACTGCATGACTAAAGAATAACAAAGGAGTTAGGTATTACAAATAAGTGTATTTTATTTCAACAAATATATAAAATATAATATCAAAATATCCATCAAGTTTTGAACTCGGTGAGATGAAAAGAGCACGTTCACAGATGAGCGAGTAGGGAATAACAATAAACACACATACAATTTCAAGAGAATAACAGTGAGCAGCTTAATGTGGAACTCGACAGTTTAAAACTATTTAAAGAATAAGTTTGACTTTCAAAGGCAAATTGATGGCACTGCATATATGAGATCACGTGTCTAAGATCTGCATTGTTTTTGCTACGATACTTGTAAATATACAGATATACACGTATGGCCTACACTAGTCGCAAGCGTTATTGTATCAATTCAAATAGCAAAACGAGAGAAAACCTAAAAAATTCACAGCCCCGGACCAAAAGATAACAGGCACCTCTTACATAACTCGATAAAACGATGATACATACTGTAGATAATATTGATAAAATGTAAATTAGGTGTATATTTACAAATTTCGTATAATACTTTTGATGAACATCAGAACTATAATTACATACTCTGGGAATTGTTGCAGAATTATCCATTCCCCAGAATTGCTTTTTTACAAATACAAATACATATTCCTCCTTGCATAATACATTCAACATATAAATGACTAGCTACAGTTGTCTCACAGTTTGTGTTATTTAGTGATACATCACATAGTGTTAGCTTCACTATTAAGCGAACACTTTCTATCGACTTTCTATCACACTATAAAGTATAAAACCACACAAAACAAACAAAATAATGTGATGATTTAGGAATTAAACACCAAAGACATGTTGACATTACTTAAGGATGTTCGCTCCTCAAATTTATAGTATTAAACTTTTTTTCTAACTTATATTTTTTTAAAAGATCAAAGTATATGATTGAAAAATCAGCATTAAAAATATGGGGTAGTGCGAGTTTTTTTCGAGATATGACGCCTGTAAGATATTGGGGTAAAGTACAATTTTAACATCATGATGGGAGTCTATGGATAAAAGAGAAAAAAACTTTAAAATACTACATTTCTAGTATTAAACTTTTTTTCCTTTTTTGATATGTTACAAAGTTCATGTTCCCCTACCGAAACCGATGAAAAAATATATATGGTAGTGTGGTTTTTTTTGTGGGTTGGCACAATATGTACTTGAAAACCCCCCTTTTTAGTCTAATTTAGGCCATTTATGCTGTTCAACCACTTTTTAAAGGTTCAAAGTCACATTTTCTTTATTTCATTTGTTTGTTAAAAGTATGTAGAGGATGTACAATATCATGAAGTAAATAAAAAATTACACAAAATCTTTACTTAATCATATTTCATTTTTGAAGTTCAACAGGAAGGAGCGAACATCCTTAATAAACACAATTGACTATACTCAAAATAGGAAGTAGTCAAACGACATTGTACTGTCCTGCTATCCTGGGAGTATTGATATATTGAACCGTCTCCACGGTAGCACAAATAACATACATTCTTTTCTAATACTTATATATCAATATGTTGCTCATCCTCCCTTACCCAGCGTTTTATATATGCTCCCTTACTCTCCAATATAGGGGAGAGTAACGGGGCATATATAAAACCCTGGGTAACCGATGGAGTGGAGAGTAACGGATGATATATAAAACCCCGGGTAACCGAGATTGTACTGGTATATTGTTCAGCCATAAAGCAGTTTCTTGAGACTACCAACAATTTACATGAATCTTATAAGGATAGAAGCTACTGACACAACAAGCAGCTGGAGAGATACAGCGTTCACTGTGGCACTGTTAACATCATTGCATGGGTTCAACAGCTTCAGATTGAATGTGTTGTTCAAAGTGTCAAACGAATGACACCCTGAATGCGTGATGGAGGAGCTGTAAAGAGCGGAGTAGTCCACTTGGCTGATATTAAAGGCGTTGTCTGCAAGCGTTGTGATATTGGCGTAGTAGAGTTGGAACTTCTCAGCTTGCAGGTTCTCGGTGAAGGCTTCAGATTCTATGGTTGACACAGTGAGGTTGAAGAGGTTCAGCTTGGTGAGATTCATGTTGTTGAAAGATCTGGATTTGATGGTTCCCAGGGTCGCGCTGTATATGTGGAAGTTGTAAGATTCTACATTCTCAAATGCATTTGCGTTTATGGTGGTAATGTTCACATGGAAAATGTTCACAAATTTTGAGTTAAAACTTTCAAATGCCCGTTCTTCAATACTGTTGATGGATGTATTCTTTATTGCGAAGAAGGTTGATGTCACGTTGTAAAATGTTCTTGCTCTCATTGCATCAACTGATACGTGGACGAAGTCAAAGTTGGTGCCGTTAAGATGACAAAAGACACCTTCCATGGTATCCCTGATTGTAACACGGTGTAAGGATATGATCCCACCGGTCTGCAGGTTCCTTAAAGCACAAGGTGCTGAGGATAAAATGATCACATGGGACATGGTAAAAGTCTGGAGTTCGGGTAAGTTGCCAATGGCATTGCTGGGAATCGTAAGGGTTGAATTATTGATGCTGAGGATCTTCACCGAGGGTGATCTGAGGTCAGGAAACTCTGTGAGCTCAGCACACGCAATGTATGACTGTCCACAGGAGCACCCTGGGGAACATTTAGGAGCTTCGTCCGGAGCTTCGTCCGGAGCTTCGTCCTCGATCTCAGGTGGTCCACAGTTCTGTGGAGTGGTGACGTTTTTCTTCCTGAACACGCCGTCCAGAGCATTACAAGCCATGTCCTTGACAACAGTGTCATACACCTTGGATAGAACCACATCGTCCGAGTCGAAGTTGAATGCATAGTCCTCAATGTACGATATGTTGGCATCGTAGAATTTGAAATTGACTGTCGAAAAATTGCTAGAAAACGCCTTTGTTTTTAACGTAGTAACATTCAAGTCATACATCCTGCAATTCGACATTGACATGTTGTTAAAAGCAGCAGTTTCAATTATATTAATGGTGTTTGCATACATATAAAAGTTGACAAACGATGCGTTTCTGAAGACGTTAGATTCGATGGTTCCAATGACGCCATGGTCAATGTTAACGTTAGTCATGTCCACATCGTTGAATGCTCGAGACATGAAGGTGCCAAGGCTGAAGGCACTGAGCTTGAAATTAGAAACTGAAATGTTTTCCAATGCATTGGTATGAATGGTTGAAATCGAAACGTTTTGAAACGTGAGAAACGATAATGAGAGGTTACTGAAAGCCTTTGGGTGAATGTCACTGATGGAACTATCCTCAATTGTTATTCTGATGATATCTTCATCAGTGAAGGACGCTGCAGGGAGACTGGTGACTCCGGAACATCTAACCCCGGTCATGCTGCAGGTGCAACCGTCCGGACACCCCGTCACAGTCGTCATGAACAGGCCCAGCATGACGCAGATGATTGCACAACGTCTCGTCATCTGAAACAAAATAGAGATTTAAGTATGACACCACGGAGACTATTGACATGCTCTCGTCATCTGGTGAGAAAATAACAGTTAAGTGTTATATCACATAGAATTCGTTGAGAGACATTAAGAAGTTCGCAAGATGAAGAAATATAAGTTTTACGGATTTAGAAGTTCGTAAGATGAAGAAATACAATTTTACGGATTTAAACTTCTTTATTGCAGTGAGATACGACGTTTCGGTGAAGATACTAAAACCATATCAGGCGTTAGGTACTGAACATAGTGGCCTGGGATAAATATATATATGGGCTAGGTATAAAATACAGAATGATGTAATTGGAGACATACCATCTGAAAGAAAATAAACGAATTAAGTGTAAAATGAAATAGATGTATGGATGCAGTCGCGTCATCAGAAAGACAAGAGAATAATGTGTTTTCATTTAAAGTTTCAATATGCTTGAATGAAACTTTCCCAAACATCTCTACCTTCACGTTTGAAGCACGCATGAAGGCTGTTTCAGATAGGTCTAGTTATTTTCTTTCAACCTTGGAATCGAGGCTAATTTGCTCCAATTGATAAATAATTATAATAAATCAGTTCACAGGTTCCTTGACATTAAATCAACCTAAAAGAGAAATTAGAAACTTGTTCTACAGGTACTTGTCCAAACATTTTCAATAGGCATTAAGAAAATCTCGTAATATATGAAACCCTTTTTATTTTTGCTAAAAGATACTGTAAAAAACGGTCGGTTAATTGGTTGTCGAATCACATAACAGCTTCATGACATGCTTATAATAATAATAACTATAATAACTTATAATAACTCTTTATTGTCCGTAATACAATGTACAATGGAAATTTGTTGTGTGCAAATAGCACCCGGCAGCCACAGTGCAGCGCCAGTTAAAGCGTTGTTCTGTCCTTATAATGCATGGCAAGTTTAGTAAATCTGACTTTTGTAAACATTTTTATTCAGTAACAAAATGGTAACAGACAAGGAATATGAATTAAAACCTTTAATATGTAATCCATAAATATACAAGGTTATTGTTGTTAACATTCGGCATCAATCACAATTAATCTATGTTGATTGTAATAAACACTCGGCATCATAAACTTCGCCGCATGACGTAAGAAGCCAAAGACCACTAAACTAAGGGAGAGGCCATGCTGTCAACATGAAAGGCTTCCGGCAGCTATGTAAACACAACGGCGCTACTGCGAACCGGGTGATTATACATGCGTAATGATCATACTGCGACTGTACTTTGGTTTCTCGGAAACTAATAGGAGAGTCGACCGCTTACACAATTGATAAACATCCGGGCTGAGTCAAATACTTGTCAACAATACAGCGTAGTGACTGACCACTCGACGACCCTTATCTCGCTCGCTATGTCGATGTTCTAGATATATTGCACAGCTTTCGTGTATCGTCTAGCTCCTGCTGCTAAATAGGAGACAAACCAAGTCTATGCCGTTTCAGCAGGTATAAAGGGTTAAGTGATGATATAATATGTTGTTGGATAGAGGTTTAACGTCTGCTTAAACATCTAGTGATTTCGCCGACGGAATATAATAATAATAAAATAGTAGATATTTATGTCGCGCACTCTTCCAAGCACATATGATTGGTCAAGGCGCTGCTCACATACTATTACCCTTGTAGTTTCGGTGTCGCTACTTAACACTCCGCGACCATGCATATAGGTCCGTACTCCCTGTGTTCAGGTACCCATCTACACAGCTGACTGGACTGAGTGCAATGTGGATTAAGTGCCCAATATGAGGCCCAGATCACAACTTTGTGGTGTTTCCACCGGGATTCGAACCAGGGTATTTGGCCAGCACACTAACCACTACACTGCTGTGCTGACGTCATCTAATAGTCACCTGTCTGTTGCTTTAATACTCATACTGTTTTTAACAAATGTTTAGTTCAGACACTACACGTTTGTCTGGGAGCGGCTTTAAATACACAGGACAAGTGAACTGCAGTGAACTACCTGTTAACTTACTTTCTATAGGAGTGACGTTACACAGGACACTTGAACTATATACAGTAAACTACGAGTACTGGTATACTTTAAAGCAGAGGACATGTGCAAGGCGAATAAGAAAATGGAGCATTCCCTACATTGAACAGTTAGCTAATTTAAAAGTTGTAGATATAACAGAACTTTGATTAATATAGCTCAAAATCTAATTATTACAATTGTGCAATTTCTCTTATACAGAAGTACATGTATATCCTTATTTACCATGAATCACAATTCATTGATTTTTTAAAAGTCATCTCTAGTAATAGAAAGTAAATGTTACGGATTGAAAAGGGGAATATCTTTTAAATCATCTCATAAATTGCTTAAACTGCCTTCAGAAGCCGAAGTAAGTATCGAAGATTAAAAATGTTTCTTATACATTTTAATAAAACATTTTACCGGACTGTGTAATTTGAAACAATTGTAAGAAAAAAACAATCATAGACAGTAAAAGTACATTACGTTATACAAGCTTAGTCCATGGTCATGACGTCACTCTATTGTGTTATCAGTTGATTATTATTTAGGAATCTACTGGCCATTGACTGTCCCAGTCAGGAGGGGTGTTAGGTTTAAACATTTTTAGTAATAGCTGATCGAGTACATTTTTCGAGACTGATGTATTTTGTCTTGGTGTATCTGAATAGAATCTTAAAATATCTCTCAACTAGACAAATTAATTAGTGTGCTGCATGAACCTGGATTCGAACATGCAACTTTTCGCTTGGTAGTCAGCGCTCCTAACCATTAGGCCACAATACGCTGTTAGAAACCTTAGGATTGTTTGTCAGTAAGAATCCCGCGTTCTATTCAGGTCTTGTAACGCACGCGGAAGGCATGGAAAGGCAGAGGTTTAACTGTCAATCACTTCGCCTCGCGTGGAAGTTTTGTGCTGCACGTGCTTGGAAAAATCCATTTCATGAGGGTCGCAACTACTTGTACCATATCCGATGAATGAGCACCGAAATTTGCAAAAACAATGATTTTAGTGTCCCAGAATTGAAATTTATTGTTTCAAATGTAAAATAATCTCATATGCATGTTTCGTGACGTCATATATGGATTAAGATGGAGAATGCATTCGGAGCAGTGGATTCGTTAAAAATAATCAACTCGCCCCTTCGAATCCACAGCTGCTCAGGCATTCTCCATTACATAATGATTGCCATTCAACGTCTACAGTATCCTTCACAAAGATTGCATTTACATGTGCTACATGCCACTTGTAAGTTATTGGCCACAGACGCATGTGATCTCAGCAATAATGTAAGAAATTGAACAATATAATGTACAAGTGTGACACATATAACAATACAATAAACTATTTGGATAGAATATAGTACTATAAACTGTATATGTTTCAAGTTATAAGTGTTCTCATTTCTTACGCTGCATGAATTAGACAAAATATGTCCTTGATTCGTTTACTCATCTATTTTCTTTTATAGTTGCTCGAAACAGATACATGATTACGCCGTCCTTTTGAAGTGGAACATAACATGCACGTTACCAAAATGAGAAATAATATATACTGTGTCAAATTGAACTTGACTAAATTCATTCCATAATAATTATAATAACACATATAATGATATTATTCTAACACCATTCAGAAATGAAAAAGTACGGTTATATAATTATCCGCATGTAAAGAAGGCGGCAAACCATCGCGAAAATGTAAAGATGCATACTCGTCCTTGAAGAAACATTAAAGAGTGGAAAGCGTTTCATACATGAGGTCACATATGTTAAAATACCGCAGATGCCAATCTGACGTTTTGGTGTAGATTATGTTGCTGTATTCAAGCAAGTAATGCCGATGATTGCCTTGATATGTATCAATAACAATTTATATTAATCGAACCAGCTCCTTGTTCAAATGACTTGCAAAGGAAACTGCCTGATAAGGGACAACTACTAATATTTGTTACGAAGCTATCTACACGTTGTCTTAAGCTCATTCCGTATTGTGTATTCCAAATGATGATCAAACGCACGTGCCATCTACTAGTTCTAGTATATCAGTACAAATGTATAATACGACCATACATACCTTGCTACAGTATAAATCCTTATCAGCTAGTGGTATGTGTTGCAGAACTTGTGTACCCTCCTATCTCTCGCCAGTGCGAATGTTGTAATATCTAGCCGCGTCGAGGTGGAGTTTTATGTTGAGATAAATGTCTATTTATAGCCATGACCTAAATACATGTACATATGTACGCAGTGTTAACTCTAACATCCGCGTGAATACCCAACCGCGCTGCTCGACGTCACAGTAAACCCAACCAGTGGGGAAGCGTATATATGCTGTAGGATAGTTTGCCGTTGTTTGTGAACGTTACAAATTCAAAACACAATGAAAATAAGATAAGATTGTGAAATCTGTATGTCTTTTTACTTTTGCAACGTTATATCTCTTATATACGTTTCCAGCAGATGTGGATCACTTGTAAAAACATCCACATTTTAAAAATTAAACTTAAGTGACAAAAGGACCTTCCGACCTGTCTTCATTTGCCCGTGAATGTTTTTTTTAAAATGCTACCGGATGTATACATATCTTTAGCAAATATAAAAAATATGTTTATCATTTTATTTTATCACGAGAAACATTTCTTAAGAACATGTCCATATTTTGTGACATTAGACGGCATGGCGTCTAAAAATAAGACACTTCTAGACGGCATGCCATCTATAAATAGTGTGGACGACATGCCGCCAATAAAGCAAGGAGAAGGGAGACATCTTTATTTGAAAAAATAGATAATCATCAAAAATAAAATATTTCTGAGAATATAATTTATAATTATGTATTACGATTAAACATAATATTGAAATACAAGATAATATATACAAGTATACATGTATATAAATGTTTCTGAGAACATAATATATAATTATGTATTACGATTGAAAATAATATTGAAATGAAAAAAAATATATATACAAGTATACATAAATGTTTTTGCGCAAAGCTTAATTATCCAAGTTTTACGTCCATGTGTTACAGGTCAGTTTGGAAAATATATCAGAAAACAGCTAATATTCGCTTAACAGGTTTTGATAATATTTGTGTTTTGTTGATTCTGACAAATCGACTAATTATATATAAATAGGGTGTCATCTTGCTACGCCAACATTTGGGGAAATCCTGTTCTTGGAACGCCAACCAAATTTTTAACTAAAGAAACTTTTAATCCAATCTAACCAATTAAACATGGCTTAAAGGTGCATCCATTGTGTTTCATAAATTTGTATTGGCTTTAATACGTTCCAACACACCATAGGTGCTGTTTACAATACAAACAAATTCACTTAGCTTGCATATTCATACCCATAACCTAAGCATAGCATAATTACTAGTTTTCAATTAAAATCGAGTAACATAATTATGCGTGTGCAGAAACCGAACGTGCACGTACTATTTACATGTACAGTAGTTATATGACCTATTGAACATTATCAACCCAAAATTGTTATTTTGTCTGGTGTAAATAAGATTCCAAAATTACGTTTGACTCATTGGCGCGCGCCACACGGAATGCATTGTCCGGTTTTCGATCAGAAATCACTACTATTACCTTCATATCGTCAATATACTAAGTCGAGTATCATTTAATTGGTTGTTTTCGGTAACAGTTGGTAATTTTCGTTAAAATAAGACCATTTATAACGTTTGGCATATTTGACCCCCAACAACACAATGGATGTACCTGTAAGCTTTACGTACCTTTACCCATGCTACTCACCTGACCACTGAACACTGTTCACAGCTAGACTGGCTGACTGATAACTGATGAACATTCTTCACAATGTGGTTTAACATTTTTATTTCCCATACGAAGGAACCTGTTGGTAAATAAACACGTGCTTATGTAAATACTGCTATGGTATACAACAGAATAATTAACATGCCATGATGCGTGTACAGTATAAACAAATAAAGACATGTACATTAAGACATAAATAGATATCAATACTCAAGTAAGGGTGACACAATGTTTTTACAACACGGGTTGCTGTAAATTGATATTTTCCCAAGTGAGAGCAAAGAGAGTATAATTGTACTGGCATGAGAGTTGTAAGGGGGCTTCATTGTATTAATTGTTATTCAGATACTAAGAAACACGATGTCAACTTGTTTTAATAAAGGTACGTTGGGTAATCGTTGCAATACTTGTCTACGCAGTATGCGTTATACTCAACGTCCACTTGCACTATCAGGATTTTCCAAAAATAAAGTCATTAAAAAAAAACACCAAGACTACCATAATAGAAAGGTCGATAGGTAGATAGACACACGAGGGCAGGCTATCGGAGAGCAACCTGAGCATTTCGTACTGAGCATATCGTACTGAGCAACCTGATCATTTCGTACTGAGTAACCTGAGCATATCGTACTGAGCAACCTGATCATTTCGTACTGAGCAACCTGAGCATTTCGTACTGAGCAACCTAATCATTTCGTACTGAGAAACCTGAGCTTATCGTACTGAGCAACCTAATAAATTCGTACTGAGCAACCTGATCATTTCGTACTGAGCAACCTGAGCATATCGTACTGAGCAACCTGATCATTTCGTACTGAGCAACCTGAGCATATCGTACTGAGCATCCTGAGCATTTCGTACTGAGCAACCTGAGCATTTCGTACTGAGCAACCTGAGCATTTCGTACTGAGCAACCTGATCATTTCGTACTGAGCAACCTGAGCATTTCGTAATGAGCAACCTCAGCATTTCGTAATGAGCAACCTCAGCGTATCGTGAGGAGAGAAAAGAGAAAGAGAAATTGACCATTGTCCATGGATAAGAAGCCGTTCAAATTGGTGTTAGACTCAAATGTTTTCGAAGCTTTAATAATCAGTCCAGTAGCAACATATTTTGAGTATTGGGGAACGAAGTTTTTTTCCATTGGCGAAGATCTCTATGTATGGGGGAGGTTTCGCTCATAATTCTAACACATACATGTAAAATATTCACCCCCCCCCCCCCCCCCTAACTGTATCAGATTCCACTTTCAAATAATAGTGTACTGTAATAATATACAGTTGCCCTTGCTACGCAAATTTAAGGTTACTTATTTTAATATTAATCACGTCGGAATGGACTGCTACTTCAAATGAGGAAATACGGGTAGTCAGTCAGAGGTAATGTATAAGATCATGCCTTTTAGAAACCCATCTGTTCCAAGAACTAACCAAGCATTTACATGTGGCACTGATTCGCTAGAGCTAGTGGAATGTTACAGCTATATGCTTTTATCGGAATTTCTAGACTACAATAGGATGGCAAAGACTGCAGCAAGTTCAGCTAGTCGAGCTCTTGGCCTACTCATTCCCAAGTACAAGTTCCTGGGGGACAAGCAGTACAGCACTTACACAACGCTATCTGACACCATGGTTCAGTCAGTTCTCCACTACGGAGCTAGCATTTGGGAAACACGCCAATATTCATGTATAGACGCTGTGGAAAACAGAGCAAAGCGCTTCTTTCTGGGACTAAATAAATTTGCTCCAATTGGTTCAGTGGGAGAAGACATGGGCTGGACTCCACCTGTCGCCCGACAGTGGTGTGCTGTGAGTAGGCTCTACATGCGACTCAGAAATATGGACAATCGACGTGCAAATTATCGGATTTGGCTATGGTCTGAACAGTGGGTTGTGAGGAGAAAACGGAATTGTATGTATCGTGTTAGACAGAAGTACACAGAACTCGGGCTGAGTCACTATCTCGATCTGCAACACGTACACTGTCCTTGATATGTAGCTAGAACAGTGAAGAGTACTGTACAGCAGGAATATATTTATTAGTGGAAGAAGAGGAGGAAACAAGCTGAGATTATACGCCCGCTTCAAGGACTCTCACACGACAGAACCTAATGTCACAGCTCCGATACCACAAAAGCTCGCTTGCCAAATGTAGAAGCGGAGTCGCACCACTTAAAGGCACTATGTCACGTCAATTGTTTTAACAACAATGCTTACACTGTGTATTACAAACGGATGAAGTTACAGATACTCCTTAATGAAGACTACCCAATCTTTGTTGTCAGTTAAGAGAATAAAGTATATGCAAGAGCTAAATGAAATCCTAGTTCAACCGTTTTCGACAATCTATATTGCCCTTTTTTCACATCAGCGACTCTTTCTATTAGTGATATAGACTTGGGCCGTCTCAAATATTTAATTATTGATTGCAGGTAATTAGTAAAGAATAATAAGTATTTTATTGCACCGAAAGGAAGCTAACATGAGTTTAAATGCTCTCGTATGACCTAAAATAGCTTATTTGAATGCGAAAAACGTGCACTTGTGCCTTTAAGACAGAGACCGGCCACTTGATAAAAGAACATGTTTTGTTTGTACAGAATCAGTTGAAGATGAATGCAATGTTCTGCTAAGGTGCCCGCTTTACAACGATATCCGCTATGATCTAATGAGACTCTGTGAGACTATGAGAGAAGATTTCTCTGGATGCCGGGATGTAGAGCGTGTTAGTTTTATTCTATCAAACCCTGTCTTATGTCATTTAGCTGCCAAAACCTGCACTTCTATTTTAAAACGAAGAAAATGTTTCCTTTTCAACGTTTAGTTTTGTTTTTATACATTAAAGTATTTATATAGATCTTACATTTTGTGATACATTTTTGTATTTGATTCATACATGTATCTTATCTAACAGTTTACAACTTGATTATATCTATATATGTGTGTATATATAATTTTTAAATTTTGTATTTTATGAGTTCGGTATCTTTGTCATAACAGTCTCTAATAACTCTTTATATAGAGTGGCTCATTGCATTTTAAAAACATATTTTATGTGCGTATGCTTAGTCTGTAATTTTGTATTTTAATGTATTGAGGTGAGACTTAAATAAACTATCTGTCTGTCTGTCAATGATGACTGAGAAATCAGTTGACGGTAATTTACCTACCATAAAGTAAACACATAAGGTTCTTATGTTTTTTGTGTGTGGACGTTTCCCTTTATTCATCAATGCTCGTTGTCGGGCAATATCATTATGCATGGTTAAGATTGATAAGACAACCCCATGATAGAATATCCAGAAACAGTTACGAACTTTTAAAGAAACAAGATGACACGGGAGATAGTAATTGGGCCTCATCCGTACGTGAATTATTATTTCAGTGTGGTTTTGGCCACATCTGGATCGCGCATGATGTTGGAGATATGAATTCCTTTTTACAACTGTTTAAGCAAAGGTGTAAAGATAATTTATCATATACCAGCAGGAATGGTTCCATGATGTTCCTTCGTCATGTAGTATCAGTCATTATTCTGAGTTTAAAACATTTATACAACCTGAATTGTATTTATTTTCTTTAACATCTATACATCTACGCACAATTGCTACTATGCTTAGATGTAATGGACATAACTTTAAGGTTAAAGCTGCACGATTTTCTAAACAGCCACATAACTAAATTACCACATGCAGCTTCTGTAACCTCACAAAGGATGAATACCATGTACTGTTGGAATGTCCACAATATTCATGTTTAAGATGTAAATATTTACCTATTTATTTACATAAGCACCCAACAAAAGAAAAATTGTGTGCATAATTAACAACGAAACGATGTACAACTACTGTACACATTAGCCCTATTACTGTATCATATAAACCGCAACAGAACAAGTCTACAATAACTAACCATATAGTGTGTACACTGTCGACATTGTTCTTTTGTCTTACTACATGGTAGCGCTGCAACTGTATCATATGTATTTACATTGTACTATTGGTCTCACAGGACAAAATCCGGATCCTTCCGGATTCTTCAAGATTCTTCAAGATCCGCCAAAATTTGGGAGAATCCGGAAGGATCCGGCAAATGGATTCCACCACTTTTTGTCCTGTGCATATACTATAAACTGTCTGTCTGTCTGAAGTTTTTATGTTAACCGACTGAAGAAGCAACCACACGGCGGCGTCGACTACCGCCTACAGTCTTATCAAACCAACTGAATGAACCAGTAAGTTTTGCTAATTAGTCGTCATTATCCTGCTTCCTCTCACATAAGTAGAATGTCCCATATAATCATCATACACTGGCAGTTTACATTTTTTTAATTTTGAAAGTGTGTATGTATGTTCTCTATATCATTTGGTATGGTTTATGAGAATAAAATTCTGTTATGTTCTGTTCTGACACACCTTGTTTTTATTTTATATCTTTATCTTCAATTACACCACCATATACCATTTGTTACATACCTCCAGTGACGACACACCAGTATACTGCCTATAACATTATACTCAATAATTCCTATGTGGATGTGTTATCCCGGGGATTATCACATAATCCCCGGGATTCTAACGTAATTTCCCTCTACCCAGGGCAATTATCTTAATAATGTCACATGCCACTCTTCAAATATCTGTATTTAATACTGAGATTTTAGGTTGAAGATGAAAGTTAGTGTATGTTATGTCTAACTCTATTGGAAAACAACTGTTCATACAAACATCAAACTCCAAATGTTTTTTGCAATAATCCGTCTCGAACCCGAAACATCAATACTCCTGCACACAAAGCGCAGCGATGATACCACTGTGTTGCAGAGTAGGCTGATGAGGTTGTTTTCTTAGTTCCCTTTATATACCCTACTGCCTTTCACCAAAAGGGGATATTTTACAGACGACTCCTTTACTTTTTCGCACTATCAATTAGGATAGATTAAACATAAAATATAACCACGGGGTCGGTTTGTAAGCTTGATAAAACATGCCAAAGGGTGTTTATAAGATTTAAAACCCTTACCCTCGGGATAAACACTCGGGGCTAACGCCCCTCGTGTTTATCCCTCGGGTTGCGGGTTTTAAATCTCATAAACACCATTTGACATGTTTTATCCTATACATATTATATGCAATTAATGAATCTATGTGTAATTAACCCTTAACGGGCCTATGTATTGAGTTAGATTTTCGTCTGACTACAGTTCATCGTTCGGTATTAATTACAGTCATGTGTTATAAGTCAACTATTTGTGAGTCCATTTACACTACACATGTATTGGCAATGAGATATACTGACGTCAGGGTGAATGTCATGAAACCAATCAACAATGTCTTGTGTCTTAGCAAAACTTTCTACCTTTGTAGCGCTGATGAACGGCATCACTTCTCATTGTTCTTGTTTTTCATCGAATGGGCACTGGCCATAAAACCATAAAAATATTACCCGTATTATGTTTCACCTGGATCGTGCAGTAACTATATGTAACTAGATTAGCGTTTGCGGGACACCGCAAAAGCAGAGCAGCTCCGAAACTTTGGGTCTCGCCTTTCCCTGTTCCGCCTTCTCGTCAGCATCAATAAAATGGGAATTCTTTTTAACAAAAGTTTGTCCATTATTCGAGTTATTACTAATCATCACTGGGGTCACTTTTCACAAGTTTGTTCTTAAAACCTATTTCTTCTTTCAAAATTTGATCAAAGGATTAACGTGGCCTTAACCAATATCTCATGACCTTGACCTTTGACCTTCAAGGTCACACCATCAATGATCACTTTTCATCGTATAATAATCATGCAATGACTCAAAGTGTTCATAGTTAAAATATGACATATTAACAAAAGCATGCTTAAGTTTCGACCTCACTGTGACCTTGACCTTTGACAGATTTTAGCGAAAACGTTTTCAAATCTTGGTCTTTCTCCATAGTTCATATATACCAAATAAGAGCCTAATAGCACAAACAAAGTTTGAAGTTATCATGTTTACAAGGATTGTTGTAGTGATTTCAGAACTCATGACCTTGACCTTTGACCTTGAATGTGAACATGTCAAAATCATTCACCAGGTGTATAAGAAAGAAATTAAGCTGAGGTGTTAATATCTTCATGGAAAAAAGTTACTTAGTGACCAAGTCAGTCAGTCAGTTAGTCAGCATGACCATATCTCGTGACCTTGACCTTTAAAATTCAAGGTCACACAATCAGTGATCACTTTTCATTGTGTATCACAATCACGTAATGATTCAAAGTGTTAATAGTTGAAATAAGACATTTTTGCAAAAGCGTGCTTAAGTTGTGACCTCGCTTTGACCTTGACCTTTGACGGATGTTAGCGAAAACCTTTTCAAATCTTGGCCTTTCTCCATAGTTGATATACACCAAAGAAGAGCCTGATAGCACAAATATTTTTCAAGTTATCGTGTTTACAAGGATTTTTTTAGCAATTTCAGAACTTGTGACCTTGACCTTTGACCTTGAATATGAACATGTCAAAATAATTCCCCAGGGCCATGAGTAAGAAGTTATGTATATGAGGTGTTGATACCTCCTTGGAAAGAAGTTATTTAGTGATTTCAGAACTGGTGACCATGACCCTATCTCGTGACCTTGACCTTTAAAATTCAAGGTCACACAATCAGTGATCACTATTCATTGTGTATCACAATCATGTAATGATTCAAAGTGTTAATAGTTGAAATAAGAAATTTTCCCAAAAGCATGCTTAAGTTGTGACCTCGCTATGACCTTGACCTTTGACGGATGTTAGCGAAAACCTTTTCAAATCTTGGCCTTTCTCCATAGTTGATATACACCAAATAACAGCCTGATAGCACACATATTTTTCAAGTTATCATGTTTACAAGGATTTTTTTAGCGATTTCAGAACTCGTGACCTTGACCTTTGACCTTGAATATGAACATGTCAAAATAATTCCCCAGGGGCATAAGTAAGAAGTTATGTATATGAGGTGTTGATACCTCCTTGGAAAGAAGTTATTTAGTGATTTCAGAACTGGTGACCATGACCCTATCTCGTGACCTTGAAATTTAAAATTCAAGGTCACACAATCAGTGATCACTTTTCATTGTGTATCACAATCATGTAATGATTCAAAGTGTTAATAGTTGAAATAAGACATTTTTGCAAAAGCGTGCTTAAGTTGTGACCTCGCTTTGACCTTGACCTTTGACGGATGTTAGCGAAAACCTTTTCAAATCTTGGCCTTTCTCCATAGTTGATATACACCAAATAACAGCCTGATAGCACAAATATTTTTCAAGTTATCATGTTTACAAGGATTTTTTTAGCGATTTCAGAACTCGTGACCTTGACCTTTGACCTTGAATATGAACATGTCAAAATAATTCCCCAGGGGCATAAGTAAGAAGTTATGTATATGAGGTGTTGATACCTCCTTGGAAAGAAGTTATTTAGTGATTTCAGAACTGGTGACCATGACCCTATCTCGTGACCTTGACCTTTAAAATTCAAGGTCACACAATCAGTGATCACTATTCATTGTGTATCACAATCATGTAATGATTCAAAGTGTTAATAGTTGAAATAAGAAATTTTCCCAAAAGCATGCTTAAGTTGTGACCTCGCTATGACCTTGACCTTTGACGGATGTTAACGAAAACCTTTTCAAATCTTGGCCTTTCTCCATAGTTGATATACACCAAATAACAGCCTGATAGCACAAATATTTTTCAAGTTATCATGTTTACAAGGATTTTTTTAGCGATTTCAGAACTCGTGACCTTGACCTTTGACCTTGAATATGAACATGTCAAAATAATTCCCCAGGGGCATAAGTAAGAAGTTATGTATATGAGGTGTTGATACCTCCTTGGAAAGAAGTTATTTAGTGATTTCAGAACTGGTGACCATGACCCTATCTCGTGACCTTGAAATTTAAAATTCAAGGTCACACAATCAGTGATCACTTTTCATTGTGTATCACAATCATGTAATGATTCAAAGTGTTAATAGTTGAAATAAGACATTTTTGCAAAAGCGTGCTTAAGTTGTGACCTCGCTTTGACCTTGACCTTTGACGGATGTTAGCGAAAACCTTTTCAAATCTTGGCCTTTCTCCATAGTTGATATACACCAAAGAAGAGCCTGATAGCACAAATATTTTTCAAGTTATCGTGTTTACAAGGATTTTTTTAGCAATTTCAGAACTTGTGACCTTGACCTTTGACCTTGAATATGAACATGTCAAAATAATTCCCCAGGGCCATGAGTAAGAAGTTATGTATATGAGGTGTTGATACCTCCTTGGAAAGAAGTTATTTAGTGATTTCAGAACTGGTGACCATGACCCTATCTCGTGACCTTGACCTTTAAAATTCAAGGTCACACAATCAGTGATCACTATTCATTGTGTATCACAATCATGTAATGATTCAAAGTGTTAATAGTTGAAATAAGAAATTTTCCCAAAAGCATGCTTAAGTTGTGACCTCGCTATGACCTTGACCTTTGACGGATGTTAGCGAAAACCTTTTCAAATCTTGGCCTTTCTCCATAGTTGATATACACCAAATAACAGCCTGATAGCACAAATATTTTTCAAGTTATCATGTTTACAAGGATTTTTTTAGCGATTTCAGAACTCGTGACCTTGACCTTTGACCTTGAATGTGAACATGTCAAAAAAATTCCCCAGGGGTATAAGTAAGAAGTTATATATATGAGTTCTCAAAACCTAAAAAGGAAAAAAGTTATAGCCAATACAAAACGCGGCGGCGGCGGCGGCGGCGGCGGCGGCGGCGATGGAAACTGCACAAAAACTGATAGCAGCTCCGACTTAGTCGGAGCTGCTAATAATAGCAAAGCTGTGCAAAATAATTGTCATCTCTAGTTTCGTTTTCACAAAAATACCGCAGTAGAATCTTCTCTTTAATACTAAGAGCCTATATGTGCGACAAATTAATAAGCTCTTCACAAAGAGAGTCACACATAACGGTCAACTTCTTCTGTGAAATATGCATAGTGAGATAAGAGAGAGATACATATTATATTTGCGTATCACGCATAAACTCATCAAATTTGTACAGTTATAAAATACAGTATAAGAGTAAATTGCCCAGCCACATTGGTTTATGAGACACGTAAAACACAGGTTTAAGACAGATCTGCATAAATAATATGTACAACATGATATTTACAAAAAGGTTATTAGAAATAAATATTTGTTAGGAGTAAATTGTATCATATGTAAAATGACCTTTTGTACGTTTGTAAAAGAGTAAAAGCTAAAAGTGGTTGTAAATGGTTGTGATTAAGAATATAAGTAAGTTTATAAGCAATGTCAAGATAAATAAAACCTGGGATGTCACGTTCAGCTTCTATAAATAACTTGTATCTCAAATCCGAGTGAAACTTGCAATCTAAAAGAAAATGTGTTTCGTCTTCCACTGTGCGACTTGTATATTCACATAACTGACATACTCTATCACTCAGTGGGGTAGGAGGCTTGGAGTGTCTTCCTGTCTCATGTTATTGACATGGGTAGGGGTCGCGCGTGCAGATCGTGCCTGCAGCTGAGTATACTTACAGTGGACATATTTGATATAAAACTTTCGGATTAAGATATCTTCTCCTGGGCTGAACTTAGTGTGTCGCACGTGCGATCAAAATCCTGAAAGAAACGACCCTTGTGTCACTCTCGTGTGTACTCTTGAGTCACTCGAAGCCCCTCCTGCTATATCGAGGAGGGAAGTCGTGAGATTAACGGAAGTACGTCATTTGACACGGTCACAGGGGCTTGTATAGCTGAAAACAAACAGTTCCAAGGTCCAATACTACGATGCTATATATGCCCTATACTAATAAATAAAGAAAGGGATGCAACGCCAATTTTACCCCCTGCCCAAATAAGTCCACATTTCAAAATGTCAACACACATGTTACACGTAATACATACTACAGAATTCAGGCACAGTGATTTCTCGTTCAATTAAGCTAAACATCAACAAAATCGGTGCATTATTTCTCAAGTTATGACACTTTAAACACGATTTTCTATCTGTCAAACTTGAGTGGGCCAAAATGGTGTCTCAGAAATACATCGATAAAAATCGAGGAAACAGTCGCTATTACATTCCTAGCAAAAGCAATCAATCTCGAAAAGAGTTTTCTACTATCACTTTACATCCCTGATACATGTGTCATACTTGAATAGTTCGGGTATCTTACCGGAACAACTTTATTGCAACTTTATAGTAACTACAAAAGTTGTGTTCGTCTATATTCTTCCTAACCCCCCGAGTCACTTACATATATGAACACATTCGTATTAAGTCGATTTGAAGTTTTGATTTGAGTAAATGCAAAATGTAGGTTATATGCATGATAGATGTATTCGCAGACCATGCAATTATAGTTTCACTGATGTATGATTTTGTTGCATTCATGGACGGATTGAGCAGTAAAATCGTAGATGATTGTAGATCGGGCTACTCGTTTTTGGATTAGGTAATCATTTTCAAAACAAAATAATTGGGCAAATGAATGAATAAAATAATTAATAGGATAAGTATAGTTAAATAATTATCAAATACTGAGCCTATAACAATTGTGTCGGCCATATTGTTTGACGCCGAGCAACCAAGTGTGATACTCAGTTGTCGTTGTTGTAACGTTCATTATTTATGTTTTGCCAATACAATGGTTTGTTTACACCATCGACCGTAATAGCGTGTTTTTGCTGATAACCTTTATTCGTGATCCATATTGTATAATCATTTTCGAAGCTATCTTTCGAATATTGCCATAATCTGTCATTATATGTGTTACTTTTCTCAATGTATTTAACATATGACGTCACTGGTGAGGTGTAATGCATTTATTCTCCCTCCATCAAAATTTATCCACCTGGATGACGGTCATCCTCGGTTACCCAGGGTTTTATATATACTCCGTTTCTCTCCATTATATCACCCATGGGAAACTCTGTCAGCGAAATCTGTACTAAAATTACCCGCCCTTGGCCGGCGTGACGAAGTCAGTAACAAAAGAACATACTCAATACGATAAGACGGAACTGGTCAAGGGAGATAACCGGTGACGGATGGCTAACAAAATGACCTCGCGTGCTTTGCAACGAAGTGATATGAATTGTCATTGGCTCGCAGGTCCGAACTGCGTAGCGGTTTGATTGGCTTACGCCGGCCAAGGGCGGGTAATTTGAGTAAAGATTTCTCTGATAAGGTTTCCCATTGGTGATATAGTGGAGAGTAACGGAGCATATGATGTGCGCATGCGCGAGACTGATAAGACGTGTCTCACCTCGGCTCTCGCAAATTTGAATTTTAAAGAAGATTTTTAACCAAATTGAATGTGATCTGGTACCTAGGACTGAATAGATATATTAATCGTAAGTCGATAGTGGATTTTAATGCAAAAACTGCGAAGAAAGTGACTCATTCATGGATCGTGTGTCCTCACAAGACTTCATGGACTCAGTCATGGCAGTTCCCGCCATTGCCGACGATCGATCGACAGAGGACCGCAACAGACACCTTTCATCGGAGGAAAGTGTCACCGACACAACACACAAAAGGAAAAAAGGTGAGGATCTGAATAATGTGATGCCTCTGGTTGAAAACTTGAAATCGACATGTTCATCATCTTGCACGAAAACTGTCGCCGATGTACTCGAAGCAGTAAAGAAGTTAAATGAAAGTATGAATGAACGTTTTAATTCCATGGAAGAGAGAATATTGACTAAAATGAAGGTTTGTGTTAATGAAGAAGTGAAGAAAGTTAGAGAAGAATTAACAAGTCAGGTGCGAGATGTAAATAGGCAAGTGACCAAGTTACGTTTTAAACAAGCTGCAGTGAATGAACGAGTGGCGCGTGATATTGAAGATCTACGTTCAGCGGAAGCACGGACTAATTCAGGTGAAAATGACTCTTCACAATTTAACATTGTGGTGAAGAACTTGCCGGAGTCACAGACAGAAAACTTGGTCGGTAAGGTGAATGCTATGATTAGAGAAGGGCTGAAAATTAGAGATGTTGATATAGCAAGTGCAGAAAGAAACCATCATCAAACAGCCGGTATGATGGTGTTGTTGTGGCTAGGTGTCGGACACTAGATGATATTAAAACAAAGTTACGTAAACATTAGGATAGTTGTGTGATCGTATTTTGGTGACACAAGTCTCCAATAGTTTACTATTTTACGAAAAGTCTCCAATAGTTTAGGAACCGAAACCAGGAATTGTTCCCGTCAGATTGAATGCGCTCGAACGCAACCGCCTGAATCCCGAGAAACGTGGTGTAATACAAAAGCCCGTGCAAACCTATTGGCGACTTCGAGTAAACGAGGTCAACGAAAATCGCAACAGTTCAAAGGTGACCATAGAGTGGATAAATTACACTACCAGGAGAAAGAATAGCTAACTCCACAAAACGATAATAACTACGATCTACCGGCCAACATACGTTAGAATTCAAAGTAAAAGTATGAATAAACAGATCCCCGTTCGATTCGTTAATTATCGTATTTATTAAATTATCGTATTATATCAACTTGATAACACATACCATGAGAACGAAATTATTTAAGAAACCTTTGTTTTACGTTCTTGACAGATTGACTCATCTGGCGTTATGAACAAAATTATAATACTTAATCAAACGTAAATATAGACATCTCGACAGGACGGGGTAATAATTGTAATTGCATATTTATATTGCGCTGAATCCATGCTTGGCATGCTCTAAGCGCTACACATATTATTACCCTGACGGAATTGTACTTTCGATGCTGCTACTAGCGCTCCGTTCCGTACCCTGTGTTCAGGTACCCATTTAAACAGCTGCATGGGTGGACTGAGTGCTATAAGGATGAATGCCTTGCCCATGGACGTAACACAGTATGTGACCCAGGCCACAATATGGGATTCGAACCCGGGTCTCTGGCGTGTAAGGCTGCAGCACGCTAACCACAACACAAATGAAAGAAAAAGTAGTCTTGCTTAATTGTAATTACACATACTTTTCTACTTAATATGATAAACTTATCTCCTAATTTGGTGCAAAATGTACGAATTAAGATACGCTTATGACATCGTTAAAACTGATAATGATGTCTTTATGAGAGAATATACATGTATATAAATATAGCAACTCATAAAGACGAATTTTTCATGAACTGATAAAGAGATATGTAAAGGAGATATTAGTCATGAATAAGACAGACATGTCTGTCCGTCTGTCCGGAAAACTTTAAAGGCCCCGTAGCACATTTTTCTTACTGAAATAAAATGATTTCACGAAAAGGTAAATAAGTGTTCCAAATGGCTGAATAATACTCTTGAAACAATACGTTCTCAAGCGAATGTTCATTGTTTGGTTAAGCCATGCGAGTCCATTTCCCTTCGAGCGGGCATTTAAGGTGTTTTAAATATGGTACCATGACAGAATGGTCAAACATCTTGTCTGAAATCTCAAATTCGCATGAGGCCTACACATCTACCTCTCACACTGAAGAGTTCCACACCACTGTCGCGTTATATACGTCGCACCATTTTCTTTCAATACGGATAACCGTTTTCTATGGATACGGCTTATCGGGCCGTGTAATGAGATGTGGCACAGCGCCTTCGAGGGCATTAAGCACAGGGGTTCGAATCGCTGTTTTGACAATATTTTCAAAATTCAAAATCTAGATTGTTGCATTCATATGGTGTTTATGTACGATATTGTGAGCTCATATTCCAAATTTGAGCGAAATCGGATAAGAAATAAGACTTTGAGATAAATAACCCCGCTATTGATAACCACGCCCCCTCAATCAAGGGAGATGGCTGTTGTTTTGCCCGAAAAACATTTGACAAAACATGGAAACACCGGAAAACGAATACGGAAGTATGGCAAATGTGGAATGACGAACATACAATGGCCATTGTGCCGATTGATAGGCAGTTATCATAAATAAATGTATCCGATTCTACTTTAAAGCTCCTCTTTTGTCTTTTGTCTAAAATGGCATATTTACAAACTATATAAGCAGCACTTCCCGTGAAAATAATATTTTTTATAAACATCATGTCCGTTCATTGTCACTTTTTGTTGTTGTTTTCATTACGTTTGATTTAGGAAATGAATCCCCTAATTTTTGCATGAAGTTTTGAATAACAAAATCGTGATATTGAAAAGAATTATCGGTTGTTGACCAGTGTTGACAAACATCTGTTTGTTTGGATCAACTAGCAATTAGAATCAGGGAACGAAATTTATTTCATATATTTTTTTGGAATCTTAAAAAAACCTGCATTAAACTCAATTATAATTGACTGATGTTCTAATTAAAAATACGTGTTTAAAAAACAATTACCCATTTCTTATTTAATTTATCAAGCAAAATATTTAACCGACGTCATAATTGACCAATGAGAGGCGCTTTCTATCTCCGAGCGATTTAAGAGCGGCGTGTTTGAATTACGGAAAAAACGGTGATTTCTCGATGTCGTCCACTATTATGTACACAAAGGAGGGTCGGCTACTTGCGAGGGTCAGTGGTCAAATGTGAAATGAAGTTAGAGAAAAATCAATGGGACACACAGAAAGGCAAAAGACGGGTCTATATGTTCAATACATTTTTTTGTGAGAAAGCAAAGGTTTATTGAACCGCACGTAGGAATAGTTTGGCCTTCCGGTCTTCGATCAGAACTTCGTAGAGCAAGTGTCCTCCCTTGTGTCTTTATATCAATAGCGGGGATATATCTCAAATCTTTATTTCTTAACCGATTTCGCTCAAATTTGGAATATGAGCTCATGAGCGATTCGAACCCCTGTGGCATTAAGCATCCTATCTTGAAAATTCAACTGATAATCTAGAAAATTCAACTTAGTATTTTGCAAATTCATCTTAGTATCATGACAATTCATGTTATTATTTTGAAAATTCAACTGAAATAGGGCCAAGCTACGATATTATTCCACACATTTTATCTTGAAAGTCCTATTTTGACAAATAGTCCCTTGAAAATTAAACTTGAATAGTGAACTTGGTGTCTTGAAAATTCAACATATTTTCTTCAAAATTCAACTTTATAATTTGAAAAATCATCTAAATATCTTGAAAAATCAACTTATTATCTCGAATGTTTACAAGGTGATGCCAATGATAAAACAATGTAATTACAAGATTTGAACGTTTTACATATTGAAGTTTAAAAGTTTAAATAAGAATATTTTAAAGTATAATTACATTTTGTTATTGTTGTTTATTCAAGTTGTAGTTACAAATTAAAAATTAATTATCTTGAAATTTAGGGTTTAATATTCAACAAAATTTAGTTTAATTTTCCAAATAGTCATATGAATTTTCCAAATAGTAAATTAAATTTTCAAGATACTAAGTTAAAGTTTTAAGATACTTAGTTAAATTTAGAATAGTAAGTTGAATTTTCAAGATACCTACTTGATTTTCCAAAAAAATTAAATTGAATTTTCAACTTAGTATCTTGAATTTCAAGGTAAAACCTTAAGATTTCAAGATAAAAGATACTGAATAATAGCGTAGTGTAGGGTTGATGAATTTGTGTAATTTAAACTTTTAAAACAACATACATTCGATGAAGTGTCATAACCTTACCAATATGAAATAAAACATGGTGGTATAAGTTAATAAGTAAAGATATGAATTGCCCATCAATTTATCAATCAATTATGAATACTATGCATGGTGTTTTTGATTTTCTAATTCGAAAACCTTTTCTATAGAATAAACTGTTTAATCATTGTTTACTTTTCCTTTTAAAAATAAAATATAATGTTTACAAACTTACCATTCACTAGGAAAACGCCTGATTTGTTCTACATGTTATAACTTGAAGGAGAGGGAATGCAACTGACAATTCCGAGAAGATCATGAAATACATACAGAGCATAAGTCGCCATTAGTTTTGCGCATGATAAGGTGCGTTGTGGCGTGCATTTCAGTAGCAAGAACGTGTTTACTTAAACTTTGTTTTAAGTAGGAGAATGTCCTCAAACTGGCCATTAGTTTTGCTCGTGGAGCATGTTTTCGGCCTAACGGCCTCAAACATGGTCCACGTGCAAAACTAATGGCCAGTTTTCGGACATTCTCCTACACAGAAGTGCATTTTGAGAGAGAAGAAAGCACTTAGAGATAGCAGGAACTATAAAAATGTGTACATCGAAAGTGATAAACCTGTACAACAACCTATCCAGGAATCCAACATCAGGATGCTGCTTAATCATTATGCAGTTGGAGGAAACCTTCAATACAACGGGGGACGTATCCAGCATGCCGACTCTGATCGACAAGACAACCGGGGCGGCGCGTGGACCACAGTGCGACGGGATAGAGGAAGCAGGGGAGGATACAACATCCGCTGGATCGGCAAAGACAGTGAAGAACGACGACGTGGAAACAACGCTGACAACACCCGAGACGAGAGAGAAACACGTGGCGGTGTTGACAAGCAGTCGCCACGTGGGATGCGGACCAATCAACATCGAGGACCAGGTGACAGCCGGGGTCAGAGGTCATGGCACTCTGAACGGGGTCAGCGACGAGATGAACTTGACTGTAACTATTGAATAAACTGTGGGTTTTGGAACGTTGCTGGCTAGACATTTTAATTTTACTTTGCGCGAATCTCTCATTAACTTCCTTCATCTTGACATTATTGGTATTGCCGAATCACATCTTGTTGGAGAGTGTAAACTCAGTGTTGATAAGTATACATGGTTCGGGCACATTAGACTCAACTTACATAGAGACGCCAAACGTGGTTCGGGTGGGGTGGGTGAAGAACACTGTACTTGATATGTATAATGTTGACATTCTGAACAATAATATGGAAGGTATATTGTGGTTGAAACTAAGCCATAAGACATTTCATGAATATGTATCAGCTATGTGTGTGTGCTATCTGCCTCCCGAACATTCTACACGTGATGTAGATGCAGCTGTATATTATGAAACTTTGTTGTCACAGATTTATGATTATCAACGTTATAATATACGATATATTTGTGGTGACAGTCGATGTGCAGACCTACTCGACCATATTGAAGGCGTGGACTTTTTGCCGAAGAGAGACGTTATTGATATGAGTGTGAATAACCATGGTCGCTTGTTGTGTGATTTGTTAACTAGTGCAAGTATGTGTATTGTAAATGGGCGCACAGACATGAATGATTTTACCTATATAAGTACAAGAGGTACATCTGTTGTCGATTTTTGTTTTTGTAACTATGAAGCGTTAGACTCAATTACAGATTTTAGTGTTATTCGTCCAAACTCACTCGTAGACGGGGCGGGGCTGAGTGCACGTGATGTGGTCGATGCGGAAGCTGTATTGAAGTTGGATCATTCTATACTGGTGTGGAGTTTATCTCTTAACTCGCGTACTTCGGGAAACATACAAGATGATGATGTGGACCATGTATATCGTATGAAGTATGATACCAGACATATCCCTGGTAATTTCTTATCGTCACGAGAGATCCAGAACAAACTGAATGATATTATTTCGAAGCTAGATAAATCTCAACAAGAACAGTGTGACTTAGATGAAGCTTTTATGTGTTTTAAAGAAACAGTTTTATATGATGTCAACTCCCAAGCAAAAGAATGATCCTGTCCTCTAATAAATGCAACCAGAAAAGGAAGATAAAGAAGGAATGGTGGACCCCAAACCTGTCTGATATGTGGAATGACATGTGCGTTGCAGAGCGAGACTGGTGTAGGAGTCGAGGTCCAAGGAAAAGAAATCTGAAAGCTGTATATACCCGAAAACGGTTTGATAAAGCAGTAAAATCTGCAAAGAGGCTTCATAAACAGAAAACATTACAGGATTTGGAAAACCTTTGTGATTCTGGGTCAAGCGAGTTTTGGAGGAAAATAGGTAAAATTGGTGTTGGATATGAAAGAAAAAAAGTTCCGATGGAAGTCCGTCTAGAGGATGGTAGTCTCTCAAGAGATAGAGATGTTGTTCTTATAATTGGAAATGTGCCTACGAGACTCTTTTAAATTCTAATGATGAAATTATAAGTGATAATGAACTTACTGATTCCCAAGGAGACAATTATCTTAACAGTGAAATAACATTACAAGAAGTTCAGTACTCTCTTATTCAGGCCAGGTCGGAGAAGGCTCCGGGGTGTGATGGGATCCCAGTTGAGGTGATAAAAAATGAAGAATCAACCAAGTTTTTACACAGTTTCTTTAATGAATGTTTTAGAAAAGGAATGATTCCGAATGAGTGGTCTAAAGGTATTATAAACCGCATACCGAAGTCAGGAACGGAAGACCCGTGTAATATCCCCTATCATACCGAGGAATCACATAAGCATGTTCTACATATAAACTGTACTGTGGAATACTGAACAATCGACTTAATGAACATGTTGAAAATAATGGACTACTTTTCGATGAACAGAATGGTTTTAGACAGAAGAAATCAACGACGGAACACATTTCAACACTTACGTCATTAGTGGAAACAAGGAAAAGTATGGGAAAACAAACGTTGCCTGCTTTTATAGATTTTAGAAAAGCGTATATATGACTGTATTGACAGGGGAATTATGTGGACAAAACTGAGTGATATCGGTATTACAGGAAACCTGCATTATCTCACTCTATAAAAATGTACAATCGTGTGTTCGGATTAACGGTTTATATACCTCTTTTTTCAATGTCAAGTGTGGATTACGTCAAGGATGCCTGCTTTCTCCGATGCCTTTTAAAGGCGCTTTTAGTTGTATATTTAAAGGGGCAGTAGCACGTTTTTGGCAAATTTTATTTTTTCAAATTTCCCATTTATAATGATAGTTTATGTCATTTATATTTACTTCAAAAGGTAAAACATCATATTACACAAACCAATTATGCGTAGTGGTAAAAACGGTATTGCGTATAAAGAAAAAATTGCATGGCGGCCATTTTTTTGTGAACACAATTTATTATTTTGTATGACAAAAACGATTCCCATGGCTTTATGGAACCATGTACACTCATTTTTTAACTTGATTTTCCGAAGAGGGGAGGGTGTTTTACCATTAGTGACATTATTTTTCAAAAACATTTCATCAACTTATTTCAGCGAAAAAACGTGCTACTGCCCCTTTAACCTATACATTAATGATCTGATTTTTACTTTGAATGCTGTTGGAGTCTGCGTAATGGTGGAAGATATAAGTGCATAAGTGTTATGGCCTATGCGGACGATATTGTTATACTTGCAGAACATGAAAAAGATTTAAATACTCTCTTGGAGGCGCTGAACAGCTGGTGTGATTTGAATAAGATGACAGTTAATTCCAGCAAGTCCAAAATTGTGCATTTTAGAAGAAATTCTTTGGAGAAAACTAAGTGCAACTTTTGCTGTGGAGACATTAATCTAGAGGTGGTAGAAAGCTATAACTATTTGGGACTTCTGCTTACCGAGCACTTGGACTATATGCGGATGGGAAAGGCAGTGGCAAGTTCGGCAAGTAGAGCCCTGGGATTTCTCATATCAAAGTACAAAGTAATCGGTGGTATGCGATTTGTTACTTTCAGTAAATTATACGATACCATGGTTTGGGCCACCATTAGACTATGGAGCTGCTATTTGGGGAACTTTTAATATACCTGCAATCAATACAGTCCACAACCGTGCTATGAAGATTTTCATGGGAGTAAAGAAACACACATCAAACAGTGCAGTCGCGGGAGATATGGGATGGGTGCCACCGGTTGTCCGACAATGGAAGACTGTCTCCCGTTTCTATAAAATTGCAAGTGAAAGATTTCCAGATAGACTGTTCTCGGTTGTGTTTAAGTGGGCAAACAGGAAGGCGTTAGCTAACAAGCGTTACTGGAACTTTCGTATCTATAGCAAGTATAGAATTTTGGAGTTGGACCATTTCATCCCCATAAACAACGCTTATTTTCTTCGTTAAATTTATTACTACGGAAATTACAGAAAAACTTGAACAAAGATTTTTTACGGAGTTGAAAGCTAAACTAGATTCGCCAAACAGCAAGCGCGGACAAGGTGGGAACAAGTTACGACTTTATCCACTTCATAAGAGTATATACGGTACAGAGGAGTATTTGCAGAGTTCTCTCCCTTCTACATATCGATCGGCGTTGACGCATTTCAGATGCGGGGTGGCTCCAATACGAGTTGAAACGGGACGTTATAGCAATATTCCTTGAGCTGAGAGAGTATGTTTTAATTGTTCTAACACTGTTGAAGATGAGTGCCATGTTTTATTTTATTGTCCACAATATACAGATCTTAGACGAGAGCTTTTATCCAAGAGTGTTGAAATATGTCAAGATTTTAGTACTTTTAATGATAAACGAAAAGCTTAGCTTCGTAATGTCCAGTCCTGATGTTGTATTTATTGCTGCCAAAACCTGCAGACTTATTTTAGAACGTCGCAAATTTGTTTTATATAAAGTTTAATATATGGTACCTTTTAACATGTTTTACACTTTATTGTATTTAGCCTATGTATTTTTTTGTTTTAGTCTCTCATAACCCTCAATGGGTGGCTCTTAAAGGCGCTGTAGAACGTTTTTTCGCTCAAATAAGTCGATGAAATGTATTTGAAAAATATTGTCACCAATAGTAAAACACCCTTCTCTCTTCGGAAAGTCAAGTTACAAATGAGTGTACATGGTTCCGTAAAGCCACGGCTATCGTTTTTGTCATTCGAAATAATAAATTGTGTTCACAATAAATTGGCCGCCATGCAATTTTTGCATTATACGCAACACCGTTATAATCACTACGGATAATTGGTTTGTGTAATAAGATGTTTTACCCTCTAAAGTTAATATAAATGACATAAACTATCAATATAAATAGAAAATTTGAAAAATTAAAATTTGAAAAAAAACGTGCTACTGCCCCTTTAACCTATGTTTTACCTGTATATATGTTTGTAATGCTAAGAGGTGAGACTAAAATATGTGTCTGTCTGTCTGTCTATATAAACCCTTGGTAACCGAGGATGGATGACGGTGTATACAGACATTAGTTCAAGGTCCCAAGGATCAATCTGATATTATTACATGAGGCAGGGGAAAGATTCGGGTAACAAAATGTATACGTACTCGCTTAAAGGGGCAGTAGCACGTTTTTTGGCTGAAATAAGTTGATGAAATGTTTTTGAAAAATAATGTCACTAATAGTAATACACCCTTCTCTCTTCGGAAAGTCAAGTTACAAATGAGTGTACATGGTTCCGTAAAGCCACGGCTATCGTTTTTGTCATTCGAAATAATAAATTGTGTTCACAATAAATTGGCCGCCATGCAATTTTTGCATTATACGCTACACCGTTATAATCACTACGGATAATTGGTTTGTGTAATAAGATGTTTTACCCTTTAAAGTTAATATAAATGACATAAACTATCAATATAAATAGAAAATTTGAAAAATTAAAATTTGAAAAAAAACGTGCTACTGCCCCTTTAACCTATGTTTTACCTGTATATATGTTTGTAATGCTAAGAGGTGAGACTAAAATATGTGTCTGTCTGTCTGTCTATATAAACCCTTGGTAACCGAGGATGGATGACGGTGTATACAGACATTAGTTCAAGGTCCCAAGGATCAATCTGATATTATTACATGAGGCAGGGGAAAGATTCGGGTAACAAAATGTATACGTACTCGCTTAAAGGGGCAGTAGCACGTTTTTTGGCTGAAATAAGTTGATGAAATGTTTTTGAAAAATAATGTCACTAATAGTAATACACCCTTCTCTCTTCGGAAAGTCAAGTTACAAATGAGTGTACATGGTTCCGTAAAGCCACGGCTATCGTTTTTGTCATTCGAAATAATAAATTGTGTTCACAATAAATTGGCCGCCATGCAATTTTTGCATTATACGCTACACCGTTATAATCACTACGGATAATTGGTTTGTGTAATAAGATGTTTTACCCTCTAAAGTAAATATAAATGACATAAACTCTCATTATAAATGGGACATTTTTAAAAAAAAATGTTTTGCTAAAAACGTGCTACTGCCCCTTTAAAGAGTACAACTATATCTCCAGTTTCAACTCATAGAGGAGGAGCACCACATCTTAACAGTGCTACTGCAAACCCGTAAGTGCGAAATCAGCTCTGCTTGAAAGTGCTCGTAAAATCTCTAAGCAAGCAAGCAACCATAAGCATTGTGCTTTGTCTTCCAGCAAATTACTTTAAGTGGGTAATATGAATACACTGCCCACCGCGAATGTGTGTATTACCTGCCACGTATATTTACTGATGTCTCAGGATTGTGCTGGTGCTGCATTGTGTGTATTAGCTGTGTTAATTGACTTAAAGTGAAGAAGTAAAGGGTTTACTGATTGGGACTGTAGGCAGTATGAGACCTAACCCTCGCAGAGTTCATTTTAAGAGGTAGAACAGGTCAGCATATAACCCTGACTTCCTGATCACTGGACCTTAACATGATGTTTTAAGATGTAGGCAGATTGGGACAGTAGGCAGTATGGGACGCTACCTGTAAGGTTATTCAAGACAGTGAGCTGTGAATTTTATAGTACGCAAAAGTATTTGCAGGCGTTGCGTGTTCAAGCATGAGAGTGCATGGTTTCAGGTGAATGCTAACACTCGAGGCCGAGAAATAAAAGGGTTGCTGACTGTTACAGGACAGTCCGCGTTTGATATCGATTTCGTGTCGTGTCGGATGCACAATGGTAAATGATAAATAGTCGTCATGTAGAGTTAATTGTGTAAGCATTATCGTCGTGTGCGTAATGAAAGAGACAGTGTTGTGCATTGTTACGGTTTACACCACTAGGGAAAGTTATTTCCTTTGTTATGACGAGTCTTTTTTCTGGATAACCGACTCTAACCTCGGTTATCTGCTTGTGTTGAGGTAGGTTTTCTTGGTTATGTACGCGTCCGAGGTAGTTATTTGAAGGCGGTTATATCTTTGCCAAAACATTTTTTAAAACTCTCGGGCAGATACCGTGCGTTCTCGGCTTCGCCTCGAACTTGGTATCTTCCCTCGAAAATTACACATTGGCAATTTTCGAATATTGCCTCTCGGCTTCGCCTCTAGTCAATATTCGAAAATTCCCAATGTCAGATGGTTTTCTGAATTTTGAAAACTACCTCGAAATAACTACCTTCAGTTTGTACATAACCAAAATAACCTACCTCAACAAATACAGTTGTAAGGTATGGTCATTGATCTTGAACATTGCCTCTCAACATACCATGGATAACATTCTGGGGCCTGAGCATAAATGAAAGTTAAAATATGGCAATACTGACTTAAGAAAACACACAACACACATTTGAAGCATTTTAATTGAAGTAAACCACCGTTTTCAAATTACATGTTTGCTTTTTGACATTTTCATGTGACTTGTTCCACTGTGTATATAGCACCGACGGGTCTTCGTTCCTCGTAATCTGTTTTCAAAAAGGTTCACAGAACTGAAAAAGAGCAGGAAAAGGTAAAACTTTAGTCAATAAATATCGAAATATTAACACATTCAAATCCAAATTAAAATGAAAAGGTGCACTTGGACATTTAAATGTATTCATGTATTACGAACATTTAATTTTTACTTTTTCCTAAACGTATAATTTAAACTGTTAAAAATGCGCCAAAACTAGATAGAAATGTACGCAAACGTTTACAGTACAAATACTTTTCACTCAACTTGCAGAAAACCGAAACTGCACGTCCCTTTTTACATACACGGTCGTTAAGGGCCTATTTAACGTTATGAAACCAAACTTAAGTCTTTGTCTGTTCAACATAACATTCCAAAATGTGTCGCGAGTCCATCGTCCGGATTGTCCGGATTTCGATCAGATATGAGTTTTGCCTTCATATCCTCAACATACTAACTGACTAAGTCGACTATCATCATAATGGTAGTTTTCGGTAACAGTCAGTACTCGGTAAATTACACCATTTATAACGTTTGGAATATGTGACCCCCAACAACACAACAGTTCAAATAAATAAAAATACGGTAGAGAGTTGTTTAGCGTCACATGCACATGGCAATATTTCAGTCACTACAGCGGGAAATACTTGATTTTCTTGCTTACATGTATAACATAACGAATTGTAAAACGTACTGTTTTGTGAATGTTTAATTCGAACTTCACAAACATTTACATACTGCAGTGGTGCTCACCTTTTATTTATGTCTTTGTCCAAGCTCTTTTGTCTTTCTTCAGGGTATTTTCTGGAATAGCATATGCCACTCTGTCATACATCTAAATAAGAATTATGAAAACTTGGATTATCGTTGCTCTTTGGAATTTCCACTCTCTTTAGCTGCCATTCTGCTTCCGTGTCCTGCGACGACCTCACCATATCTTCTTCTGAATCCAAATGCATCTTGCCACACCTCAGTACAATGTGTTGACAATCTTGCACGAGAATCCCGTGCGTTTCCGCTAGTTGTTACCGCGTGGTCGCTGAGTGTTGCGTTTAGATGTACTGTATGATGGGGCGGGAAAAATAACTGACCTAGGGCAGGTTATTTAATAAGAAATAATGAAACTATACTTTTGTTAATGATTTTAATCACACCTAATAAGCTACAAGCGTAATAAATAAGTATGCCCACGTGGTGTAAGGCGTTTAATCACCCTCACAACGGTAGTTATTGAAATAAACTCTGCTCGGGCAAAGCCCTCGCAGAGTTGATTTCAAGAACTACCTCGTGAGGGTGATTAACCTTAACATAACCTGTGCTAAGTGACATGAACGACTCGAGTCATGTACTGGAGTCTCGTATTAAAAACAGGGTAAGGTATTTTCAATGTCGCGAGTCCTGTGTGGTGTCGGGTGAGAAGAATAACACCACGGTGTATTGGGATATGAAAAGGATGACCTCAATAATTCAGTCGTAAAAATCGATTACTCTATTTGGCTCCTTTCTTTCATGTTTCAAGAAAATGAAATAATAATATCATAGATCTCAAATTACACATATATTCTGTAGATTTTTGTAAATAATATTTTTATTCTAAGATGCATATGTTATGTCATTTGGTAGAAATAGGTTTTAATCCGTGACACTCGGGTCGCGTCATTGCATGTACAAACACGTATTGTTTTGATAATCTGCCGCGAGGTAATACGCTAGGTATTACACGACGGACGCGCCTTAAGCATTTCAATTAAACAAAAGAAGTCTAAATAAACTGAGCTACCAATATGTCAATTAAGGTCATCACAAAAGAACCAATGTATCCACCCTAGACAAGGAAGTGTCAGTTCGGATAAATAATGGCGAGATCTCATACAGTATCGGGTATAAATAGAGCTTCCACATTTTTAAGAACTCATAATTAAAAACTCGCTGAAACTGACTCTTCCTTCTGGTTCATTCAAGGTAAGCTCATGTTTATTCATACATTGTTTCTTAGATATCGTTAAATTATTTAGACGTAGAATTAGAACTCCAAACTGTTGGTAATATTCAACTTTAAAATAGCCAAGTGACACACTTTTATTGACTGTTATACATATTGTTAAATTGTGTTTATTTGCCAGATGTCTTCCTACACAGTCTTACATATCGAGTATCGTTTATAATGTTTCTATGTGTAAACCACAGGTTGGGGAGGAAAATATAGATATAGGTAGATATATGCATTACACTATGTATATAACAAGGCTTATCAACCGGAATTTTGAACTCCGATATAAATGTTGTTTTAAACGTTACCATTAAATGACATCGGTAAGTATCGCCGAACACGTGTTCCCTAATGCATTATCTATCATCAACATTGGTCTAACCTCTATGTCACCTCCTTACTTAGAGCTACATCACTTTAATTACGCCAGGCATTAATTACGGCGTTTCGATAAGACGGCAGTGACGTATATCTAGGTCAACAGTTTCGCACGGAAGGCGACCTCTTCTCTCGTTGGTCCATTTCACGACCACAAAAAAAGCACGTGTTACACGGAGGGTCTTCGACAGTTTGAAATTCCATCCGTGTAACACGTGCGTTTGTTGTGGTCGTGAAATGGACCAACGAGAGAAGAGGTCGCCTTCCGTGCGAAACTGTTGACTTAGATATACGTCACTGCCGTCTTATCGAAACGCCGTAATTATTGCCTGGTGTAATTTAATTGATGTAGCTCTTATTGAGGAGGTGACATAGAGGTAAGACCGATGTTGATGATATATACTGTATTAGGAAACACGTGTTCGGCGATAATTACCGATGTCATTTAATGGTAACGTTTAAAACAACATTTATATCGGAGTTCAAAATTCCGGTTGATAAGCTTTGTTATAGGTAGATATAGGTAATACACTATATATATATATATATCTATATTTCCTCCCCAGCCTGTGGTGTAAACCTTATTTCATTATATTTCATTTTGACATTCCATTCCCTTATCATCTTTTGCTTTTCACCTGTAAATACACATGTAGCATTATGCATATGATGCACGCTATTTTACTGTAGAAACATTAATTATGTTTTCATATTGGAAATATGTACTATGTCAGCATTATATTTCTTTCGGTATATGTAGTTCACACATACCACGTTATAGGCATACATTAACCAATGGTATATGTATTAGACGTCTGTATACTTCCAGTCAATTAATTATGATAATATAAGCATAAGTTACTAGTTCACGGCAATCAAATAGCAGTTTATTTTATATCACCATATGTTGTAGAACACATTACCTCCGGTATATTTAGTTCACACATAGCTTGTATATACCAAACATTTATACATCACTCATTAGGTTTCCAATCTTATATTTCCAATGGCATTATATTTGATTGTAGAAATACTAGTCACTAAGTGATAATATCAGTTTACCTATATCATGTCTTTACTGTATATTTTGAACACATTACCTCCGGTATATTTAGTTCACATACAGGTTGTAAATACCAAACATTTATACATCACTCATTAGGTTTCCAATCTTATATTTCCAATGGCATTATATTTGATTGTAGAAATACTAGTCACGAAGTGATAATATCAGTTTACCTATATCATGTCTTTACTGTATATTTTGAACACATTACCTCCGGTATATTTAGTTCACATACAGGTTGTAAATACCAAACATTTATACATCACTCATTAGGTTTCCAATCTTATATTTCCAATGGCATTATATTTGATTGTAGAAATACTAGTCACAAGTGATAATTTCAGTTTACCTATATCATGTCTTTACTGTATATTTTGAACACATTACCTCCGGTATATTTAGTTCACATACAGGTTGTAAATACCAAACATTTATACATCACTCATTAGGTTTCCAATCTTATATTTCCAATGGCATTATATTTGATTGTAGAAATACTAGTCACGAAGTGATAATATCAGTTTACCTATATCATGTCTTTACTGTATATTTTGAACACATTACCTCCGGTATATTTAGTTCACATACAGGTGTATCATTTTAAAATATATGCGTGTATATTGCATATATTAATTGTTCAATTATGTTTTCTGTCATTTGCTTTGAATGTTTGTATTTGTATGATTTCTACATCTAATAATTAAAAACTCGCTGAAACTGACTCTTCCTTCTGGTTCATTCAAGGTGTTGCAACGGATCCCGAAGCTAATTCCCCAAAAGCAAATTCTAGGCGTGTAACATATGCCTGACCTACAATAACCGCTAGGTTCCCCAAGGTCTCAGGTCGTTACAATAATGATAATGTGTCACGTGATTTTAACGAGAAAAGTAATTGTCTTTGTATACTTATTTGAAATTTTGAACTATCAATTAGATTTCAGAGGGTAACAAAAAGTAATGTCATTAATTGAATTCTGTTTAGGACATTTGTGAACTTTATGAACTACCAGAAGTATGTACACGATGTTTGTAGACATATCAGGTTATGTACGCATGCTTGATGGGCAAATGACGTTGAATCAACTATTAATAACAGTACGTGGGTCCAATGTTTTTAGTGTTCGAACATCCATGTTCTTAATGATTAGTTAAGTTGATTCCATCCACGAGGTCATATAGCAAGGATGCTAAATACAGTAATTGACGTTGTTTTAATTTTCAATTATGAGGAGAGGTCATGATAGAGATTCCAACAGGATGTTGCCTTATTTCCATATGGGAATGATGTTGTTATATATCTATGTAATTTTATAGAATATTCACGCGATTCTAAGTGTGTTGTCTACTTTGGCTTAAAGTATGTTCGAAAAATTGCATATATCGGATCGTTGCAACCAAACACATTAATATGTTGTGTATGGGTATGTTGTATGAACAATGTTTCTTATTTTTAATTTATTAGAGCAATGCAAACACAGATGTAGTATATTTACTCTTTTAGATGGAGTTGTGTTTATCAGTATTAGTGGTCGTCTTTATATCTTGTCCATTTAGGGGGAGAGTGTAGTTATAATGGGTTGTCTTTAACGCATTTAACTGCAATTGGGTTTGGTGGTAATGGCATCATGCAGGTCTTTCCTCATCAGATGGTCTGATGGTAACTGTGCAGAAGCCACTAGAGTTACATATATTATCCATACAATACGGTCTTGTATGATGTCGTTAAATAGTTTAAAAAACAAACAAAACAAAACAAAAACATATGTGATATTACAGTTTTGCTACATATCGTGGTACACTATTATCTTTTTAGGCTATTCATGATTGATTTCATGGTAGTGTCTCCTACTAAGGTGTATCTTATGTGGCAGAGTTATAGTTAGTGGTCGTGTCTTATATATAGTTGTAGTGTTGTGAATATATATCGATATAGTACAGTTTATTTGTGCAGTAGTTAGCGAGTATAGTAGGGAGCGAAGATTTCTTTGTGAAAGCGGTTGATAATCCGTTGTATCCGGATGGAGGTGGTGTCAAGATAAATAAAAATAATAAACACAAAAGATAAAGAACATATATGAGTGTCACTCACATACCCATAGTCGTATGATTACCATGATATGATTAGCACTGTCTATTCAGATTACGTGGTTTCTTTGAATGTCCTGTTCAATATAAAAAAAATAAAATACACTTAAATACAAACATGTGTTGGTTCCAATGAGATCTTGTTATATGTTCGTAACAGAGAGGGTCTTTAATGTGTTGTCTTCATTGGCGATGATCTCACATGATACATGTTTATAGTGGTACAGGTCGGTATGGGCTCAGGCAGGCGTGTGCAGATGTCCAGATGTTCGCTTGTTCTGAGAGGATTTTCCCTGGCGTACGATCTGGTTGGCTATCCACGTGACTTGTGTGTACTCTGACGTCAGTCTGGACGGAGGAGGAATACATGAACATCATCGCTGAGAGGTTGACAGTGGCCGACAGACGAGTCTCCACGGACCCGGGAGGGGCAGACTGCCCATGTGACATTCCAGTGACAGATCACCCATGATCTTACATGCTTATGTGACAGGCATAAGTGACTATGTAGTGACACTGTGTGGAGCCAACAGAGGACTGAGAGCGAACTGCTCTACATCTGATGACTAGGAGAACTTTTCCTGTGCCAGGGGTGATAGCCGTGTGTATGTATGATTCCACATGTGCAGAACTTTAGTGACAATTAGAAGTGGCTGGTGGACCAAACGTTGTGACAGTGTACCTTATGTGTGAACTCTGATACCCTAAGGTCGAGGGCAGCGGACGGACAAGCACTGAGTTTGAGAACTGAACTTTCTATCATCTTTTTGAGTGACCAGACTTCACGATTATGAACTCTTAACGTGTTTTACCTTAGCTTCGTGATTGAACTACGATATTTATCTTTGATAAACGTTTATGAGTTATTAGTGTGCGCTAGGGAAGATGAACACATGATCTAACACAGAGGGAATCACGAAAATAAAAGAGAATAAATGTGTTTTGATCGAGGTCTGACATCAATCTTTATTTCGGTATATATGTCTGCTTTATACGTTATGGAGGGTAGTTAATGTGTTTATGCATCATGCTACAGAATCGTCGACATTAACAAAGAGGTTTACAATGCGACTAAATAGAGTGGTTATACCATGTATTAATTTGGCTGAAACGGAAGATCATGACATTAGTTTGTCAGAGGTCGTATGTTTTTAAGAAGCATGGTTTCCTGCTAGAACAGAACATGAACCGCAGGTTAAAGGTTAAAATGGGAGATGGGGATTGGCTAGGCATCGGCAGATGGTTGACCTTGGATCGGGCACAAAACTACGTGATCGTGTGGGTTTGCGACAGAGAGAAGACGGGCGGGAAGGCGAATCGATACAGAGTCCAAGACGGGAGAGGGTGTCTGACAGGAGTCGCGACTGGAAGGAAGTTTAGATGGGACTCTCAGGGACAGAATGGAATCGCTAGGGTAACATATTTAACTTTGATATTAGGGTTAGAGATTAGGTATAGGTTAGGATGAAGTTTTTATGTTGTTATGGAATCTGCTTGTAAAAGTTTTTATAATAAAATGTTGAAAAGGTATCGTATTTATTAATGGAGTAAGTAAAAGACTGAGTCAAGATCCCTTGAAGAAATGGTACCTTCGCATCAGCAAAGCGAGTTTAAGAAGTAACTGAGTAATCCCCAGGGTAAATACTATTTATATATTGGCACGGTAAGACCCAATTTAACACTACCGTATACTTCTACAGACATTCATTAGTGTGTGAATTTTATGTTTTGGAACATTTCAGGGATTGTTAACAAACTCAATGACAGTGATTTTCTAAATTTCGTGAATTATTTTGACATCATAGGGTTAACAGAAACATGGTGTCCCGAGGTAGAATTTGAAAAAACTTTCCGGACTATAAGAGTGAAACTAAATTTGCAGATGAAATATCATCTTGTGGAAGGCATTACGGTGGGATAGCAGTGCTAATTCGCAACCAGTATTATAGATACATGAAATGGTTTAAAATTACACCCAACGCTATATTCATATTGTTCATATTATCATATTATTGTTGATAAAACGTTGTTTGGGTTAGAACACGATATACTATATGCGTGCGTTTATATTCAACCGGAAGGTTCTACGTGGTATGATAAACTGTCTACTGAATGTAAAAATTGAGTAATACTATTCCAAGAGTCACTTTTAGAAATTGTTTCAGCTTTACCAAATGTAATATGTTCTCTGTGGCGGAGATTTCAATGCCAGAACTGGGATAAATCCCGACTTTGTTGAAGATGATTTATTTGAATTCACAAACCATGATGAGAATTCTTGTTTTGACTTTTTGCTAGACTATTTCGATCTTAAACGTTTTTCCGCCGACAGAGTGGTAAACACCTTTGGTAAAACTCTGCTTGATTTGTGTTCTATTTTTAATATTCATATACTGAATGGGCGATGCGTGTCGGACTCACAAATTGGGGATTTTACATTTATTGGCAACAACGGCACAAGTGTTGTTGACTATGCCATTTCATCTGCTCCTTTATTTGACTATGTAGATGAGTTTTCGATAACATCTCGGTCAGAATCATCGCATCTCCCAATCACTCTCAAAGCAGGTAACAGCGACCGTGGTAAAAGCTTCAAGTTTGTTTGGGATAATGATAAACTAGAACATTTTCGGCATAATATTTTGTCAGACCCAGTGCAAGAAATATATAGTCCATAGATTGTGCTTTTACGTGCATTGATACCAGTATCGATTTTATTGTTGAGGCTCTTTGTATGGCTGCATCAGATATGAAACAGAGATGTGGTAATAAGAGTTATGAGGTCAATAATTGGCATGACGATGAATGCAAGAAATTTAAATCTGAACGTGGTCGAGCATTGAATAATTTCGAAAACGAAAGGACAGACACTCATTTGATCAATATGATATTGCAAGAAATAGATACAATTCTGTGTGTAAACATAAACGATTGGACTATAATAAAAGAAAACAAGACAATATTGAAAAAATATCAATAATTCTAAAAAGTTTTGGCAATTAAAATGCTTGAATAGAAAAAGTATAGGCGGAAACAATATACCCACTATTGACTGGTACGAGCATTTTAAATCTTTGTTCAAAGCTGACCATGAATGCTACAATGAGAATGACAGTGTATATTGCCCACCACATTTGGTAATAGACCAAAATCATGACACATGGCAAGAGATTCTTGATTCTCCAATAACAAGAGATGAAAATTAGATAGTATAAACAGCCTCAAACTCGATAAATCACCAGGCATCGATAGTGTTATAAAATATATATATATGTTTCTAAAATATTCTGCTGATCTGTTGTTGCCATACCTTGATCTGGTATTCAATTTAATATTAGAAAAGGGCACATTTCCTCAAACGTGGTCAGTTGGGATTATAGTACTAGTTCCGTTACACAAGCAAGGTGATTTAAATAATATGGACAACTATAGAGGCATCACTCTAAGTGTATTTAGTTAAGTTTTCACAGCGATTATCAAGAAGAGATTGGTTTTCTGGGGGGAAACAATAGATAAAATAAGTGAATCACAGGCATGTTTTAGACAGGGATATACTACGATTGACAACATGTTTATACTGCAGAGTGTTGTACAGTGATATCTTAATTCGCAAGGTAAACTTTTCGCATTATTTATTGTTTTCTCTAAAGCTTTTGATTCGGTGCGAAGACATAAGCTTTTGGATTTATTTAAAACGGGTGGGTTAAGCAGTAAAATGACAATATTACTAACAAGCATTTATGAGAATGTGAAAGCTTCTGTAAGGAATAGAAATGAAATATCAGAATCGTTTAATGTGTAAGTTGGTGTTAGACAAGGCTGTATACTTAGTCCATTTCTATTCTCCTTCTTTATCAATGAATTAGCCATGCAAATAGAAAACAACTGCAGAAATGGAATCCAGTTACACCCAGATCTGTTTCAAATCTTTCTTTTATTATTTGCAGATGACATTGCTCTAATCTCTAGTACTGTTGTAGGTCTCCAGAAGCAATTTTTTAAACTAGAAAGTTATTGTGAACACTATAAACTAAATGTGAATATGGACAAAACAAAAGTAATTACATTCAAGAAAGGAAATAAATTGTCTCAACATGAAAAATGACATTTTAAAGGCAACCTGATAGAATCAACCACCTCGTATAAGTACCCGGGTGTGTATTATACTAATCATCTTTCCTCGGCAACCCTTGCTAGATATGCATCAATCCAGGCACAAAAAGTGTTAATAGGGATTTTTAAAAATTTAAAGTACTTGGAGACTTAAATTTAGCATCCTTTTTTTAGAATATTTGATGTTAAAATTAATCCAATTCTATTATACGGGACTGAAATTTTGGGATTTCAATATTTCGAACAAATAGAACGAGTGCATTTATTAGCATGTAAGAAGTTTCTTGGGGTTAAAATGAACACACCAAATGTTATGATATATGGAGAATGTGGGAGGTTTCGGCTAATCATACATTCTCAGGTTAAAGTACTCAAATACTGGCTAAGACTTTTAAGTATGCCTTCTGATCGCTTACCCAAAATTGTTTATGAAATGATGATTTTATATGACCAAAATGGGCAAAAAAATTGGGTAACGGACTTAAAAAATGTTCTATTTACAACAAGTTTTAATCACATGTGGTATGAGCAGAACGTTAACTTTCCTACAACCTTTAATATAAGTTCAATCACGCAAAGACTAAAAGATATATACAAACAAAACTGGCTTAACAAACTTTCCCTTTCCACTTAATGTGATTACTATTCAACTCTTAAACCATACATTTATACCGAGCTTTATCTATCATGTGTTACTATAAAGAAATTTAGAGTAAGTTTATCACGTTTCCTATGCTCATCACATGACTTCTGAATTGAAAAAGGCAGATATTGTAAAATAAAAAGAGTAGAGAGATTATGTTAATCATGTAATATCAATGTCCCAGAAAACGAATATCATTTTTTGCTTGTGTGTCCATTGTACACTGAATTACGCAAAAAAAATCTTAAAGAAATTTATTATGACCATCCATCTACAGACAAATTCACGTCATTATTAAATTGCACTAATCGTAATGTAATTCAGAATCTTGCTATGTATATATACTACGCAATGAAATTGAGAAAAGAATCATAACAAATAAGCGTAATAATAACATGTATGTTTACTTGTATTAACATGTACCTTTGTATATTGTACTACAGGCCTGTGGCCTTTCAGTATTAAATAAAGATTGATTGATCTTATACTTGTATCTCTTGACATTTCAATACATTATTTTTCCTCTTCTTTTTCTTCTCTGTCTCTCATGGCACATATGATACACGTTCGCATGTGATCGTTAATATCAATTCCTTTTGAATTGCATAAATATAGACAGAAATATATTTGCTTCTATAAAGAAAGCCTGTTACGGTGACATCCACACTGCACTACGTCGCTACACTGGTGAGTAAAAGAAAATATCATTCCTGTTTCTGCAATCAAAATTCACACGTATTTATTAATCAATAAAAAAAACAATTATCAAGCTACACAGGACTAGGGCACACAAAAGAAAAGATATAGTTCATTATCATTGTAATCACAGCCGGGGGTGGGTGAATATCAACATTCTCCACTGAGGCAGTCACATCCCACATATTCAAGTACACCACATAGTGCTGCACAGACACAAACTCTTCCCTGAAAATATCACCCACAATATTTCCCCAGAAATCGTTGTGATGAATGGTCCCTATCTTAGGTTCGAAAGCATGTGGCCCCTTGACAAGGAACATCACTTCCGGTGCTCGATGGTGAAGCCTCTGAATGGCCTCGACAGTTTTGCGAAGTGTGTGTCTCAAAACATCAGGCTGCTCCGTTTGGAAATGGGCGTAAAAATGTACGAGGACAATATCTCTAGAATCTGCTGGTATCGAGTCTATGTAAGCATGAGTTGCCTTAAGGTCACTAATTTTTACAGGATCCCCTACGTATACAAAGGGGAGACCATGAATTGAATAGACAACACTGAACGTTCGTTGTTTGTCCTCTGCAGAGGAGTAGTCGTACCATTTAGGTTTGGTCCACTTTGCTGTTGTTTGCTGCAGTTTTAGCGCCTTCATCAAGTACAGGTATAACTGACGTGTTGTGGAATCGCCCAGGAACCAGAACCGTCTGCCCGCCAGGCATTTGCTTGTTTGGTTAACTGAAATACTGTAGTTACTGGCACAGTCGGATGGAAACCATTTTCCTCTATAAGCGTAACCATCCGGGCTTCTTGCATGCCATGTTAGGTTTGCAGGTACTTTGTTGCACGGGATCGAGGACGTTAGGTTGTTCCGTATCTCCGAGGGAGATCTGCCCGTTTTCAATCCTTGGTTGAACAGAAAAATAGATCAATAATCGCGTCAAGAATGAAGATAATGAAAGTTCAGGTTTTTGAAGGGCATTTAGAAGTGGTATACATAAGAACAGGAAGATTTTCTGGATAACAACTTCTTTAATGTGAAAATACCCGCATTTCGGAGTACATACTCACTCCTCCAATCAACACCTATCAGCTCCAATCACCATGCAACAACTTCAAAGCCACCCATATCAATAATTGGCCCCTCTTCCAATCAACACTGTAATTTTTATTTGTTTAACAATTTCACTAAAGCCAATTGGCCTCCCTCTTTTCATCATGTGTGTTTGTTTACATCTTCAATAAAGCCTACATGCCATTGTTTATCTACTTACTCCCCCTCATGTTTGTATTACAAATCCCCATTGTATACCATTCTCATGCATGTTCTTTTTATCCCCAACCCCCCCCCCCCCCCCCCCCCCCCCCCCCCCCACACACACCACCATTGTTTTGTTTGCTATATAAATGTACCATATTTTTGTTTTATATCCTTACATTCCACCTGATGAAGGAGTGAGTATGTACTCCGAAACGTCGTGTATTTTCACATTAAAGAAGCTGTTATCCTTTGCCTTTTAGGACAGCTAATCAATTAATATGATGAGTATGATTAATTAGATTTTGATATGCCCTGTTATGGGTTTTGTCTCCGATAGTGAAACTGTGAATTATTGTTTATTAATTAAAAATAATGTTTTTTTTCAAAACAAAACTTACCTTTTCGGGATATTATTTTGATTGACATGTTCATTGAAGAACGTAGCATCATTCTGAAATTTAAAAGCAGACAACGTCGACAATATCCCCTACAAATGTAAAAAGTTTAAAACTATGTGAAGACTTATTTTGGAGTGTTATTCATTTATTTATTTATTATCAATGTAATCATGTATCTGTATATATTTACTCAAGGCACGTGTTACTATCTGTATAGATTTACTCAAGACATTATATTAATATCTGTATAGATTTACTCAAGACATGTATTACTATCTGTATAGATTTACTCAAGACATTATATTAATATCTGTATAGATTTACTCAAGACATGTATTGCTATCTGTATATATTTACTCACGATTTCATAATGTGTCCCTGAACATCGGAAGCTCTAAAATGTAGGTTTGATCGACCAGCTATGAACCACTTTGAACACGGAACACGCTTTGGTTTGGCACAGAACCAAGGCAAGTCGTGATTCTTCTTGGTCAAATCACAATGACCCGGGAACCGATGAGCTCTGTCTTTATTTGCAGTACATGTAACAGTCTCAGAAACTGACCCGTTTCTGAAATTACCGTTTGATCCGTACTGCGTAGTGCCAGTGTTCACAAGTTGGAATAGAAACGCAATTGCTTCCCGTGGAGTGAAGATCCCTGCCTTGATGGTAGTGGTGCCGGCCCAGAAAACCTTCACTCGCCCCCTGTAGGTCCCGTCCCCCATGTCAGTTACAGCTCCTAGTGACCCCGTCAGGCCCTGGCCTCGGCTCCAGATTCGAACCTGGACGTATACAACACAGCATATATTAACTAAGTCCTGGACATTTTAAAGGTCGTAAGAGATCAGGATAGAACCGTCAGAGCAAGCAATTGTCATTAAAATGGCAAGATCATCCGCAGCAAATTATCGCTTCAAAATTTGAAAATAATGTCATGGTCGCCAAAATAGACTTTGCCATGAATGGTCCCTTTAAGAACATTGGTGAAAGATATGAAGTGAGTCCCGTAAATTGTTCTCGAAATATCCCTCTGATATACCTGTTAGCTTGACAAGCAAGTTCACATGTCGAAAAGTTCGGCTATAACCTTGATAATAATGTCCAGATCCCCGTAATCGAATTAGCCCTATATCCTCCCAAGGAAAGCCATACATGTGTAGCCTTAAACGAGAATTCAGTGAACGATTCCCACTGACTACGGTAAAAAGGCAAGGTCTGGTTTTGACCATGAAAGGAATGTAGAGTCACACTTTAGTAACATTACTCTCACTATCTGACCCTATAAGCACAATATTATAATAATCCAGTGAAACGTTCTTGAGTTATTCCATTTCATACGTATTGCTAAACATGCGGCCGGGGATAAAAAGGCACTTGATTACAAACTGGATCGTAAGAACATAAGAGGAATACATCCTACTAGACTGTATAAAAACGTTATGTTTAAAAAGGTGAAAATTAAACTTAGTATTTACGAACGCATGGATTATTATTTTGTATCTAAACTGAATACTTATGTAAGTATACACCTATTCAAAAGTTAGGGACCATCATAAAGTTGCCTTACGGTTTTGGAAATCCATAGGGTCACTAAGATTTGAATTTGACTTTCGACTGGTACACGAGAGACACATCTTGCTAGGCGTCATACAACTACCCAAGTGAATACAGTCATGCTTTACAGTGTGTCGAATAATATTTCTCAAACGAATGAAACGCCAATTTGAAAATGTGTAAATTCGCAAAGGATCATATAACTAAAGCTATCTGGCCATTTGTAAACGCATCATTGTAAAGTCATCTAGTCATCCGTCACGTATTCGTCATATGTTATCCTATGAAAAAACAAATATAACAACTGTAAATATGGATGTGTAACATAGGTGATTTATATATACCATGTATAAGAAGAATAAACATGTCAAGATGCTTATTCAGCTATTTACCATTGAATAATTAACCATAACATTGGTTGCCAATTATCGACAACAAGTTGATCATAACCCTGAACATCTTCCCACGACAAGGTATCTAGATCTCTCAATTTTTTTTACCTTGCCTTCAACTTAGCCAGAAGTGGTGAAACGAATCAGCGACACCTGTCGTGATCACGAGTTACGTCCCTTACCATATGCTAACATACAGCCAATGAAATCGCCGTTTACATTCGGAACCAATTCAAAATAAGCGACGATCGACACAGTCACAGAGGCAATACAACTGTCTTCTGATTGGCTTATCCGATTAGCCTGCAGTACGTTAAAATCTTAGCACTGAAAATGCGAGGGTTGAGGTCAAGGGCGGAAGGAGAAGATATGGAAATCTTTTCGTTTCGCCTGTGACGTTGTGAAGATGAACCCTGAAAACCCTAACCCTAATACAGCAGCCAAATAATGCCAAATTACGATTCTTCCTACGATGTTGGTTGGTATGGCTGAGTATGGGTTGTTAAAGTGAAATTGTTCAATTAAAGTTCAAAGAAACGAGAACTCCGAACATCTGTCATCTGGAGGGCCCATACATGATGCCCCTCGGCAAATCAAAATCAGTCTGTTGCGTTGCGTAACTTAAACTTTTAAAATTACGCATCGCAGCAGACACGGGAAACCAAAATGCCTTATCAAAAGGTTGCATATATGCATCGTTCTCTCGTTGCAGTATCGTGGCATCTTCCTGTGGCTTTCATACAGTAATCGACTCGTCTCTTTGGATCAGCATTGCCCTAACCGGAAGTTAGATATTTAAGTGAATCATGGTCTAGCTATAATCCATCAATCAACATAGACCATGGTCAACCCCATTTTTCGCCTCACAGCAGATCTGGTTGCGCAGTTATAGGCAATCTCGTGGCCATTGCTCACGCAATTTCGACATTTTAATTTTTTATTAATTGTTACGGAGTCGTAGGCCAGGAGAATTCAGTCAATGTTAATCCAGTACAGCGAGCAGGACTACATTTACAAATATCATTCACATTGCGTCCGTATGGCATGACATTAACATCGTGTTGTTCTCTGCATGCAAATTCGGACCCTATTTGTGCGAATTTGTAATTTTCTATAGTATTTTGTGTTGGCATCTTTGTTGATATCGGGCCAATGTGAAGTTACCCTAATGTTCATTGTGGTTTAACCATTTAAAACGTAATAAAATAAGCTGCACCTCATCTCCACCTCGGGTTTTCCTCCGCCCGCGCCCATCTCGGACTCTGACCAGGACCTCCACCTCGTCCCCCACACAGTAGGGATCTTTTCTGTTCACTATAATCAACTCCGATCTTTGGGAAGAGGAGAGAGACCATTTGTCAGAAACCTTTGCATCGTTCTGCGTCATTTCCTCCCAGTGAGACAGTGGCATTACTTCTTGAACATGTCGATAAGTGCCATTTGGTCTGAAAGACACAAAAGAAGAGTAAATCAACTATCACATTTCACATTTCGTTGATATTATGGGCTTTTAAGGCCAGTCTGATAAAATCGACCTTGCATCTACCGGGATACGAAAGGGTTCTGTAGATTCCTCTCCACAAGGACGGTTTGGCGTGGAACCTCCGAACGATATGAGTCCGTATCCCGGTAGATGCACTTTTTTGCGATTTTTATTCCACGGAAAACCGTGGATTTTAATCAGACTGTTTTAAGGCTTAATTCTTCTTTGAAAACGCGGATTTATTCGATTTTCAGTGGTGAAATACGGCATTTATCGGTTAAAATAAAATCCGTATTTTCACTGAGTGAAATAACATGTTATTTTACTCAGTGAAATAACACTTTCAATCATATGATGTCAAATATCCTCTATGTATTTATGCTAATAAGTAGCTATATGCAGATATATAGCAGGTTACTGATAACTGAGGAGCATAGACAGATAGACAGGGCAGACAGATTATCAGATAGATAGACATATAGATCAGAATCACAGTTATGTTATGATAAAAAATCTCTAAAAGAGCTATAAAAATACTAAAATTTATATTCATATTTGTTAAGAAAGCAGATACTCAATGTATCATACAGGTAAATATATAATACAATATAAATATAGTGTACATTAATTTTGTTTATCAGATTAGCACATATATTGTACTTATTAATGTTTTCATAGTGTGGGTAGTGTTTCGTCTAATGAGGTATTAAACAACGTTTTATCTTTTTTGTGGTTATTGAGTTATGCATATACAAATTAAACAACACTAAGAACTCAGAAATTATAAAATGTCACAATTATTTGTGACTTGAAAGGATTGTTCGGCAGCGATTTTATAATTGATTCATTAAAGAACATGATCCTATCTTAGGCTCCAAAGTTTTTGAGTTATCTCCCCTGGAAGTTGGCCTTCTTTGAAAAAAAAACACATTGACTTTGAGTGCTCACTGTGACAAAAGTATTAAGGTTTCCCTTATGAATAATTCAAACGTTATTCTCCAAAGATTTAGCTCCGAAAGTGACATATTTCAGGTCTTAGACGCACGTATCATCAGAAGAGATGTTTTTAAAGGTGCACAGGAGCGGCAAAAGTGACAATATCCTGAGAATCAACATGGCGCTGGAACCACATGATTTACGAATTCGCACTGGGTCTTTCGCATTGTTATTGCAGATCTTTTACAAAAAGTAAAATTATTGTTGCTATTTTGGACCGGATGTTACCTCAAGTTGCCAAATTAATGAAACTTGTCTTTTAAACATTGTTTCACCTTCAAACACAAGCCAAGCCACACACATGAATTTACATACACATACATGTTCGGCAGTGACTAATCCACAATTGTTCAGTGGTTGGATCATTTTACACGTAGTTCTTTATACAATTAATGAAATGTGTGCACTAGAAGAGACTGCGTTTTCCCTATGAGGGACATTTTCAACATTTTTCAATATTTACCAAAGTCTTGACTTACAGGTTTTGGATTATTGTCTTATTATTATATTAAGAAAGATGTTAATATCAATAACCTAATGCTAGGCATCTTTGGATCGCTGTGCATCCGGTTCTCCCAGTGAGACAGTGGCATCGCTTCCTGAACCTGTGGAACACCAGTGTCATCTTTGTAGAAACTGTTTCTCCTGAAAGATACACAGAAGATTAATTTATCGCGCGTCTTACATTTCGTTGATCATTTTGATAATGACCCATTTGCAAAAGACGAGTTTGTTTGTCCTGAAAGATGGATAAATAGATAGATAAATAGATAAATATACATAGAGAACTGTAGACAGATAAACAGGCATTGCATTAGATAGATACATGTAAATAGATAGATAGATAGATAGATAGATAGATAAATAGATAGATAGATAGATAGATAGACAGCTTAGCGCGTTATAGAGAGACACTTTATTACGACGTTTTCCTTTAACAAGACAGTAAGGCTTTCAGTAAGTTTGAGCTTAAAATAATCAATATTGACATAAACAATTTCTAAAATATTGAAATGCTTTAAAGAGGTTTAAAATGATAATTATAGACTATACATTATGCAACGATTTCATGAGATTGAAAAGGATAAATAATTACTATAAATATATAACGATTTCATAAGCAATATCGTTCATCCCTCGGTATACTTTGCCATCTTCTTGATATTTAGACAGTGAATATGTATGTCCATTGTAGACAATAGTTTTTATTGATGAACACATCTGATAAATGAAAAAGACCAAATCAGAGACCATTTATATCAGACATATTCGAAGGTCATATGCTAATTAGAAAGACATTTGCAGTCACTTGCTATATTTTGCGTAACTCGGTCGATGGAGTACGTCGATGTAAGATTTCATTTCATTAGATAAAAAACAGTGATATATTAAGTGGTACTCTTTCTCGCTGCTAGGGAATTTGCTAGAACCAAGAAACTGCTCGTATTGGAACAGAGGTTACGATAGAAAGTATGTTGTGTGGGAATGGAATACAAACAGGCCCGGAATGTCCACTATGCTTATGGCATGGCATAGTGTCTGATGTCCATCCGTCGGTCCGTAAACATCGCGCAAAAAACATACTACTAACTCGATGGTAATTATTATTTTAAAAAATTTGGTGTGCAAACTCCTTGGCCAATTGAGTTTATGAATGATTGATTTTACTTCGTGGCCCCAATTATCGAACTCACGGGCAATGACCTAAACACATATGTTCGTCTACTTCTACAGAACGAAGAGGCATTAAAGGGGCAGTAGCACATTTTTTGCAAATTTTATTTTCTCAAATCTCCCATTTATAATTACTTTAGAGGGTTAAACATCTTATTACACACACCAATTATCCGTAGCGGTAATACTTGTTTTCCGTATAAAGCAAAATTGCATGGCGGCCATTTTATTGTGAACACATTTTATTATTTCGAATGACAAAAACTATTCCCATGGGTTACGGAACCATCTACACTCATTTTACACTTGCTTTTCCGAAGATAGAAGGGTGTTTTACAATTGGTGACACTATTTTTCAAATACATTTCATCGACTTATTTGAGCGAAAAAACGTGCTACTGCCCCTTAATATGTTATGTATTGACCCCTTTGCGAATGGAGATTTGATGACCCTGTGGCCACGGCCTGAAACATATTTTTGAAACGAAAGGCCCTAGAGGACTGAAATGTCGCATACTGACTCCTCAACCAATGGGAATTATAAATTGTTGATTTTGTGCCTCATTGATCGCACCCTTGAAGCCAACTTAGCCTTCTTCATTCAAACTTAAAATTCTATTTCCGGCGTTTGACGTTGGTTGGAACGTATTATTAAGAGTTTTTTACTGTCCATACTCTTTCTTTAAATCGAGGAAACGATCGTAGTAGTAGTAGTAGAAATGGTCGCAACAGATGACATGCCTCGCGCAAGCTCCACATCGCTCGCTTTGTACTATGCAAATTTCGTCCAATTTTTTTTTAATTTCCCATTTATAATGATAGTTTATGTCATTTAGATTTACTTAAGAGGGTAAAACATCTTATTACACAAACCAATTATCCGTTGTGGTAATAACGAGCTTGCGTATAAAGAAAAAATTGCCTGGCGGCCATTTTAATGTGAACACATTTTACACATATACATTCGAATTACAAAAACGATCCCCATGACTTTATCGAACCATGTAGACTCATTTTAACTCGATTTTCCGAAGAGAGAAGGTGTTTTACTATTGGTAACATTATTTTTACGTGCTACTGCCCCTGTTGAGTTGTCAAATCCAAACGTAATCAAATCCAAACATGATCAAATCCAAAGGATGTTTTCAGACCAGGTCTCCCTTCCAGCGTTATCGAGGGAAATTAGCATGTCGCACATACAGTATACTGTTTTGCGTGTCTGTCGTCTGGCATATGCAGTAATTTAAACCAACAATTCAGACATCGTTTGATATAAATTACTGCTAATGGATTGCGTCCATGCTCACCAAACACAGCTGCGTTGGAAGTTTTGCTTCAAATTCCAAATCTATTTGCAAAATTGATGATGAAAACGCCAAATCTCCGAGCTAATAATTCACAGGACAAAAAAGATTCTGTCTAAAATGAATAAAGATGAAGTAATATTACGCTTAAATTTCCGTAAATTCCAATCCAAAAGTAGAATTTCTTGCTTGGTGTGAAATATGTGAATGCTTTGAACTCAATGTAAGTTTACTTGCGAAGAACACTCCAAAATATATGTATTTCGGGAACTATTTGCAACTGAAATGCATTTTAATGCCATCTTTCGGTTATCTTGATAATGTCTCCCCCTCTAAATACGCTCATATTCGTAATCTGTACACAGAGTCATCTGCATTAATGATTTCGTCTGCGAAAAGTAATGTTGTTAAATTGGACAAATATTCATCTGCATGCCGACTGCTTCATCATATCGATTATTCATTGAGAATTAAAACGACTAATGTTGGACTAACCATACAGCCTTGGCTTGTTCCAACTGAACAGTTCAAATATGTACTCAATCCACTGAAGGTGTTTACAGATGATCTAAGTTTGGAATACATTGATTTGAGAGTATCAGATGTCCTTCCAGTTATTCTATTTTTTTTAACATACATTAAAATAAAATACTGTAATTGCCTGTAATTGAGGTAAAGTGATTTGGGGTTTAACGCCGCTTTCAAGAGTATTTCACTTATATAGCGGCCGCTAGTATTATGGCAGGGAGAAAGCCCGCAAAGCCATGTGGCTATGCATTGCGGTGAAACCTGCGAGCATCGGCTGGAACTAGCGAAACATGGGTGGTACTACGCTGAAATTTAGTGTAGCATTGCACCCAAACCTTACTGCGTGTAGAACAGTTCTCTACTGCAGACAAAGTTGCCGTGCCCCTGTCGGGATTCTAACCCCGGACCTCTTGATCCGAAGCCGAAGGCGCTAACCACTGCGCTCTCCCGCCCCCGCCTGTAATTGAATATCCACTTCTGTAACCTGCTTGTTCCTCATGAAGTTCAGCCCGTAATCCTTAAGCTGACACAATGCTCATGATATACAGAAACAATATAGCACACTATTTAATGTATATTTATAACAGCTGCATACCGAAAGTTTGTTCACCTACATGTGTATTTCAGTGTAAATATCAGGTAATGTGACATGTCTTTGAAGCTTCCTATCAACGCGAAAACTGGACAGATCACAACGTATTATTAAGAGTTTTCTCCTGTCTCTTTCATACTCTTTCTTTAAATCACTTTGGATTTTTGCATTATAAGAAGACAGTCGTGTGTTCAAGAACATTATCAGATTTGATATCAAATTGTAAACAGTTACAGTATTGGCAGCTCTTTGAAGTGACCAAGGGTCAATCTTTTCAAAAATACACTTTCTATTTTCTTTTTCATTTTCAAAGCAACGTCATCACGATAATTCACAGCTACAACAGACACTGAATCACAGGTATGACCAACATAACCAGACAGGAAGTCACTACCAAACAGACATGAACCAACAAGAATAGCACATAAGGTCTGGCACTGTTCATGAGAGGGTTTACAACAAGAATGGGAAACAGAATTGATAGAGCAACTTCCATACTTAAGGCATAACACTTGCCAGTCTGCATTACTGGCTGATTTAAGCCTTGCGGTATTTCCCTCGCTTTGTTGTGCCTAGATAGTGAATCGCTGCACCAGAAATGCATAGTGGGCCTGGATTTCTAAGCACAAATTTCTTAATGAAATACTGCAATGCCTGAATCAGCCAGTAATCGAAACTGGCAAGAGTTATGCCTTGCATTGGGAAGTTGTTGATAGAGATGATCTAAAGGATGACGAGATCACAGACCAAGGACAACATCTACAGAAAACAACTCCCAAGGTGATCAACCTTTCGTCACGTGACTTTCTCCCTAGTCAGATTAATATTCTAAACTTAAGTTTGGTTTAAACATATTTTATTCACAAAGAATCGGATTGGGTATATGTTGTCCAACTTAGAACACCCTTCTTAGGTTTGAAATTTACACCTAAAGCTAATCCCCAATAATCAGAAACAGACATTAAGGAATTTAGTAATAAAATGAGGTTTACAGAATTCTTTTACAATGAAATGGAAACTATTTAAAATGATAGTAACAAGAATCCTTAGCCCGTAACAAAACTAAATATACCTAAACATAAAATGAATAAATAGTTATTACTATACCAAAAAGTCCCATAAAATTTGAGAAACATTTCTTGATATCCTCATTAACCAGCCCATTATGAAAATAGCAAAACTATTATAAGTAGCATAAATAGAGAGGAATTAATGATTATTTCACAGTTCAAACAGGTTCCAGAGCGGGGCCAACGCTGATGTGAATGACCGCTGACGTTGTCACGGTGACGTGACGTCATTAAGATTAACAATAAACTCATATAGGGCGCGTTTGAACGGAAAATCGATTGCAGCGATATTCCGTTACAATGCACGGCAGAAATTATTTGGTTTGCTATTATGTCGGTCGCTTGACTCGCTTAGCAACGAATAAACTTTTTGCTGATGCCATGTACACACCCTATAATACGCACCGTTGGAAAATGAAGGCACTCGTAACTACGGAAGGCTATTGCCCACATACGTGGAGAGTGAACACTCTTTGTCATTAGACATAAGAAACTATACGTGGAAAATCGATAAGGAAATTGCAGGATTTTGTTCACAGAGGTTGTTTCAAATATGCTATAAGTCAATATATGAATAATTCACCAATTGTGGAGAAAATCAAGAGTAAAATATTGTTTCAATGTTTTTGTGACTCAGTAGCTGCACATTTTGGTAGACATCTTACAATATAATTAAAATGAATACATGAAATAAAATGCGAGCTAAAGAAGAATTATTAAAGGAACAAATATTTTATTTTGATTATCATTGAACATGTAATAACAAAATCGGACGTTGTTTTATCCTAATGATGTAGAAAATTGGGATACGGAAGGCTAAAGGTCCCTCGGATTTTAAGCACCGGAAGACATGTTTTGGAGATAAAACGTTACGGATAAGTGGAATAGAAATGTTAATGCAGTGGTGAAGTATGACCTCATATGGTACTGAAAACAGTGTTTAGTGTAGGCAGACAACATTTCAAAGAGGCGAGTACAGGACAGTGAACAAAGATTTTGTTTCAAGCTGAATATTTCGTGTTCCGCATGTCATTTGTTTGTAAAATACCTCAAAATGGAAGAAAATGAAAACTCAGTTAATACCAATCGCTGTCGACTTAAAGTGTTGCTTAAAGCTACATTAGCGATTAATTGCTTAATTCAAGCGACGGAATAAGCACTCATACTCTCAGAAAGAACGTGCATTTGAAACGGATACATTGATTGGGGTCCAGAATGTTGGTGCCAATCGATACTATAAGGATCGCCTGGACTACTGATCATCAAGAAAATTCTTACCTTCGTGTTGATTGGAAACAGATGATAAATACAGCTGCGGTACATACAGTTATCATTACTCGACATCCTTTTTTCAAAACAGCTTGATCTCCCCGTAGTTCCATTTGATTTTGTTATGCCACTGTTATCTATCTACTTGTATGGGCGGCCTTCGGGGCAAATAATCAACAAAGCACTGACCGATATAGATTTTTTGCTCTGCGGGCTAAAAACAGACTGCCTACAATATCTCCGCATTTATAAGCAAGTATATAGTCGGCCTTTCGGGGCAAATTATCAACAGAACCAAATCAGAACTCAACCTACTTTCTGAGCCAATCAGGCGGTCGTATTTTCCTGACAAAATAGACTCTTAATGATTAAGAACTCAACGCTAAAACGCTCTTCATGACACGCCCTCTCTGTGCCTGATTGGTCAAAAACAAATGACAACAATGTTTTACAACTTTTTATTGACATGTGCCCCGCGTGACTCGAAATAAACACGACCTCGACACTACGCTACACAGGCGGTATAAAAATAGGCTTACTGGCAAATGTTTGCATGCAGCATGCATTTGTTAGTTAGCATAATTAGTGTACACTTTGTGTCAGCCTAAAGTCGTTTTACAAACAAAAACTTTCAGTCTTTTAACGAACTAAAGCCAAAAAGGCCGATTTTAATTTTATTATAAAATTATGAATTAATTATATTCTGGGTTTTTTTCTGTAATCTAAACACAAAGCACTAATAACTAAATAGATATTTACTTCCATCTGCATTACATTTTGGAACAACAATGTTAATTTTAATGACTTGCACATTCCACAATTTGATTTAGACAACGGTTCGAACATGCCCTATTTCAACTATTAACACTTTGAATCATTACATGATTGTTACAGAGAATGAAAAAATGTCATTGACTATGTGACTTTGAAGATCAAGGGTCAAGGTCACGAGATATGGTCATCCTGACCAGTTCTGAAATCACTAAGTAACTTCTAACTTCAAGGTGAAGGTCATGAGTTCTGAAATTGCTAAAAACAATCCTTGTAAACATGATAACTAGAAAAATAATTGCGCTATCAGGCTATAATTTGGTTTTTATCAACTATAGGGAAAGACTAAGATTTGAAAAGGTTTTAGCGAAAATCTGTCAAGGTCATGGTCAGAGCTAGGTCACAACTTAAACATGCATTTGTGAATATGCCGTATTTTAACTATGAACACTTTGAGTCATTGCATGATTGTTATACACAATGAAAGGCTATCATTGATGGTGTGACCTTGAAGGTCAAAGGTCAAGGTCATGAGATGTTGGTTAAGGCCACGTTAATCCTTTGATCAAATTTTGAAATAAGAAATAGGTTTTAAGAACAAACTTATGTAAGTGACCCCAGTGATGATTAGTAATAACTCGAATAATGAAACAGTTTTTTGTTGAAAAGAATTCCCATTTTATTGATGCTGACGAGAAGGCGGAACAGGGAAAGGCGAGACCCTAAGTTTCGGAGCTGCTCTGCTTTTGCGGTGTCCCGCAAACGCCCATCTAGTTTTAGATGACTTGGAAGTACTTTGTTGGGTGGGGGAGAAGAAAGCGCGCATAAAATGTCCAATATCATTGAAAGATGCGCTGCTCTTTACCTTTGTTTGGTGGTAGATCTGTATGTATTACTACCGGGCCAAATCACATAAGAAGAGGAACATGGCGTGAGACTTGATACAATCGAATGAAATTTATGTTAAAGTGTTTGCTGAATATTTGTTTTCATAAGCATAGACAAAATTATTTTCATTAATTAACAAAATAGGTAAAAACAACCCACTGATATATAATTTCATTTCAGCCACTGCTACAGATTTTCCTTTGCTTCATTTTGTTAAATCCATACTATTTTATTTGGATATGAGAAATAACAAACATCTTAATGTAAAGGACAAAACGTGTATCAAATGTAATGTTGATATTGAGTTTAACTTTGTGCTAATTTGTCCTTTAAATGCTCTAAAATAAAAATTCATTCGTTTACAGCAGAGAGTCAGTTTTACTCCGCTTTTATTTCTACATTGATGGTTAGGGTACTATTACCGAAATTAGTGTCCTATCATTTAAATCAATGTTCAACTTACAGATTTCGGTGCGTCAAAATTTAAAATAAAATCACATGACACCAAGATGTAAACACTCGATGTTTAAAAGTCCAAAAGAGGTTTCAAAGGCAACTTAGTTGAGCAAACGTTTCAAAGACTGAATTGGGAGATTCATAGTTCATAATACTTATACTATGACTTGGCCATAAATGGAAAATATTCATACATTTATTTACATCTACTCTTTATAGCTTTATAGCTTCAATTCATTATCATACAACTAAGAACATATTTAATTTATATTTGATCAGATACATTTACTATGTTTGTTACATTGAGGTATATATATCCTGAAACATATGTGACGTCAATCCTCTGTTTTCATTTTAATATGACATTTAAGGATGTTCGCTCCTCAAATTTATAGTATTAAACTTTTTTCTAACTTATATTTTTTAAAAGATCAAAGTATATGAGTGGAAAATCAGTATTAGAAAATAGGGGGTAGTGGTTTTTTTTTCGAGATATGACGCCTGTAAGTGGGGTGAAGTACAATTTTAACACGGGAGTCTATGGGAAAATGAGAAATAAACTACTAAAAACACTACATTTCCTTTTTTGATATGTTACAACGTTCATTTTACCCTACCGAAATCGATGAACAAATATATATGGTAGTGTGGGTTTTTTTAAGCTTTGACACAAAATGTACCTGAAAACCCCCCTTTTTAGTCAAAGTTAGGCCATTTATGCTGTTTAAGCACTTTTTAGAGGTTCTAAAGTCACATTTTCTGTATTTCATATGTTTTTAAAAAGTATGTAGATGATGTAGAATATCATAAAGTAAATAAAGATGAGAAAAAATCTTTACTTAATCATATTTCATTTTTGAAGTTCAACAGGAAGGAGCGGACATCCTCAATGATGAAGTATTGAATTTATATGAGAACTAAAACCTCTGACATTATTGAGAGACATTTTTTGTCTAAGTATAAGACAAAGGTTTATCGACGGAAACTTCTCATTATTCTAATGTAAAGGAATAGCCTATAAACGTGGTAATCAAAACGATGATGATAAGGTAACAGTCAAATAAGTTATCCATGTGTATTTGTTTTAGTGATATCTCTCAGAAAATGTTTTGCGACAAATTACAGTATTTTGAAGAAGTGCATTTTCATTTGCAATTTCTTTCACATGTTCGTTCTGTAGTAAAAGTAAGTAACTATCCATCCTAACTTTTGACACGATGAAACTAAATTTATACTATTACAATATGTCAAAATTCCCTGTTTTCATTGATATGAGAAACAGCATCCTACTATGAGAGGGATACTCTAGACCTGCGTAAAAAAACCTGATTTAGCTTGATTAGATTTTATATAAGAACATCAGGCCAGTGAGTCCGACCTGTTAGAGAGTTTTCTCAAACAGCTCAGACCACTGCCCTGTCACTCAACACAAGTGGACATGTTGACAGATGCAGGCGATAGGAGAGACTTCAACACGTTGTTGTAAATTATCTTGACATTTCTAATTACCATTCCTAGATTGTTTGTCTCTGTGTGTGTGTGTGTGTGTGTGTGTGTGTGTTTATTAATACATTTGTGTGTCTTTTCTTGAAATGTTGTAAACAGATGGATATCAAACAGAGCAATAGATCATTCGTTACCTGAACTAGAAATAATTGTTCAAGGAAAAACTTCGTTAAACTTACACTCGGATCGCAGATGTCGACATATAATAATAATTACATAGCAGAGGTTAAACATGTAAATGTTAACTAAACTCTACAGTCGTGTAAAACCTCTTCTTTCACATGGACACAATCTACTTACATATTAAGCAATTTAATTACATGAGTAAACATACTCACATAAGTAAAAGTAAATTTACATCATGTTCACGTGTCGTTATCGCCAGGTGTAAGTAAACGTAATATCGTGATTAGAATGACACAATTTTCACTGTCACTGAGAAAGCTGCTCATACACGTACATGTGTTGTGTCGTGGAAGAGAAGTGTTTGGAGATGAGAACGATCGCACCATTGGTGGTCTCAAACCAAGAACATGTCTTTCTTTTTATGACACCATTTATTGGATAGAGAACGCATAACTATAGACACTTTATGTTATTTGTGTTTCTAAATATAGTATTGTTGTAACTTCCATCAGATTATCTTACTGTATGTTTTAAAAAGACATTTGGTATGTTGATAAAAATGCAGGATCTTTCTCATTGAAAAATAATTATAGTAAATTGGTAAAATATTTGTCAAGTCTAAATATATATCGAGTCCTTTATTTTCAAACGCAAAGCATTGTGGTCGACTCACGCACAGTAACCAAACAAACAAAAGAGAGATAACATATGACTAGTCCTACTCACTTAAACTGGCGTTTTGTAGTTCCTAATGATTTTGAAATAGCTGTTTTTGCCAATCAGATATTATGCTTGAAGCATATAATGATACATGTGTCACAGATCGATATCTCCTCCTATATTACACTACTATCTACAAGCCGACCACGCATGATGTAACGCAGATACATCCCACTGCCTCAGGCAATGTTCACTCCAAGCAACGGACATTTAGTATCGTTATTAAGTAAGATTCGGTAAACTTAGCAATGAATGCGCTTATGGCGACGTCGAATGTTACAGTATTACATATTTCAACAAGAAAACATTGATCCATAGGATCAAATCACGGCGCCAATTTGTATTAACTGAATCTTGTGTATGCGGATAGTAATAAGTTAATTTTGTCTATGTCAACATTAAAAAGTAGACATTGTCTATGTGGATAATCATTATGTATTTGATGAAAATGAGGACTGATGATCAGTGTTTTTGATGTAATGATGATTAATGACAGAACACATAAAGGAAATGTATTGGAATTTTTATTATGAAACAAATGAAATAATTCTGTGATTTCATCAAATCTACTGTGGAATATATGTATATTGATATTGATATGAAGGATACAAGTGAAGCATGCATATTTTATTTCATCCGATATGACCTAATTTATATTTGATATGCCTACTGTTGTGATGAGACTTAAAGTAAGCTTGCATTGAAATGGTAGAAATTTGGAAATAATATTTAATAGTTACTAATGTGGAAAACGTGAATTTGAATATATCTTTGGGGTTCAACCCTATGTAACAGGGGGCTATGTTCACGACTCTGTTGTAGGAAATGTATGTATGGTCATCATATATGCATGATTTAAATATTTCAAGTGTAAAATATTAAATGAAATCCTTATGAAGCAGCTGTATAAAACTAACACAAGTAAAACTTTCAAGTGAAACAATAAACACAAAGTGGACTCTGTCCACGAGGTAAGAATGATTATGCATGGAAAACATGAATTTGAATGTTACTGTGCGGTTCAATCCTAATAGTATGTAACAGTGAACTTTGTCCATAATACTCTTGTAGGAAATATATCTTTGGTCATCATTCTTGTATGATTTAAATATTTCAAGTGTAAAATATTAAATCCTTATGAAGCACCTGTATAAAAATAACAGATATACAAATTTCAAGCGAAACAATTAACACAACGTGGACTCTGTCCATGAGGTAATAATGATTATGTAGGCATATATATCGTGGCGTGAAACAATACGCCCGCGACTGCAATTATTCCCCCTTGCTGTTTAACATACGCTAATCACAGCAGGCGGTTAGGTGTAATAACGCCTACAGTGACAAATGCCTACGGGGATTAATAAATCAATTTTGAAAATAATCCGTATATAATGTGACATAAAAACCTGTGTTTTATTTCCACTGTAGGCATTAGTGCACAAAGTAACGGGCCATTCCACTTTGATGAAAGGTTGAAGGCTGTGACAATCAAAACCACCGGTGCATAAACCTGTTTGTTTAAGACTGTAGGCGTTTGTCCCTGTAGGCGTTAGTAGACTCCACCCAGCAGACAGTAGACTATTCAAGCCTTATGTTATTGTGTGTCCGAGCCACTGTGTGAAAAAGAAAATAAGTCATGTGAAATTTCTTCTTACATCAACATACAGAATTGTTAAGTGTACATTATCACCACCAAATGACTGTTCATTATTTTCCGCTGGATTGATTGCCTTCGTGTTAATCAGTGACGATTTAAAAACAATGGTGTTTTTTACGATTTTTTTTCAGTTTCTAATCAGCTGATAATTTTGTTTTATCACTAAAAGAGTAATGAGTGGCACTGACAATTGTTTTGTTTTTTCTACTGAGCGGCATACAGCGCTTTGACGTCATCTGGTTTTGCAACAATGTTGTAATTACTTAAGGTCGTCAGCCAGGTGTCTGTAGCTCCGCCCTTGGACCGCCCTGATGCTTCACGATCGTCCTATCGGAGGGTTTAAAATAACTGGCTGATAAATAAGTGACGTCATAGATACAACCACACTTTTCTTGATACATGATATATCGTTTCAAAAACATCAAAGGGAAGTTAACCGCCCATTGGATAATATTAATTACCATGACACATTTGGGTAACCGAATGTGAGTGTATATAAAGCGAGCTCATAGCATGTGGAAGTCATATCTTAAAGGTGCAACCATTGTGTTATTGAGGTTCACATATTGCAAACGTTATAAATGGTGTTACTTTATCGAGAGGTACCGACTGTTACCGAAAACTACTATTTTGATGATAGTTATCACGGGGACTCTCTCTATTTCGTGAGATCAGTAATCCCTGACAAAGGTGTTTAAATAAACCTAAAATAACGACAGAGTAATAAAGCAATAACAGTGAATAAAAAGTTTATTTACATAATATAATCCCTCGCATATGATATTCAAAGCAAACTAAGGCAATCAAAAGAAATACAATCCGAAGTACATGCCAAGCAACTAATCCGCTCGTGCCCTGCAAATTGACAGTGACGAGCTAAATAGCACTGAAACAGATAACCACAGCTGGAGACAAACTCTGGTTACGTAAGGACAGCAAGATGACCAGGCGTTAGTTCCCAAAGGACTAAAACCCCTGACTGTTAACAATGGTCAGCACACGGTACTGCCAAAAGATACACTAGCTTAGTAGGACTAGTAGTCAATCTTGAATAAACAGCTAGATAGGTATAGTCAAACTTATAATAATGGGACATAGGACAAAGGTAAGGATTGGAAGAGCAAGGTAAGTAATTAAGCACTTCCTAACATAAAATGAAAAGAGAAAAATACATCTCACCAAATCCTGCCAGAGTGTCCCATAGAAAGGTCCCAGTATGTCACAGACAGCCAGTGTGGCTGGAGTCCCTGGACTTTTTGTGAACTTCTGATACTAGAACTGGTGCCTCTCTTTATCCTGATAGTGCGGACGTCGGAGAAGACACCCTATCAAATGGAGTCCCTTGATACAAGTTAGCTTAACAAGGGGGTAATTTGTGTTTCTTTAGGTAAGTTTATTCTCGATAGATCACCAACTAAATGGGTTACAACTAATATTGAGGTGTCAAAAGATAGGTCGTGAACGTTTACGTCTACGAACACATATAGCTGTTTATGACCTACGATTATAAGCCAGAACACCAGCTTCAGAACTAGGCAAAGTTGGGGCATGAATTTATAGTTCTGTCGCACAAGAATATTCATATCGACCGACAGACGATAATTATAATGATAACCAGTATATGAAATGAAACTACATGTTCTAAGCTACATGGATATACATTTATTTTTGTCAAAGATTAATTTTGGAGTTATTAATTGGGCGTAGAAAATGCAACAGGCAAACAGCGTGACAATAGTAGACTTAGCATATTGATGATATGAAGGTAAAAGTAGTGATTTCAGATCGAAAACTGGACAATGCACAGCGTGTGGCGCGCGTCAATGCGTCAAACGTAATTCTGGAATCTTATTTAAAACAGAAAAAAAAGACACATTTGAGTCTCATATTAGGTCATATTACTACTGTGCATGTAAATGGGACGTGCAGTTTCGGTTTTTCCACATGCATAATGATGTTACTCAATTTTAATTGGAAACTAGTACTTATGATATATTTGGCGATTGGGGATAAATATGCAAGCTGAGTGAATTTATTTTTTTAAAGACAGAACACGTGGTAAGTTGAACCGTATTAAAGCCAATGAAACGCAATGGATGTACCTTCACTTCAAATACATTTACATCTCGACCCTCATCTGTGTTCAGGTAAGCTATGTTATATTACTTTGTCTAAATTGTAACTGTTTTATCAAATATAAATACTGCTTGTTACTTGAATTGTGTGTAACAATTATTCATCGCTAGATTTGTTAACCTATGTGTATTTATCATCATTCTTAGCTATGCATATCACTTAGTCCTAACTATGTACAAAACTTGTGTCAAATGATTATATTATGTGAGTATTCAATTTATATCAAACACCATGAGTGAATTATATACACATGTCTGCTAGCAATAAGATCAACTTCCATGTTCTCGCATATGTTACTTAGATTAATTCTTCATGTACAAAAATGAGAGGTCCGTCAGCATTCGGCTCAATAACTTATTACCGTATTTAAAGTAAATGCGTCCTACCGTATTTACTGTATAAACCTGTTATTGTAATTTTACCATATCAATCATTTAGAAATGTTATATTATATAACTTATACTTTTTACTGTGTATTATCTTTGCTTACTATTGTAATTGTAATGTATTATTTGAAAGTGTATAATACAAATATCTTAATTCGCTGCAAATACATTTACATCTCGACCCCCATCTGTGTTCAGGTTTTCTTTGGGCGTCCTCCAGCAAATCAGTATGCTCGACCGTGTGGCGAGCTAATTCTCCCGATAATCTGTCTACATATAACTGCAACAAACCACGTCACTTCAACGTGATAAAATCATCGACGTTGTCGACTCTAAAATGATGACAACGACTCGATGAAATATGTACCATAGGTTGCTAGTATAATCACAATAAAATACCATTCAACAGATAAAATGCCAATATGTTGTGTATTTATTTTATTTATATGTTTAAATACACATTAATATAACTAAACTATTCAAAAAAAGAAACGCATAGGTGATATTTTGACATCTTTAAACAGAGTTTTCAAACAAGCCTGTAGAAAAAGTGAAGTCTTGTAAATAGTTGAAAATTGGTACAGTGGGAGGACGTTGATGTTCTCATTGGTGAGAAAGTCAACTGTCACACGGGCAGTGTGGGGCCTGACATTGTCGTGCTGGAATATGTCCCGACGTCGGTCGATAACGTGACACAGGTGAGGACGTAGGATTTGGTCTATGTATCCATTAGCGTTCAAATTGCCTCGGACCACCACAAGCTCGGACCTTTGATTGTAGGAGATCGCTCCACACACCATGACCCTCCCACCGCCGAATGTGTCGAGCTCACGGATACAATTTTGGGAAAATCGCTCATTTCGACATTTATACACCCTGTGTCTTCCGTCTTTTGAATTCAGCGTGAATCGTGATTCATCGCTGAACCAAACCCTTCGCCAATTAGCCAAGTCCCAAACTCTCACACTTCTGCACAATCTGACCCGTTGACGTCGATGAAAAGGTCGAACCAGAGATCTTCGTGCCAGCAAACCAGCTGCTCGCAGTCGGTTTCTGACGGTCTGGTCTGACAGCCTCCTCAATCTGGGCAGTCTGGCCATGGTGTCTCTTGCTGTCAGATGCCGATTCTTATGTGAACTCGTTGGATGTAGCGGTCCTGACGTCCAGTGGTCACTCAAGGACGACCACTTCTAGGACGATTTTTTGTCTAATTGGTTTGCGTGTAGCGGTCCCAAAGACGGCAAATACATGTAGTGGTTTGATGAACCCCAAGGTGTCAAGCAACATGTGACTGTGCGTTGTTCCGGCCAGCGTCGGACAATCTCGCCGTTTTCAATTATATTTCACAATGATTTAGCTTCCATAAAATGACGAACAGGGATTATATCTTATATAGTCATGATATTGCAGATTTTTTTTTCTGGATTTGTACATGCATTACGCGAATTCGGAACTTAGAGCGACCTTTTCATGCATTTTCTGCAAATTACCCATATTTGCTCACATGATAAATGTATCGCTGCGTTTTGGTGTATTGTTAGGTTTTCATATACCCGAATATAATTTGATCAACAAAAAGTGTAATTATTTACGATAGATTTTGAATGCTCGTTCTTTTAAAAAATATACCCACCTATGCGTTTCTTTTTTTTGAAGGGTATATCTTCACAATCAGCAATGACTGACGAGGGAGAAGATAGTCGAGAGAAAGCATTTGCACGTGCACATTTAGGGACTTTGCAATTGACAGACTTTCGGTCTCTAAACCCTTGTTCTTGTGTTCAACATCATGCATGCAATAAAGGAAAATCTGTCTAATGACATCACATTAAGTGGTACACGCTAATCCAGGAGTACATGTCTTCGAAACTCAATTGCATCGGATTGTCCTTATATAAAAGTATTTCTCATACATCATGACGTAGATAAACAAATTGTTTTGAAACACCTATTTGGCAATGGCTCTTTAATATTTTGGTGCAAAACTTACCTAAGCAAACATAAATTATGTTCACATGACCACAAATACTCCAATACTTTAACTAGACCTCTAGGGGTCTAGTAAATATGCTTTTACTTATAAATTAGGTCTATTTACTCCAGGAGTATACTTACTCAAATAAGTAAAATCGCTCACATGCCACCCTAAGTAAAGTTAATACTTACGTGAGTATGTTTACTCACATACATGTAAGCAAATGTGTCCCCCACGTGAAAAGGGCTTAAGTCATATATACAAATCGAGAATTGGTACATATACATATGTAAAACGAAAAGATACATGAATTTGAAATTGTTTAATAGTCGATTAATACTTAGCAATTCTTTTTCAAATATTTATCATAACAACACCGGAACAATCTAATTTACTTACCCAAATACCAAATAAGATTTACGTCTAATAATAATAATAATAATGGATATTTTTATGCCGCCATTTCCATCCACTGGTACATGCTCATGGCGCAGTCTAGAGCTACATAATGCAACTTTTGACGAGTATAGGAGATCCGAAACCACCAGCAACTCCTATGCAGTTGAAGAACACTCCAGCTAAAACTACCTCTAACAGTGACAGGCATAATAGAGACTAACATTAAGCCTGTGACAAGTACGGAGAACTGTTCCACGGGTACCACAGTAACCAGATCCGGTCGTTCTTTGAAAATACCTAAGAGACTGGACATGTGAACCAAAGACGACATGACGATCAGTATTATATGTACTGTTAAAGTTTGTTTGTAGTTTAAAAGTTTCTAGTCAAAGTTTTATTCCAAGATCAGGAATTGAAAATGGACTTTTTAAGTTGAAGAGTTTTTGATAAACATGTTTGTTTAACAATTAACAAAAACAATTTTGAATCTCAGCATGTTAATGCAAATTCATTTACATAATGGTAATGTTTATTCAGCTTAAAGAGGGAGATGTAATATTATTTCATGGGCAACTATCTATGTTGACACCGGCCTGCCGGAAAGACGTATCTCTACATATACCGGTCTCGCTGTGGACGAGATTCACATACATGTAAAACGGCCTGTAGATCTCAGTGTGTAATAAACACCATTGAAACACAAAAGTGTTATCCTTGACGCCCCCAACTAATGTTACACCGCCTACAAGGTAGGCACCAAGCATTGCAATTCCCAGATGTTACTGTAACATAAAACCCGCCTACAAGGTAGACCCAAGCACTGTAATTCCCAGATGTTACTGTAACATATAACTCACCTACAAGGTAGGCAACAAGTGCTGCATATTCCAGATGTTACTGTAACATATAACTCACCTACAAGGTAGGCACCAAGTACTGCATATTCCAGATGTTACTGTAACATATAACTCACCTACAAGGTAGGCACCAAGCACTGCATATTCCAGATGTTACTGTAACATATAACTCACCTACAAGGTAGGCACCAAGTACTGCATATTCCAGATGTTACTGTAACATATAACTCACCTACAAGGTAGGCACCAAGTAGTGCATATTCCAGACGTACTGTAACACATAACCCGCCTACAAGGTAGGCACCAAGTACTGCATATTCCAGACGTACTGTAACACATAACCCGCCTACAAGGTAGGCACCAAGCACTGCAATTCCCAGATGTTACAGAAACCTCGAATTACCTATACAAGGTAGGTACCCAACACTGCAGGAGTGTCAAAGTAACTACTCAAGTACTCACACGTCAACGTATCCCAATCCTCGCTCATAAACATCAGTTCATGCCACGAACCATCACTTCATGAGCCATGTACCCTCGATTCGTTAACCTATACCTCATGAACCATTAACCATTACTTCATGTATTATCACTTTATAACTGAAAAATCACTCCGTGAACCCCGTCTCCTATATTTATGGACATTCACTTCATAGCCCATCACTTCATAATCATGAGCAATCACGCAAACAATCATGAACCATCACTACACGAACGGTGAACAACAGTTCATAACCATGAATATGCAATTCATGAACCATGAATCACCTCTTCATAACAATGAACACTCATCTCATATCCATGAACAATCACTTTATGTACCAAGAACCATCAATTCATTAAAAAAAAACACTTCATCAACTAACTCTTCAATAAATTTCACCATGAACCATAAGTTTATTGACAATAACCTCTTCTTTATCGACCCTTAGGCATCATACCCTATTTATTAACCATCAACCACCACTTCGTGAACCCCTTGCCATCACTTTAACCCCGATTTATACCTTCATAAGTCGTGGATCATCACTTCAACAGCTACCACCATCACTTCTCATCCGTGAGGCATTACTTCACAACCCAAAATTACATGTCGCCAAACATAAACACCACAATGGACACACGACACAACTTTATAATCCACAATATTTGCCTTAAAACAACACATTTATTCCTTATACAGCACACCATACATGGACACACGTCAAAGAAAAATATGACATGTCGTCAACATGATACGCTTGTGTCGCAGGCGAGAATGAACTTGCCGCGCTAAAACGTCATATTTAATGAATCTCTCACAGCGCCCTCTTCACAGGTATTACCTCCCATTTTATCTGGTATATTCCCAAAGAGAAAGCAATTTTCTCTCTAATTCTCCAAACTCTGTATTTAATGCACCTATATTGTACACTCACGCAGCGGGATTTGAACAGCATTAAAGGTTCCTATATTGTACAGTCATGAAGCAGGACCTATACTGCATTAAAGATTTTCCGTCGAACTTTGCTGCGGGATACAGATGGCTTGTCACATGATCAAATCACGTGACATGGGACACGCTTTGAGACAAAATGGCGATTATCAATGTATCGTTATGGCAACAAGCTTGGCAAAAAATGTGTTAAATATGTTCTAGATAGATATCTCTCAAAACTGTGATAACACCACCCACTTATGTGAAGTCCTGTTTCTGGATCAATTACATCAGTACTTTGATGTTAATAATTCATGTTTCCGTAGTGCATTATGTTGAGTTGTTACATCAAACAGGCTGTAGAAATGTGTAAATAAAAAGCTTTAAGCAGTACCTCATGTATATGTGTTCTGTCTATTTTGTACTGATGTGTTTATTTAATTAATCAATGTTTGCAATTGACATTATGCAAGTGCAGCGTGAATATCTTCAGATACAGAGACGTCACTTCATGTCTCCTTTTACACCAATGCAGTTGTGATCAAAAATCAAAAATACTTGGTAATTATAAGAGTCACTCGTTTGATTACGGTTACCGCCGAGATATCTCTGTAAGCTGCTTAAATACCATACTCTTCCATCTGCCTCCCTGGCGCAGCAGTCTAAAGCGCTGGCTCATGAATCAGAGGTGTTACTGGTTACCGGTTCGAGACGCACTGTGGTCAAAACATTTGCTGTTTATATTACACCATATATTTGAGAAACTCTACAAATAATGTCTTCAGATCTTTGCTTTCCCATCATCATCTTAGGAAACATATCAGGGTTCACAATCATTATAATTCCTCATAACAGGGTTTACAATTGTCTGTGTAAACCCTCCTGGAGGGACTTACAACGTTGTAAGTCCTCGTACCGGGTGATAATATGGGGACACCCTTCTACCTCGGATACGGTAAGGTTGTGGACCCTGATAGGAAGGAAAAACCCTGTGACTATCAGAGTCTACAACCTTACCATATCCGAGGTAGAATGGTTTCTCCATATTATCAACCGTTTTTAAGTATAAAATACGCTTTGTTATCGCGTTATCGAACACCCCAAATTATATATAGGAACCTGCACGCTAGAAGCCACATTTGTGGCCCAAAGGATTTTTATTTATTGACACGTCACTGACGTTTGACCCTTTGACATACATACGACATAAGTGTGTGACAAAGTTCTGTGATTCATGAAAAAGTTCACATTTTCCGCATCAGAAATCATTGGACTTTCTCGTGATGTAATTAGTATCTCTGTAAAATTTTATTTGATTGAGAAATGACGAATTAGATATCTTGAACGTATTTTCAATCACAAAATTGCCTGCAGGTGCGTGTTTGACGTCGTTATGAAATTGTTACCTATTCGATTCAAAGGGTTGAAATTATATAGTAAGTGCATACCAAATGCATAAATTTTACATCATTATGTCAGAATATTGTCACCTAGCTTATAAACAAATTTAGACATTGAATATAATCTTGTTAGAAAATAATGACAAATTTGCGAAAATATCGGCAAATGAAAACATCAATCGATTACTTTTTGTAAAATCCATGAAAATAAATACAGAAATTCACTTACACATTTTGAATCTCACAATCTTCCAAAAATAAATAAACAGGAATCTGTGCATTGTTTGTCAATTCTTGTTTCCAAATATAGCAATATATTCAACGTGTCGCCAACAGCAGTACCATATCGGCCATTTTTTCAAGGAAAACTGCCGCTATTTCTATGAAGTTTTGCGACGTTTTCCGAGAGCGAAACTTCGACTTACTGTATCGTTTTTTTAGAAATGGTCGTCGATCTGACCATAGAGTGTAATTAATTGTTAAAATTAAACAAATTGACACTAAATACGATGTAGTTTTATAAAAATCGATCTAAAAACAAATAATGAGGTTGTAATAATTATTTCATCAGTTCATAGAGTCAGTGGTCTTGACCCGATAAATTTGCATACGTGAACCCAGCCCCCCGGATGTAACATTGTTTTTACGATTAAAATCACTGTGAGTAAATTTGAATTTTGATTATAATTTATACATATATGAAAATTAACTGTCATATCCTACCATTATCACAAATTATGATCATGTATGAGTTTATGTAATTACATTTGAAGTACGAAATGTGTTTGACATGACATGGACCGACTTTCTGATCTGCGATTTCACAAGTTGAAATGGAGCCGTGAAACAGTAGCAGTAACCCTATCTCGCTAAAATGTAAATTACGAATAAATAAGTCTCGTATATCAGTCTGATTAAAATCGACCTTGTTCCGAGGGATAAAATTGGCAAATTTATGCATCTACCGGGATGCGAACAGGTTCTGTAGATTCCTCGCCACAAGGTCTGAGAACACCCCGTATCTATAGGCGTATGTTCCGAACCAGTTTAGCACAGCCAAAGCCCAGTCAAATAGCTGACCAATCACAACGTAGTTTTTAAACGGTCACTGTTTTGAAAGCATTCGGAACAGACCAAAGGTAACTGTTTTGAGTTATCTGCCCCTAGCTTCTCGCACCGAAAGCATTTGTTGGGCGTCTTTTGATTGGCTACCTGAATTGCGCTCGACCACGCGAGTCTACGGGCTGTTTTCAGACGGTTTGGCGTTGAACCTACTACCGATATATGAGTTCGTATCCCGGTAGATGCACTATTTTGCAATTTTTATTCCACGGAAAACCGTCGATTTTAATCAGACTGTCTCGTATATGTGAAATCATTGTATGAATACAATTGCTAAATGATTCTTGTTGATTTTTTTAAAGTTTTCATTTGGAATTTGATAGAAATTATATCCGTTTTCAAACGATATCCTAGATAGACGCGTCAGTTCGAATGTCATTGCAAATGGAGGCCATTGTGTCGTCTCGGCTTGTTACACAATATTTTGTTCTGATACGAATTAAATGATTGCACATGTTATAACATCCGTGAAATTAACAACAATGACAAAAAAATACATTTCAAACAATAAATGTGAACAACTAGTCTTTGATTCGGCGAATTTACAGTGCAGTGACAAGCGAAACATTATTGGTCACATGATCCGTTTGTACCACCGAGCTCGTCACGTGACATTGTTTACAAATACGACAACGCTACCCGAAGGAAATTTTTATTGTATTTTTCCACTTTTCAAGACCATGTTTACATTAAATATTCAACAGACATTTGGAAACATGTGTTCTAACTTTGGTTATAAACGGAATATTTACAAAATGGTTTAGATTATTAGATTTGTTTATTTGAACAAATCTGTAATCGGCGAAGGAAATGCATAACAATGGCGAGCGTCGAGTGTTTGTTGACTGTCATGTTTCGCGATATCGATGAATGATTGACCTTGGAATATATAAAAGCTGTAATGTCATATGCTTATATTTCGAACACAGAAAGGTGAATAGATGTGTTAACCTTTCGTGTACATTTTATTACGATTGATGCATTATTTTACAAATATTTCTCACGGAAGTAAATGCAGTGGTCATTGAAGAATATCCATTGTTACAAATTACGTCGAAATTTTATAAATACTACGGAGATTTATGACAGGCTCTTGTTTTCTGAAAGAAAAACACATATCATCAACATAATTTTTTTCTGGTTTAAAATTTAATTCTGAACAAAATGGTGTAACAATTAGGCTGCATAAATAATTATTGTCAAAATAATTCGAGTTTGTAAAATGTATAATTTTAGAACTACTGTATTTTTTCATTTTGTCCATAGACAAGTGTAAACATAATTGATATTTGAAATATATTACATAAGTTAATATTTTTTCATGACAATAATAAGTTAGAAAAACATGTGATTCAGTTATTTATTTTAATTATTTTAAGATTATGTTAATTACTAAGGCGAGAAAAACTTTAAATGAAGGATACCCATGTGACGTAATTGTTACAATTTTACAAATCTGACGCTCTCTGCAAAAACCTGAAAACAATCCAGCAGGCTCAAGGTTAAAGTCGTTCGTAAAATCCTTCTTTACAGGCTGAATCCCAGTACGGCCAAGATTTCCTCTAGGAGGGTTCTGTCGGGGTATTTTTTTGTGGAAACGAAATTCGAGAGGATATCGTCGTTTACACATATATGGCACTAATAAATAAATAAAACACATTCAAGTTAAAAGATATTAATAAGGTAATATTTTGATGAATTCATATTTCACAACTTAATAAATACAAGCGTACATTTGTTGAAAAATAAAAACAATGAGAACTCGGCGCTGCGAGTGTGGATAAGTTTGCTACGGCCTAACAGCAAATTGTTTATTAGTTTTATGACACACTATGTGTTACTATGTGAACTTTCTATCAGTGTATATCTTTTAGCATTAAAATGTTGTAAAATTAGGTAAAATATAGCGTGTTTTCATTTCACGTAATGCACAAAATCGAATATTGCGGATTTTGCCAACAGAATGGCCCCTTTAAGGTTCTTCTTCACCGTCTGTCTGCCTTCCTGCATGGCGCAGTAGTCTAAAGCGGAAGCTCTCGAATGACTGGCCTTAGAAGGTACGAGTTCGAGACGCACTTTCGTCAAAACATTTGATGTTCATATTGTACTATATATTTGCGAAATTTGTATAGTTTCTTCAGATCCTTACTTTCAAGTCGTCATCTTAGCAAATATATCAGGGTTTACAATCATTGTAATTCTTCCTAACAGGGTTTAATCGTGTCTGTATAAACCTTCCTGGAGGGAATTAATACAGTACGATAACAAGCATATGCAACATCTAAACTCATTGCCCTGCTGTTTATGTACCGTATTTCCTCTACTAAGCGCCCGGGCGTTTTTTTCCGCACCCTTTGACCCCCCGGCGCTTATTAGAGACCCGGCGCTTATTGGAGACCCGGCGCTTATTTAGGAGATAAACCTACTGTGTTTGAAAATCAGAGAGATGTTATACTGGATTGATAGCGAGTAATTTAAGATTGAAACCGAACGCGTAGCTCAACTGCATAAGTGTCGCTATTTGAAGATCTTGTTACTGACGATGTTTGTCTTGCTAATCTATCATTAAATGTAGCTCTAAACACGCTACAGGAAAGATTAATTTGATTAGTATCAGTTATTTTGATTTCCACAAGTAGAGCACACTTTAGAATCGGCCGTTTGTTTGGATAGATTGTGACGTCACAAGGTAGATGCGTCAATACGCGGTGAAGCGGCGCTAAAATCAGAGGAGGTTCAATCCAGAATTGATCACGTTTGATTTTCTTGGAGAACCAATCAGAATCGAGTATCCAATGTCAGCAATGTCATGGTAGAATTATTCATAGAACATTGAAGTTAACTAAGGGTGCATTAATCTAATGGTTTAGACCCGGCGATTATTTGAGATCCGGCGCTTATTGGAGGCCCGGCGCTTATTTTATCAACTACCCTTGACACACCCGGCGCTTATTAGAGGCCCGGCGCCTATTGGAGACCAGGCGCTTATTAGAGGAAATACGATACTGATTATAAAAGCGATACCTACACCAGACAGTGAATGGAGCTTTCATCATGTAAAATGAAATTCTGTTGCAAAGTATAAACACTCAAATTGTTTCAACATTCTAAACCATGATTCTAACTTACCAAAAGACACGGCTCAAGGCTTAATGCATGTTTATAATCTTTTTTATATTAATAACTCGACAAATTCAAGACCATAGGCACCGATGGGGCTGTTTGAAAGATATAAATATATTGGTAATTACACATAAACACAATGAATTAAAGTCTTGATATTTGTTACTGCTTGTTTACGCTGAATATAATGTTAAAAAATACAGTGACTGTCGTAAATATCTGTTTAAAATTCATGTCAACATATATATGATTTTCAAGGAAGATAAAAGTGTATTTGACTGTCAATTAAACAGGCAGCAATGACCGGTCCAGTGTTGATATAATAACACAAAATGGGACTTTATCCGTCACCTTCTGTTTAAGTCGAAACAAAAGGGTTATTCAAATATTAGCTGCCGAAATTATTTCACAATTTAAGGTCAATGGTTAAAACTCCCGCGAATTCTTTGAAAAATAAATAGGTCAGCCAATGAGGTGTTTCTGCTCATATCGACAACTCTGGGTCATAGGTCAAACATAGCTTCGCATGTTTTAAAATTACTTGTATGGTTTCTATGGGAATTCTGAGGTATGACATATTTATGTTATGTACATGAGTAGTGTAATTAACTATCAAAGATACATTTATTTTGATTAATGAAAGTGAAAAAAGAAGCAATGAAACAAACTTGCCTCGACCAATCACAGTACACATACTGATATCGTACGGATTTGTGATTGTTTCAACACCATTTATGAAACAGATATATAAATTATATATGATAATCATATGTTATCTTTTCTGTTATTATTATCATAAATAAAATTCTGAACCAAAGCTTCAAATTGTCAACGTATCTTGTTGCATATATCCCATTCTACTGTGCAGCAATGTGGGACGACCTCCCATAGTTTTGCGAACATAAACAATACCATTAATATTTCTCATGATTAGTCAATCCATTGACATCAATATAACGATAAAGTAATTACTCAAGTATTAATAAGATTTGGATAAATTAAAATTTTATTGTGATATTATAAAATGACTCTTTGTTGAGTAATAATTCACTGATTCCTTCGTTAGTTGATTAAGGTACTATGATGTTGAATGCAGTCAGAAGTTATCGTCCAGATGTCTAGTTATATTAGTCAATATTATTTAATACACCAAGGACTGATGATTAAACGTACATGTAAGGTGAAATGAAAATTTAACTGGCAATTGGTCAATATAACAAGCGTAGAGCCCTAGTTTATGGTTATGACACACGAGGCACATGCACAACCAGATTATGTATAATACATTGTTGGAACTTGGTCGATAATTCATTTTTTTGCTTTTGAATGTTGAAAACCGGACAGGTAGGTTTTCATCCGGGCTGGTGAATTATTTCACCAACCAGTCCGGCTGTCTGGCTTTCATTTTTGAGAGTTTTCTACACTGGTTTAGTTCTCCTCAGATCTGACACTTGAAATCGGGTTCCTTATCACCAGTTGAACAGTGCGAGGGTCTGCGACCGTTACATTTACAACATGGCTTCTATGGGAATGTCTGTAGACGGTTAACATGCAGTGTCCGTATTCTGACATGTATTAACTATGAAAGGTGGCATTGCGCAGTATTTCACAGCTTTACATCTCCATTTCATCTCGTGTCATCACCTTCCTCCCAAATCTTTCAAACATGATCCAGATTTTTCCATTATAATTATTGTTACAGATACTGTATTCGATCTCTTTTATTGTCCAAATTCTTCATCGACAGGCTTATGGTTTACAAGGCGTGTCGCATGAGAAGGGATATCGTATATAGAGTATGTACTGTATAGATAAAAAAAAATTCACTCTTGTCAAACACTGGTATTTAAAAAACACAAATGTCAAAATGGACATGCTTCATTCCATAAGGACATTACCCTAAATTGTGTCGTTGGGTGAGGGGTTCCAAAAGGTTGATAGGATGATTAATTGTCAAATTCAAAACACTCCTCAAAGTGCAAAAACATGCACAAAATACTTCATGGTCAACCATGTTTACAGCATTTAGGAATGGCACACAGAAAACATTTTATGGATAACGATGTTTAGCTCATCAGGCATGAAAGGCCCGATGGGTTTATGACATGGCACCGCGTCCGGCGTCCCGCGTCCGTCTGTCTGTAAACTTTTCACTTTTTCGACTTTTTCTCCAGAGCCAATAACTCGAGAGCTGAAATTTGATGTGCATACTCCTTGGCCAATGGGTAGTCTACATTGTAGATTCGGTGACTCTGTGGCCCCAAATATGGTAACAGGGGTCACGACCTTAAAAACTATTGACATCTTCTCCAGTACCAAAAGGTCTATAAAGCTTAAATGTTGTGTACAGATTCCATATCCAATGGGGATTCTAAATTGTAGATTTCGTGACCCCGTGACCCTAAATAGGATCACAGGGGTCACGCCCTTAAAAACCTATTGTCATCTTCTCCAGTACCAAAAGGTCTAGAAAGCTTAAATGTTGTGTTCAGACTCCTTCGTCAATGGGGGTTATACATTGTATATAAACCTTACTCGCCACGACCAAAAGACCTATTTTCATCTCCTTCTCCATTACATCAAGTACTTGAAATGTGTTATACCTCTGATAAATACTTTTTTAAATTTGGAAATTCATTTAGTTTATTGTGTAAACCCTGATTAGCTGCAGAACTAATGGCTCTTTTTTCAACAATAATATTGTGAGGAAACTGAATCAAGAAAGAATGGTACTTTGGGTTGATTAGTTTTACAATGAGGATTTGCAGAACAAAGACCAGTCGGCTTTATTGAGGTGGTAGAAATAATCGATATATTAAAAGATATAATAAGCTCAGCGATATCTAGCCTTATCCACCATTCGCTTCTGATTTGTTACACCTACCTACCATTTAAATATGTCGACGTGCTAAAGTCCATATGCCTTAATGATAATAATGATATTATATGATATATGCAATTGGATTTGGTCGTGTACAATTTAAGTGATTTCAAAAGTCTGTCACAGGATGATGAGCATGCGCCTAAGTGAGCCAAGAAAACGGTCCTGACTTAGTCTTTGGGATATGACGTCATTGTGACCATTCTTGACGAAAGCTCTTTTAAGAAGTGGCGACAGAAACGATCAGTAGAAGTTTGTCTGAATCAGAATACCAGATGGCCACTTCCCTAACCTAGGGATAAGAGAGTTTGTAGAACGACCAGCTTGGAGACTCAGTAGCTGTTTCAGGAACAGTGACAATCTCACAGGTCGCCCCTTCGCCGTAATTGAAGCCGACACAGTAGAAGTTGCGTGTACAGGCGGACAGACAATCGAGTTTAGAGAGGTTGTGCTGTGTCTCATAGGTTCCCGTTTGTCTCGTTTTCTCCACGCGGATGTACTTTGTTTTCAGACCTGGTGATAAATTAAACAATACATGTAGATAATGGTAATATTCCCATCTGCTTGAATTCAAAACAATATAAACTGAAATGTAATACCTCTTTAAATGTGAATATCATTAAATGTTATGTGCTCAGAGGAACGTGGTTTGTTTTGTTTTTATCCAATAAGTTTATTATTTTGTGCTAAAAACAACAAACCTGGGTATTTACCGATAATAACGTTATCGCCATATTTTCATTGGTGGGGTCAATTGTCCTATCTTCGATCATAGAAATATGGAAGGGAAAAGGGGTCAGAAAGTGAGCCAAAATGTTATTGTCTACTTTTATTATGCATGCAATATATAAACAATGAAATCAGTTAAGTTTTGGATACGTTTTATTCGTTATTTTGTTTGAACAATGACAAATGTGTGATGTTTCTCTTCCAAACACAATCACTGTATGGGATACGCGACACCGTAAGTTGTCTTTGAACGAGCAAATGTGTTACGTACGTTGTACGAGCGACCAGGTATTTGAACATACGCCGGGAGTTTTTACTGAAGCGGGTTTGTAAATCATTTGTCAAATCTTAAGGAAATCATATTTTTCAGTGACATTTCACATGATATATGTGTTATAGGTTCTGGGTATATCAGTGTAATTATTTGTATCGCAAACCACCAAATAACTATATAATTTGGTACTATCTAAAACTGGTATAAAAATCAATTTGCTAGCGCAAAATTATTGCTTATGTGCCAGAAAAATCAATTAATGAAATAATTAAATAGTTTGGTAAATGGATTTTAGTGAAAGATTTGGTTAAAATAAATTTATAAGACATTTTCAACTGCGACGGTTTTTTAACATGCTTCGGTCTTAGAACGGGTTGTTACGGTATTTGATTAATTCAGCCTGACAAGTCGTAACTGTAAAGAGCGTATTCTTCGCAAAACTTGTAACTTTCGTGTAAAGTTTTCTTATTTTTAGCTTGATCTTTGATTTTTCACTACAAGAAATGGAAGGTTCACTCCATCAATGCACCGTAAATTTAAGCGACCTGAATGTCAGTAATGTTGAGGAAATCGAAGCAGATTTCACATCAAATACACACAATGTCATTTCAAGCACACCCAAGTCACGTATATTTACGTGTGAGAAAGATGGGTGTGATTACAAAAGCACACGCGTACGACTTTACAACATTCGACGTCACATGGGATACAAACATAATCACGAAAAAACATTTAATTGTGAGCACTGCAACATATCTTTCGTGACAAACTATGAACTAACTACACACAACAGAGCAACCAATTTGGATGATTTGTTGTGTCCTGAATGTGGGAAAACATTCAAATCCCGCTCAGGCCTGTTTTACCTCATAGAGTTTTTTTGTGTCACACATGAAACGGTGGATTTTTCCTTTAAATAGTCTGATACCCGTTCTCCAGAAACATTTCACAGTATCCGAATAACGCATATTAGTGGAAGTATCACAGGAAAACCACCGCATAAAACATCCACAAATAGTTGAAAAGCTATATTGTGCAAAGGAAATCTATCCTCAGAAACTATAGTCTTAAAAATGTATGAATGTCTTTAATGTATCCATGCCTAGTTTTTCTGCAGCTTGGTTCAAATACTCGTTTAAATTCAAGGTTTCATTATCAAATTCTATTGATTCAGAAAACTTGTCTGCTTTCTTTGTTGGCGGCTCATCACTTACAACACGCACACTTCCGTTTTCATACTGTAATGTCCGCTTTTCGACCAGAGAAAACTGTGTGGTGTTGTAGCATAACGTTTGGTAATAAAAGCGTCCAGTCTTGTCACACAATCTTTTTTCACCTAAAGATATCTCATCAGTTTTATGATTGTCAGAAATGTGATTTAGAAGTTTGTTTATGTTGTCTTCATTGTAAGCACAATGGTTGCAGCAATAAAGGCTCATCATAATCTGCATTAAAGGTACATCCATTGTTTTGTTGGGGGTCACATATTGCAAACGCCATAAATGGTATTACTATATCGAGAAGTACCGACTATTACCGAAAACTACCATTTTGATGATAGTAGACTTAGGATTTTGACGATATGAAGGTAAAAGTAATGACTTCTGATCGAAAACCGGACAATGCACAGTGTGTGGCGCGCGTCAATGAGTCAAACGCAATTTTGTAATGTTATTGATAACAGACAAAAGGACAAATTTGAGTTGATAATGTTTAATAGGTCCCATAACCACTGTGCATATAAATGGGGCGTGCAGTTTCGGTTTCAGTACATGTATAATTATGATACTCAATTTTAATTGGAAACTAGTAATTGTGATATATTTGGCGATTGGGGATAAATATGCAAGCAGATCGAATTTATTTGTATTGTAGACAGCACATGTCGTGAGTTGGAACGTATTAAAGCCAAATAAAATTTTATGAAACACGATGGATGTACCTTTAAGAAACAAACAAATGTTTTAGAATGTATACGATAAATAAGCCAAGGTAGTTGAAATATGTATTCCTCATATATAAATGTATGTGAATATTGAAATAATATGCTTAATTTGGATAAAAATGAACAAAACCAACTGCAATGATAAATTCGTTTGCTCGCCAATACTGTTCAAAAACCGTTCTACGCATGCTCTAATACCGTCGCCTACTGTTCAAAGACCTTCGCCCCTGTTTAGAATGCTATTTATTTATTTGGAAATAAAAAAATGGTTTTGTCGGTACTTTTTGTAATTCAGCTTGTGGACAATTACCCAAAGAAAGATGGTTTAACATTTATAAAATTTAAAAAGACAAAATAATAGGTTAAATAATCAATTATTTGTTAAGTGGTATTTGTCCCACAAGATATATATTTATATGTTAAAATGAAACTTACAAATATCCTATTTCAGTTTCATGTCAACCTCGAACCATCGTACAATTAATGGGAATGCTCTAAAAGTCAATATAGCTTACCTAGTTAACATAAACGGCTATTCATTATCATCACCCCTCGAAAAATGGTCTGCTCGTTAAAAAACCTGGTCACTCGTACAACGTACGTAACACATTTGCTCGTTCAAAGACAACTTACGGTGTCGCGTATCCCATACAGTGACAATTCAACAATTATGAGATAACAGTTTTGGTTAAAATGTATTTCAACTGTTTAAGAAACCTTTGACACATGTTAACCGACTCCGAAGTCAGATACACATGTACCAACACTTACTCGTTATATTGCTAAATATCCCTCTTTTTAGATTGTGAAAGTATGGCTCACTGTTAAGGTAAAACATATATATAATGCATAATGATAAGCGGCTAAATTTAGAATACGAATACATTATTCAAAACCGTTATAATTTCAATCTAAACATTTTAATATATCCATTCCAATAAACGGTTTCGTTATGAAATAACGATGTATGCAAACGGGTATCAACAAAATGTATTCTGAAGGCCCCTGCTGGGCAGAAACACAAACGTTATAAGAAGACATAGTTAATGTAAACTTACAAGGGACTAAGTTGAAAACAGCAACTTCGCACAGAGTTAAACGATCGTTATCGTTTATCCGTGCAAGACCATTCAGCTTAACGAAACGAGCTGTGAGATTTCCCTCCACGCATGGGATGATCTGAGTGACGCCCGCCCCTACCGGACCTGGGTAGAGACTGCAGTGTGTGGGGGTGGCTGAAGGATCCACTGCAGGGTTCTCGTTGTACAGCACAATCTCAACGTCGTGGAGTCTCTCAGCTGAAGTAAAAGCAAAGTAGGTGTCTAGTATCCATTGCATGACAGTTAACAGCATACAAACATACTATAAAATCCTCCAAAAACTTTTTTAGTTAAAATATGTGCACAAATGTAATATTGTTGTCATTTATTACAGGAGGCAGCGATGTGCTGCGAACATTAATGAGGACTTTTAAAAGAAATGACCCCGGTGAAGGTGATTGTCACATCGAGCAAAGACCTGCACATTCTAGTTATCAACGTAAGAGCGCAGATGGAATGACCCTAGAGAAACAATAACACGAAATACGAAATCCCAAAGACCCGAAACAAAATCGCGAAGTAGCGAAACGTGCGCGAAACGAAATCGCAAAGGAGAGAAATCGCCAAGGAGAGAAATCGCAGAGGAGTGAAATGGGTATGGTGGCTGATATCTTCCATTCGCGTTTTCGCTACTTCCTTTTATTCTAATCTAGGGTGAAATAGCGAAGTGGTGGTGAGAAGTACCGAGGTTTCGATGCGAAGTAGCGATGCGAAGTAGTGAAGATGCGATGCGAAGTAGCGAAGATGCGATGCGAAGTAGCGACGCAAAATAGCAAAGACGAGAAGGTTTTGCTTCACTACTTCACATCGCCACTTCACTACTTTGCATCGCCACTTCTCTACTTCATATCGCCACTTCGCTACTTCCCATCGCCACTTCGTACTTTGCATCGTTACTTTGCCACTTCATCAGTTTGCCATTTTGCCACTTTCGCTACTTTCCTTCTCCGACCCTTCGTCACTCTGCTACCTGGTCATTTTGCTACTTCGCAACTTTGTTACTTCGCCACTTCACTTCTTCGCATCGCCACTTCGCTTCTTCGCATCGCCACTTCGCTTCTTCGCATCGCCACTTCGCTACTTCACATCGCCACTTCGCTCTTTTGCATTGCTACTTCGCATTGCTACCTCGTTACTTCATTACTATTTTGGCGAGGTAGCGAAGTAGCGAAGACCTGATGTAGCAAAGTGGCGATGAGAATTTCTAAAGTGGCGATGAGAAGTCGCCAAGTGTCGATGCAAAGTAGCGAAGTAAAATTCTTCTCTATTTCGCTACTTCGCAATGTGTTTTCGCTACTTTGCATCACTACTTCACTACTTCGCATCGTTTCATCGCTCCTTCACATCACCAGTTCGCTACTTCACCGTAGATTCTAATAACACGAAGTAGCAAAGACGCGATTGGCAGATATCTATGGCGTGGTGGTACTATTTCGCATTTTTGCTAACACCTGGGTTTCGCAATTTCGCAATTTCGTTTTGACATTTTCGCGATTTTGCGACTTTTTGATGAAATGTTAACACGAAATCAAATGGCCCCTCTCAGCCATCATATAATACTGACTTAGTTACTCTTGCTGATCTCTCATGTAATGGGGCTCTTAAGCACGTTTTGCAAATTCTCTTTTCAAATCTTTTTCATACTAAATTTATATTCTTACGTAAGAGGGTAAAACATTTCATAACATGACCCGATAAACTGAATCCATAGAAATGGTAATCCGTACTTGAAGAAAAGTGTGCCATGTATATAGCAACAGTGGTGTGGAACTCTCCAGTGTGAGAGGTAGAATTTGAGAGCAAGATGAAAGACCATTCCATCATGGTACAATAACCATTTTACTCTGAGTGTTTAGGTTTCGCTACATCAGTCAGATCACTTTAACTACCTTCGAGCGACCATTTTAGTGTAAACACTTATTTACCTTTTCGTGAGCACAACGTGCTACAGCGCTTTAACACTCTAAAGCCAACACTTGCGTGAACAAGTATCAGTTATTTCGATTTCCGAAGTGAAAGAAAACTCTGATCGGATGGATTGTGACGTCACTGTAAGAATATGACCATATTTGGTCACCAACAAATATGGCAGTTATAACATTGTAAATAGTATTAATTATGATATCGAGTACCGTTCACTTGTCAACGATTTAAAGGGAAGTAACTCTTGGATAATTGGTTGCCTGCTGCTATGTTTCGTTGCATGTAACGTAGTTCAAATCGACTTACTTCTGTTCTCGTTTTCCCCAGGAAATTAATATGTTAATGCATCCAATGTTATGTACACTTTCATGTAAAATTAATAGAAATGTGTATAAATTCGTAAAGTTGAACCTCTTGTATTTCAAATTATATGCCCTAGGGCAACAGGGCTTTCCGAGGCTCTTTATTATTAGATTATCCATTCTACTAATGTTACGGATATATCTATTTAAAGTAACAGATGTCATCTTCCTAAGACAAGTCTGGACATATTAAACTAATCCGCGAAGTATTTGAGACATATGTTATTGTCTATAAATGGGGAAATGTAAAGACATGTTGGTCTTTTCCGCGAAGCATTATCACCTCTATAAATACGCCAGGTTTTCAAACCATATCTCATTTCTCAGCTGCACCTGATTCTGCACACATCACTCAGAAGAATCATTGTGAAGCAGATTTCTTGAGAACTTTCCCAGTTTGGTCAGTTGCCTATAGTTTTTACTTCAATGTTGGTATAGCTTTCCAGTTCTCACTATTTTAAGTTTAAGCTGTCAGGGCCATTTTTGTTTGGATGAATGTTTAGTAGAAAATAGGCTCCTTACTCGTATACTGATATCAACTGGTTTATATACTTAGGAGAAAGGTCTTTTCTATAATCAAGAGTGTGAAATGATTAGCATATATCAATTAATTAATAATTTATACCTTCAAAACACGAATTATAGTTTCAAAAGCTTTTATATTACCTATATGTATATTGTGATACATTCATACTTGTTTTTTATCCAAAAATAACTTTGTAGTGACGATAATATCAGCAAAAGCATATCACATTGAAATAGCTATCTCCCTTAATCGAGGGATCGGGTGCCGTCTGTTTACACGTCTATTTTCAGAACACCTCCGCCGCAGCCCTCATTCATCCACATTATTATAAGTAAAGATTCATATTGATAGTAGTTGAAATACATTCCATTTACCTAATGATATACTATTCCCAACCGACGCTTTATAACTATTTAATAAATCACAATAACAAGGAGGTGAAGTGTTCTATAAAGGGAAGTAACTCTGCATCTGATCACCAACATCTCACCCCAACACAAGTGTTTACATACATATTAATGCGATCTATTTTGTTTACAGTTCATGACTCTTCATGATAATTCTTCTAAATATTTATTATTTTGTATGTCGGGGCGTTTTAGTGGTTGTATATGAGAGAGTACATTTATAAATCATAAATGTTTGATTCTATCATACAAACCATCTTCACAACGTCACACGCGTAACGAAAAGATTTCCATATCTTCTCCTTCCGCCCTTGACCTCAACCCTCACATTTTCAGTGCTAAGATTTTAACATACTGCAGGCTAATCGGATAAGCCAATCAGGAGACAGTTGTATTGCCTCTGTGACTGTGTCGATCGTTGGTTCCGAATGTGAATAGGCGATTTCATTGGCTGTATGTTAGCAGATGGTAAGGGACGTAACTCGTGATCACAATAGGTGTTGCTGATTCGTTTCACCACTTCTGCCTAGGTTGAAGGCAAGGTAAAATAATGGAGAGATCTCGATACATTTTCACCTTGCCGTCGGAAGATGCATACACACATGCTAAATGTCGTTTCTGTTACACAAGTGATATGTTAAACTTATTTAAGGAATCTTTTGTAAAATATTTATTATATTAATGTTATAACTTGGATGTGTTCTATTGCTCATATGTTATTAATTATGGCTTAAGTATCAATATGGTACTCAGTGTAAAATATAATGATACTGAGGTTTCTTTTATTTATCTGCAGAAACATGGCATCTCAAAGAGTCAACAATACTTTCACCTGTAGAGAGTGACGGGAGACGTTCACTCATAGTCAGAGTCTCACTCGCCATAAACGAACAGCTCATTTGCAGAACAAATTCAACTGCCTACAATGCAACCTTACATTCACCATAAAGGATAACTAGCAGTGTCATATGAAAAATGTCCATAAGCAAACCAATTAGGGGTGGTACTGATCAAGACAATAAAATTGAGGATGGATGCAATTTACAAGCTTTTGGAGGTACAGTACGAGTTTATAAAATACCAGCCGAGGCTATGGCCATGATGTTTTTGAAAAATCATTACGAGGACATGAAGAGGGTATTAAAGATGAATGTTAAAGAGAGAAGAGGACTAAAATGGTACCTAGCAATCAAATTGAAATCGAATTGAACTGTCGCCAAGGAGATGTGATCAACACAGCTGAATCTGTGTTCAGAGGGAAATGTCAGGTGTCTCTTAAACTTGAAGATCTGGAGGAGGGGTTGAGGGAGTCAATGAACAAGATATACACTTCCTTTATTGAGTACCAGCGATTAACTGGACAGTGGATAAAGTGTTAGAGTTGAACATTCACATGACAAAATACCGCCCACTCAGAGCCTCCAGCTATATCCCACTTCCTATCAAGTTGAAATCAAAACATGCCATCATTAACGTGAAAAAACAGGGATAAGAAGTGTTTCATGTGGTCCATACTCTCAGCATTTCATCCTTCAAAACGAGATGCAGAACGTGTCACAAAGTACAGGTGCTACACAGCTGATCTGAACTTTCAGCTGATATCATCTTTCCAGTCAAGTTAATTGACATTCCGAAGTTTGAGTCCCTGAATCAAATCTCCCTCAACGTGTTTGGATATGAGAAGTATACCCCCTACACATTACCAAGCAACAGTTAGAGAAACATGTGAATCTGTTGATGATCTCTGATGTTAATAAGACACATTATTGTTAGATAAAGGATTTAAACCGTCTTCTGTTTGATCAGAAGTCTTGTAAAAAATGCCCCTACTGTCTCCACGGCTTCACCCGTCAAGATTTATTGAAAGACCATCAAACATATTGTCAAACCCATGGCCCTCAGCGCATTGAACTGCCAAAGATAGAGGACAAGTGGCTTCACTATAAAGATGTTAGAAATCAACTCAAAGTTTTCTATGTTGTCTACGCAGATTTCGAGTCACTCCATGTCCCTCGAGTTCTTCTAAAAATCCAAACTCAAAAGTCCTGTGGTATACCTTGGAGAAGATGCAGCAGACAAGTTTGTCGACGCGATGGTCCGAGAACAAGAAGAGATCTCCGTTGACGACTATCAACATGCACAATTAGTATGGGAGATCTTTGGAATAGAGAACTTGGGTCAATATCACGTCTTAAGTGATGTATTAGCACTAGTGGTATTTTTTTAAATTGTTCGAAATATCTGTTACGAAGCATATCAATTGGACCCGGCCCACTTTTACACCAGCCCAGGACTTGCCTGGCAGGCTGCTCTCAAAATGACTGGCATTCAACTTAAGCTTCTCACGGATATTGACATGCATCTGTTCATTGAGCAAGGACTGTGGGGAGGTATTTCCATGATAACACATCTTTATGCCAAAGATAATCATCCTGGAGTTCCTGTTTATAATCCGAAACAGGCAAACAAACACATCATGTATTTAGATGCCAAACATCTTTATGGATGGGCCATGTCGCAACCACTCCAAATCTCTGGCTTTAAATGGATAGATGAAACACCTAACCTCAACCAAATACCAGATGATGCCCCAGAGGGATATATTTTAGGTGGATTTGTACTATCCTTGGGAGCTCCATGATACCCACAACGAATATCCCCTAGCCCCTGAGAAGGTGATGGTTAGGGAGGACATGCTTTCGCCCTGTGCCACCAAGCCTTTTAGAAGAGCTCAAACTCAAAGGAACCAGTATAGTGAAACTTGTTCCCAACCTACAATCGAAACAGAAATGTGTTGTTCACTACATACATTTAAAGTTTTACCTCACTTTAGGCATGCGAGGTACCAAGATGCACAGAGTGCTGAAATTTAAACAACAACCATGGTTGAAGCCATACTTTCACTTTAGCACTGACATGAGGAAAAAGGCCGAGAACGAGTTTGTTCAAACTCATGAATAATTCGGTGTTTGGCAAGATGGTGGAGCATTTGAGAAAAAGTGCGGATGTCAAGTTGGTTCAGGGTGAGAAAAAGGCTCAGAAACTAGTTGCCAAACCCAGCTTCCATGCCTTCTGCATCTTTAATGAGGATTTGGTCGCCATCCACATGCTGTAGTAACGTCTCTACCTCAATCTATGTAGGATTCTCCATATTGGACATCTAAGATTTTGATGTACGATTTCCATTATAACTACATCAAGTCTTGCCTGTTATTCAATGACACAGACTCTCAGTGTTACTGTATCCAAACTGAGAACATCTTTGATGATGTGGCAAAAGATCAAGTTCTGTTTGATACATCGGATTACCCCTCTGACCATGCTCTTTACAGCTTAGAGAACAAGAAGGTATTTGGGAAAATGAAGGATGAGACTTGAAGTCTGCCAATCCACGAATTTGTGGGTCTAAAGTAAAAAATGTATTCTCTCATGAAGGAAAGAGAGACAGGTAAAATATCATTGGTGGAGAAGAAAACGTCCAAAGGCATCTAAAGGTCAGTGATCAAAAGGGACACCAGACATAACCATTACAAATAGTGTTTATTGGAGAAACAAACACTCATGTCGAAAATGACTCAGATTCGGAGCTAGGGACATGAGCTCTACAACATCCAGCTAAGCAAACTAGGATAAAGTCCTTTTGACGACAAGCGATACCTTTTAGATTATGGGATCACCAGCTTGGTTAATGGACATTGGAGAATCGATCAACTATAAAGGTTGAGAATATTAAGGTTGACATCATTCAAGATTTGAACGTCAACCTGGAAACATGTATTCCTGTCCGATGTGTTCTAAGCGGTATGTATGGTCCCATGATTTGATTCGTCATATGTGTGCAAAACATTCAGAAGATACTGAGCAGCAGCAGCAGCAGCAACAAGAGCAACAGCAGCAGCAACAGCAGCAACAGCAGCAACGGCAGCAACAAGAGCAACAGCAGCAGCAGCAGCAACAGCAGCAACAGCAGCAACAGCATGGTCCTAAAATTCTTCTCCATCATTTCACCTCGACGGTTTCTGGGCCTATTTCCTCTGGAAAAACTATCTCATGAAACAACTTCTTCAAAGTGTTAGCATTGAACCTTTTCCCTAGAGAATCATATGGCTTTACAAACGGTTGTAGCCTTTGCATTTTTTGTACAACATCATTATGAAAACTGTACAACCTCGTGTTGAATTTATACAGGGAATCCCATCAGAATTGGAGAATGATAAGTTTATTCATCCAAGAGATAGGAATGTGATCATGCTTGACGATCTTCTGTCGACAGTTAGTTAGGATCCCCGAATCAACAATCTTTTCACCGAAGGGAGTCACCATAGGAATCTCTCCATCATCGCAATTAATCAAAACTTGTTCTAGGACCCAACTCAATGGCGGAATAATCATTATCTAGTTTTATTCAATAATTCAATAGACAAACAGCGGGTGATGACATTGGCAAGACAAATGCATCCTGGAGAAACGCATAAGTAGATGCAAAAGTATGAACAGGCAATACAATGAGGATACAATGGAATAAAACGGGTAATAATAAGAAACTATTCCACTTTAAAATGTGTCATTTCACTTGTATTAAACTGTTCAAATTTGTGTTAAGGCTCGCTCTTGCTAGGGAAATAAAAAATTCACACTCGTTTCGTAAAAGTCATATGACACACTTTCTCGGGTACTAATCGGTATATATGAAAGGGCGTAAAAGTGAAACGTAATAGTCAATAATGATTAGTTGTAATAAAACTGACAGATCTCTAAGACAAACTTAAGACTCAGGTCAACTCATGTTAAAATGTATAATTCGAGGGAGGAGGGAGTTTTTTTGTTTATGTCCTGTCTGGTAACATGGCATTTCACACTCGTAGCAAAGAAGGGTTTGACTGGTCGGTGTTTTTATTTGAATGAATATTCGCAAAACCTTGTCATAATGTCAAATGTCAAGGGGCACTGACAGGTACACTCGTTGTTTCTTATCTGGACAATAACAGTACATTCTTGTAAACACACGTAGCCTTCTGTACATCAGTGGTTTTAGAGGCGACAATACCTTGTGGATGATGCTGAACTTTTCACTATTGATTTTTTCTGTACAGATCAGTTTACTATAAGTTTTAAAACATTAATGATCAATATCAAAATGTCACTTTCGATAAACACAGCTGCCGGAAAAGCTGTGTTGATCCCTAACTACAATAGCTAACCTACCGCAGCAGTCCTTCCTGTTTGTGATGGCAATGTGGGTGACAGGAAACATCCCCTGCAGGTCCACCATCCAGTACGGGTTCATGTCACCGTAATCCGATTCCCAGCACGATCTGCCAGACCACTTTCCGTTTCTGTTGCCATCGACAACCCTATCAGATCCAGCCCCAGAGGAGGTATATGTTGGTTTCCTGAGTGACAGATATATGCTGGCCACACCTACAAATAGGAAAATCAAATGAAACTTTAGAACAGACAGTTCACAAACGCAATCATTAATGGAGTGTATAACAGTTATAAATTATCACCGAGACAGAGATAGAGTATATGACACAGGTTCACAAACACAATGATAAGTAAAGGTGTAAATAAAGTAAACAAACACATGAGTATTTAGACAATAACTTACAAGTGATATTAATTTCGTAATTCTCGAGCCTTGGCGATATAATTGATATTACGAGGGAAAGATTATCTGTCATTCCCCATCACCAAATGTTCCTTTTCATGTTTTATTTGTATTTTATTTTGATAAATACTTGATATTAGGAATTTTTCAAAAACTAACTTTTGTGTGAGGTTCAGTAAACGGTTTTCTGAAATAAATTTGCGAAATATTTGTGTTAATGTAAATGTTGACGCACAGTTCAGTACATATTACGATATGTCCATTTATATGGTGCCGTGTCCACACACTAGTGTATGCTCATTGCGCTTGTTGTGTTGAGCTAAAACTGCAGCAGTTGTACAAGTAATATTTCCTGACGACATGAGTCTTCAGTGAAGACTTGAATGACTCAAGGGAGATTGCCGTTTTGACTGTTATTTGAAGACCGTTACACAGTGAAGGAGCAGCAAAGCTAAACGATCTGTGGCCGTAGTTCTTGAGAGTGACAGAGGGTGTTGTTAGGAGTTGTTGTGACCTCCACTGTCGTGGTGGTGTGTACACTGAGGTGAGATCAGAGAGCTTCAAGGGTGCTTGGTCATGTAGACCTTGGTTCACAATGGATCTTGAATTCGATTCTCGCTTGGATGTGCAACCAGTGAATCTTGCTATTTTGGAGTGTATTCAACTTCAAAAAGTCCATCAAATAACGGAAAGTTTATTTTGCCAAGGGTGATCTAATCCCGAGAGAAACTCGCATGGTTGAACTGAACCATGTACATTCGTTTAAGAAATCTTTTCAACATTGGTAACACTGATTAACATTAAAGTGAGAGTACTTTATTTCAGTAAGATCGGCGTGCTACAGTGTCTTTAATAGTTCAGAGTAAACCTCTACATCGTTGCAAAACAAGATATGGTTGGGGATTCTTTATTCTTGTTTTTGGAATAGCTAATAGGGCTAATTACAATTTAAATTTATCTGACAATTGTTCTAATTTTTATTTACAGGATGTCGTCATTAGAACGCAGAACTACTTGCAAATATGAGATGTATACATTTACTTGCATTTAACTTCTTTGAGTGGCAGTTTAGAAGTTGGACGACAAATTAGAACAATCATTTAAGCATAAAGACAAACTAAGTTTTTTTTTTTCATATATTATTTCGAGATAAAAAAGTTGTTTATTATTTTTTCTTGTTTAATCACATATAGTTCCAATAACTTTTAAATGAAGTGAAATGAAGTAAGAACTTACAACAGGAGTTACTGGCATAAGTACGTAACTAAGTCTCGTGTTATGTATCATGGTTGATACGAAACAGTAATACCACTTTAGCTTCACCTCTTTGTAGTAACAAAAGAACATGTTCTGACAATGTTGACATTGTTATGCTTAGTAACGTCAGTGTGTTTTGCATAACATTTTATTTTAAAAATTAAGATTGCACCTAGAAAATACATGAATTAATCAAACTAAATTAGGTTTATTATAAGAAAGAGAAACGCCAAAATGCGTGAGTATCCCCATAACCCTAGGCCAAGAATGTAAATGGCAGAAAAGTTATCAATTCGTTATAAAGCTATGTCCTACGTAGCGTATATTCTATGAAAGATATACTAAGTCCTACGTATGAGATTTAACACCTACGTAGGCAATTTTATCTCCTTTATAGGAGATACTAAGTCCTTAGTAGGAGATAGCTTGACAGAATTCTTTTCCATCATGACAATAACAAGCTCCCGTAATAACCCCGTAATAATTCGTATGCATTTGTGTAATTATGTCAACAGTTATAAGAGATGATATACACTGTCCGCCAAAAGAAGTGCCTACCAGATATCTTATCAGATTTCGTAACATCTATTATGAACAGTTTAGCAACATTAGCATTATGAAGTTGCACCATTTCTGCATAATATATTTTAATTTCAGATGACAACATAAGTTTTCAGTTTTCGATCAGTGTTTCGATCAGAAAAACATTTGCAACACATTTTCACACAATCACGGGCAACGATACAGGCACGCATTTGCATCAAAGTTGTCATGACGCTTGGTTACGGTGCGCAATAAATCAACCAGTAATAGCAGTCTTCATTTGGCGTGGTTTTCATGAATGTTATTGACTCGAATGACAGTTTTTCCACGATTTCAATGAATTTTTATATCAATCACTGTTTAAGCATAACGTGGACACCACCATTAATTATATTTCAGAAATTAGTTCATTTTTCATTTTACGGAAGGCGTTTCTTTTGGCCAACAGTGTAAATTTCATATTGTAGTCTACCGACACACGTTGCAAATATTCCACTACAGTCAGTTTAGATGTAGTTAACTTAAATATCATAAATATTGGTACAAAACTGATATAATGGATAGATTTTTAGAAAATTGTAAAATAGATGCATTAGAGTTCGTTCTGAACAATAACATTTACTACGTTGATGGTTGCTGTTGTTCAAAATAATGTTCCAGATATTATTCACAACATAAGGGGGTTGGCACGGTCACCAAAGTTGCGTCATGGTATGCAGCCTTAGTTCCAGGATATCTGTAAAGGTTGTTTTATGAAAAGGTAGGAGATAGACAGGAAAACACAAGAGCACATAGACATGTTTTAGATGATTAATTTGATTATTAGCACATTTTAAACTGGTTTAATTATTCATCTCTTTCATTTACTTTGGAAAAGTGTAAATGTTAGCAGAATTTCCTGAATGTCGAGGTTAAATATAATTCCGGGAGCATTATAAACACAATTATTTTTCGCACATTTTTTGCAGAGATTTTGATTTTCTAAAGTGTTTTTACTGATAAAATATCGTTTAAATTTCAATGTTTGAATATAATATGTTTAATACTGGTAATATTGATCTGATTTAAGAAATGTGTACATGTTCCGTGCAATCTAGGAATCATCACAATCTGCAGATTGTGAGCTCACATTCTGCAGATTGTGAGCTCACATTCTGCAGATTGTTCGAACAATGTAGGATTTACAGATCGTATTAGTCGATTCCTAGATTGTGTGAAGGGTTATGATATTTCATTTACAGACTATATTAGACAAAGTCGATTCCTAGATTATGCGAAGGGGTATGATTTTTAATTTACAGGGTGTAAATGTTGATTATCTTGTCATTGAAGTTTATGAAAACATTGATAATACTTTTAAGGATGAGTCAACAAAGTAAAGTATACTTGTTATCTGCAATAACATAATTATAACAGGATTTTCTTCTTCCAACTGATCAGCTAACCTAGATTTTAGCTTAATTGAGTAAACTAATTTTACTATAACAACATTTGTCACCTTTGATCCGCAAGACTATCTTCAAAGACAGAAACATTTAAACTGTTACTGTACTGTTGCAAAGACTCCAAACAAGTTGTCAAGTAAATGTCACTAATCACTGATCTATACCTTCAAAGATGACATTGTGCTAATGTGACATTGTGATTGTATATATTATAATATATTGTTAAACACGTTTAATAAAAATACTTGAAGACTGTTACTTGTTTCCTGTTACTTTTTTCATAACAAAAACTGTTACTTTTTTCCTGTTACTTTTTCTCAAGCACCTATGTACATGTACGTGCCTATCTTCTAATTTGGGTCTAGGACAAAAGCCACCCGGACATAACCCACCCGGACAAAAGCCACCCGGACAAAATCCACCTAGGACAATTGCCACCCAGGACAAAAGCCACCCGGACAAATGCCACCGAGGACAAAACCCACCAAAATTTTATTAAATTATTAAAAAACAACAACAAAACAGTTTTTAACTAAGTGATCTATTTTCTTACTTGTTATTCTCTTGTTACACAAGTCAGGTTACACTCGTTCAAAACATTTATCAAACCAATATTTTAACTTAGTGATGTATTTGCTATTTACACAAGTCGGGTTCCATCATATTAAACAGTAACATTAGCACTATCTTTATTTGTATGCATTTAGCACTAGAAATATCTATGTGTCCACCAAAACCGTATCAGCTCAAATTAAAAAAGTCTGATGTTGTGAGCTACACTCGGCATTTCTCATATTTATATCCAACGAAGCCCACGCCTTAACAGTAGATTGGAGAAATGAGTTATTAAAATTGGAAGAATGTCCTGAAGCGCATCATATATTATTGGAATTTCGTAAATTATAGCTGTTTACATTTGAAACAGTTGGTGGTACCAATATTGAGAGATATTGTGGAGATAATCCATTTACCATTTTATAGAACATACATAATTCACAATCTAGGAATCGATCCCTGTAGTCGTTAGATGAAATATCATAACCCTTCACAATCTAGGAATCGACCCATGTAGTCGTTAGATGAAATATCATACCCTTCACAATCTAGGAATTGACCCATATAGTCCGTTGATAAGATATAAACAACTAGTTGAGAACCCTTCACAATCTAGAAATCGGCCCCTGTAGTCGTTAGATGAAATATCATAACCCTTCACAATCTAGGAATCGACCTATGTAGTCGTTAGATGAAATATCATTACCCTTCACAATCTAGGAATCGACCCAGAAGTCGATAGATAAGATAAAAACTACCCCTGTAGTCTGTTGATAAGACAGAAAAACTATTTGAGAACCCTTCACCATCTCGGAATCGACCCCTGTAGTCGTTAGATGAAATATCATAACCCTTCACAATCTAGGAATCGACCCATGTAGTCGTTAGATGAAATATCATTACCCTTCACAATCTAGGAATCGACCCAAAAGTCGGAAGATAAGATAAAAACTACCCCTGTAGTCTGTTGATAAGACAGAACAACTATTTGAGAACCTTTCACAATCTAGGAATCGACCCCTGTAGTCGTAAGAGGAAATATCATAACCCTTCACAATCTAGGAATCGACCCATGTAGTCGTTAGATGAAATATCATACCCTTCACAATCTAGGAATCGACCCAAAAGTCGGTAGATAACTTTTTGAGAACCCTTCACAATCTAGGAATCGACTCGTACAGTCTATTAGAGCCTTACACACATCCCAGCAGGCACAAGACGTCTATTAGACGTCTAGATGAGGTCTATATCTGGTTTAGACGTATAACAACGTCTTTTAGACGTTGATTCAACGTAGCCATTTCGACGTTTAATCCTAGATGTTAATTCAACGTCTAATAGACGTCTAAAGTTCGACCAGCACATTTTCATATTTTGTGATGTGTTACTGTGTATTTCAGCTTGAAGTGTTGTTTCCTTCAATATGTGTGTATAGAGTGACCTTTCTATTATTAATTGAGTAAAATTAAAAAAAGGTATGTTGTTTTTAATGCTTTTCCAATATATTTTGTAGATTTGAAAAAATATTTTATATTACATATAGTTTAAACTTTGAATAAACATTGACATTATGTAAAAAGCATGCTCAAAGTATTAATGTATTCTTTTAAAAATATGTAAAAGTAATGATTTATTCTTTTTAAAAATTATTAAAATATTCCCTTTTTGAAGGGATTTGAACTCCAATCCGGTTCGATAATCGTATGTGTAGTGCAGAGTTGCTGTTCCTACACCTCTAGATGTCGCTGTGTATGTTCACGCATGCGCTGTAAATCACAACTTGCGTCGTCTGCAATGAAACGAGTGCTGTCAAAATCATTGAACCGGATGGCAAACGTCGAACAAACTGGTCAACAACTCTCATCGAGGAGGAAAACAAGCCCAAGGAACGTCTGTTAGCAAAGTTCAAAGGATATGAAACAGCCCTGATGAAAAGAGATTGTCCGTGTGACGCCGTGTTCTCGACAACATTTACCGGTATGTAGACCGTTAGACTGCGTTAGTAAAACTGGCGTAGCGTTGTGTACATCGATTCTATGTGAAACGAAATCAAAACAGATTTTTGCCCTATGAAATACAAGACTCGGCCTACTGTAGTAAATAATAAAATGCCACTTATCGAAATAACGGCCTGCACGCCTGCCCGAGGCAGTCAACTTTTCTGTCGGACTGCCTTGAATTTTTCCTCCCCAGCCCGACTGTCTGACAGTCCTCAAACAAGATAAAACTTTATTTTGAATATTACCAGCCATGTCTTCGAGATGTTCCAATAAACCCATCCAACTTCGTAAGATACCGAGAAAAAATCATATTGTGCATCATGACTAGTAAATCGTGTGTTCAGTAACACTGTGGTAAAATTGACAATGGCAGTTTACAGCAACATTAATGGCAATCACTTTTGAAAAATACTTCACACACAATTATATTAATGCCTCTTAAATAGTGTCATTCATATATATTTAAGAATGATCTGCATTTAAATAATTACATTGAAAGTGGCATGGGATTTTCCGATCTATTTTTAGAGTTTGAGCTTACTGAATATTTCAACAACATTCAATCAAAGGCAAATATCCCTTTGTAACTTAATATTTGGTACTAATACATAATATGAAAATCAATAAATAAATAAGATAAATTCAGCTTAATAAATAAAACAGAAACAATAACACAGCATGAGAGTTACGGCAAATGTTCTTGCTTCATGAAAGGGTCAGCCTATTTGTTCATGGGTGAAAGAGGGGGCCAACTTTGAGAAGGAGAGTGAACCATCTTCTGAACATTTGTTTATATATTTATAATAGTTTTCGTTTTGGATACTTTGACAACAAAACAATAGATAAACTATGATTATAGTCTTACATTTTCAATATTATATCACAAGTTAGTTGGCACTATATATTACTGTACCCCTTTCACTATAATAGATTGTTCCAGCACAGATTTCATGGAATTCAGTAAACGAATGATTGAAATTTCCTGTCTCAGCTTGAAGGTCGACACAGTTAGGAATTATTCTAATTTAGATTCAATTCAAATGAATTTGCTTATGTCACACAGTCACATAATTGTTAAAACTAATTAAAATCCTGAAATGACACAAAACAGTATGTATAAGTGATATACAGTATAAGGAATTAATGATAACATTTACATGATTGAATTTGAAATTCATAAATTTTTTATTCAAGAATGTTTTCATTCAACATTCACACTGTGTTGATTATTGCCATCTGACTTTTGAAATTTACATTAAGGCTTTTGAACATTTATTGTCAGATCATAAGTTTGAAATATTTACAATTATTATATATCATAATGTTGAAGGTAATATGTTTAAAATCTGCAAATAACTGAATTATAATTTAAGAATATTTAATCACCATTATCGTAAGAATGGTCATTTTGCATTAATCTTGATGTCAAGATGTAGGCTTAGTGTAACAGTTAAAAATTATGTTTAGAGTTGAAAATAAGTTGAATTCTAATAGATGAAGACAACCTGAAACAGGGATTGGGTAGGGGCCATGGGCCTTTGCACATTCAGTCATTGGATGAAGAAATGGCCTATTGAAAATTGAAAGTTTACTGTTGCTATAAAGGGGAATGGCCCATTTAAAATTTTGAAAATGAAAATGAAAAGCCCTATGAATGGCCCATTGTCAAAGGTGCCTCCCTGCTGAAGTAACAGATATTTAACAACATTTTTAAAAGAATTAACATGTTACACCTTTTGTTTTCTAAAGTCAGTTCAAATGAATAACAATGGCTACTGTGACTGAGACAGACTGACAGCTGATGAAACCTTCTTTTTAAAAAAAATAGAATTTAATATTAAAAAATTATCAATATTGGAGTTTAAAATTATAAAATATAATCCAACATTGCGTTCATATACGTGTTAGTTTATCATATTGTAGATCTATGTCAGCCAATCACAGAAAAGAGAAAACAAATTACTTTCAAATAATTTAAATTGTGTATAAAAACATCGGAGAAAAGAATGAAATTGTTCTTTCTAAATGATTACAATAGTCATATACATGTAGTTCAATCTGGCATTACTTTATATGTTTAAAACCAAATATCTATGTACATTTTCATTCAATTAATTATCATTTACACAATGTCACCCCTATCAATTGTAGGTCATTGCTTACAAATAGAACATTAATTAATTTAATGTTATGTATCATGTCCCTGACCCATGAATGATATTACCTGGTATTGTGTATATCAATCGATACACAAACTGAGAATCACAATAAAGTTTGTGATGGGTATTTCAACATGTCAATGTTGCTTTAGTTTTTTTTATAGACTATCATTTTAAATTAAGTAAAAAAACGTTTGTGTCTAAAATGAGAAGATAATAGATGAAATGAACACTTTCAACCATAATCAACAATATAAGCAACATAATGTCAAATTTTGGAAAAAGATGGTCAGACATTTCATAATATTTTCTTGGTTTTGTTTCAGGAAATCCAGTTTGTTACAAGAACTGATGAGAAAGTGGAGAAAACAAATGCCAATTTGACAACACAAAGCATAGAGGTAAAAATAAGTTATTATGACTATAAAATAGATACATGGTTCATTATTGGTTTAATTTTGTGATGAACTCAAGTAAAATTTAGTGTAAGAAAAAAATCCTGTCTTGCATGATGTAAAAATTTCAATATAAATATTAGAAAAACATAAAAATTTGGCAATTTCAGTTTTAAAATGATCATGCATTTGCAGAGAATATTTACCATCTAATTCAGTAAATGTAACATTAGTATATGAAATAAATAAATAAAAAGTTCCTACTTTTAATTTGACAGTTTTATTAATTTAATCACATTTTGTTTAAAGTGATTCAGAATCCGAGTTGTTTATTCAATTTGATAAATTCAAATTTAATAAATGGTTATGTCTTTGAGCATATACAGAACAATTTCAAATTCAGGGCAATCACATTTACATTCGCAACCATGCAGTTCACATATAAATGAAGTTTTCTCTTCCAAAATTTTAAATTTTTATAATTCCAAAATCTTGTATGATGGTTTAATAGATAGAGCCCAACGGGTATCTGTCTTTCCTCGATATACCATGTATATTACCCATATGGGAAGACGGACACAGGGTAGTATTTTTCCTGTAAGTCACATGGGAGTTACACATTTTTCTGGCTTTTGATTGGCTGTTACAGAAAAATAAGAATTTCATTGGTTGCCGGAACTACTTCATTCATCTTTCTTACTTTTCCCGTTAGATAAGATAGAGAAACGAGATGGAAGTTCCTCACAATCTTGGAATCGACCCCTTGAGTCTAATTTAATTTGTAAGTAAGATAGAACAACTATGTGAAAACCCTTTACAATCAACTCGTACAGTCTGTTAGATAGCCTTACAAACAAATTCCTAGATTGTGATCATTCTCAGATTGTTAGGGTCGAACAATCTGCAGATTGTTTAAACAATCTAGGAATGGTGAAATATTACTAGATTGTGAGCCCACAATCTGCAGATTGTGATATACCCTAGATGGTTCGTAACATACATAGCTTCGAGTTACGTTCAATATATGTTTAGTTGTGTTTTGATCAATTTAATCCAGTCTCATGCCCATTACATATGCAAATATGCCTGTTTTATTTATTTATTTTCTATCTCAGAGTCTCTTGAAGTTTAAATGTTCACTCGGTTACCTTAAAGTTTACTTTTACTTGATCTTATTTGTGGGACGAATTCCTATATTTGTAGTTAACAGTTTAAGGTTGACTATAATGCATTTTACATCAATAACCTAAGTGACACAATTTTTCAATTTTCTCGAGAGATGATTTGACGGCAAACTACTGATGTTTCCATTTTTAACTTGTCCCGACTTTTCAACTAATTTATTATATTTGGAAATAGTAATTAACAACGGACGATGTCTGTTAAGGATATATGTGCTACGGTGAGTTATCAACTAGAGTACGAGTAAATAATATGTGTTAAGTTAACACTGTTGGATGACAGAGTACTTATAATGTCATTAGCTCCTTGTGCGATTCATTTGTATTGAGGTAAAAGAGGACGACAACTTACAAGAAAAGTTTCTTAATCATAGATCCAACAGCCAATAATTACCGTACACGAAAGGGATTTGTCCAAGAACGGTAGCAACAGCAATATACATTATGTTGAAATGATGAAGTGCTACAAATTGACAGATTCACACAGTGGTTGATGCAGGGTACAATAAAGTGAAGCAACCAATTATTGGCTTTAATCCAACTAAAGCAACCAATCACTGGCTTCAGTAACATGCATCCAGTGGAACAGTTTAATGAACGTCGGTTTGTGAAGCATGCAATTAGTATCTTGAGAACCACTGTTTCTTGCGGTTAGTCAGACAATATTCAGGCTATAAATCAAACAGGGCTTTGAAAACTGTTAATAACTTGACTGTACTAATTCGAAGAGTGGCAATTACTTTCGAGATAACGATACCTGATCTTTAGTAGCGTCTAGTGTCACAAAGCAATTATTAATGTATCATCTACGTTAACGAACTGGTTGTCAATAAATTTCATGAAATCAATGTTGTATCTGAAACTGAAACTTTATTCACTCAAGGCTACAAGGTAGCATAATGATGTTTACAAGAGTTGATATGATATAAATATATGGACAAAGCATTATCTAAATTTACTTAAGACGTGGCGGTAAAAAATGGACAATTTCATTAGAGTATGGACATTTTTTGTTTGAAATAAAGAAATCGTGTTAAATATTGAAGGCTTCGCAGTATATTTTTTTGGAATAAACTTTTCCCTTAATTTGTTGAAAAAATCACGGCGGAATAGATAATGATACTCATCTCCTATTACATTTGAAGGGCATAATGTACATTTTCTACATTCATAATCAATCTTAGACCAACTTCGAGTTTCCACAGGAAGACGATGATTGGATAGTCTAAAGTGTAATAAATTAAATAGATATCTTTCAGGCAAGTGTTGTAAATAAAAGTCAATATCAGTGTTATTTTTATTTATCGTAATATCGTAAAATGCTTTTGACTTGCCAAATGAAAGCCACAAATAGAGTACCCAAACTAAACAATCTCTTTATTGTTTCCACAGACACAAAAAGGCGTAAATATTGAACACAAAAAGCAAAAGACACATATACACTGTATCTTTGATACATAATACAGTCATGGAAATATATTGAGGGAATTGAGAATGGTAGCTAATAGGCCCCGTTATCTGAAAAGTTAAGTTTAGTTATGTATTTCTTTATTTATGCAAAACAAAACTGTGACCAGGTCAGAAATGAGCAGACATATATTTCATATCAATTTCTTCACATATGCTATGACATCGCAAGATAAAATACAAATGGTAGGTCGCCTCATATTGGGTTATTTGAGAGTATTTGGATTAAGAGAGTCTGCGCTAAACGTAACGGAATGGTACCAACTGATTCATTCATAATACAATTCCTCATTGATATTTAGAACGATCCAATCATAAACCTTCATACTATTAATTACACATTAGGCTCTGAGTTGGTGACATGAACATTTTGTTCAGTATGAAAATCGATAATTATTTCAAGTTAGCCAAGAAACGGTTTATTCTAAGAAAGTTACCTTTTATGTCAGTAAAATGATTTGAAAACTGATATAACTCCAAATAAAGGACAAGATAATATATTTTTAGTTTTCAATTTCTAGTAATTATATGTCACGTTTCGTTATATACATGTATTCTTGTAGTTCTGTGCGGAAAATGTATATATATATGTATATATATTATGCCTGATGATCGCCACACAGTGTGTGCGTGAAACTTTTAGTTGCAATGTGAGTATATAAACGTGTCTCCATTTGTGTGTATATGTATATATATATATATATATATATATATATATATATATATATATATATATATATATATATATATATATATATATATATATATATATAAGGGTATACGCATCGGAACCTTCACATATTATAGATTTACACACTTTAAATAAAGAAACGCATTGGTGAAAGTCAGTGACATATTTCGTGCTTATTCAAACGAGCATATCTCATCTATTGAACCCAGTGAGCCACAACTACGAACAGAGTGACACCTACATGTATATTGTGAATATTGTCACCATGTTGTCATACCAGTCGCTGGGCGTTATACTGCTGAAACGTTTATCCTGGGCCATGTTCAAGAGAGGTTTCAAAGTAATCGCTCAATAAACCCCTCTTGAACGCGATTGCTCCATGTAGCGCTACGTAGCAAGGCGAACAAACTTCGAGGATTTTGCACCGTGTCGTTCAAGAGAGAATGAGCGCTACTTGAGCGCTACATTGAGCAATCAATGAGCGATTATAGGCGCTCGCTGTTATGGAACGGAGCCCTGGTGAAACTGGGTCGTACATGTGAACGAAGAACTAAGTCGATGTAGCGGTTTGCAGCCAGAGTCTTTTGCAGCAGCACTAGTTAGTCCTATACTACCGGTCTATGATATGGAATCCCACATCATAACACTCGCCCCACCGACGCTTTCGACCTGTCGTACGCAGTTGGCTTCGTAGCGTTCATTCATATGTCGGTAAACAAGTTGTCTCCATCAAGAAACTGATCTTTTTATGCCGAAGCAAAATTTCCATGCTCGTAGCCACGATGAAGGGCTCCACATTTCGTTGTTTTTGTATTGAATGATTATACGCTATTCTTTGTCACATTGTCTCATTTAAAGTCAATTAATGTTATATAATTATGGTTATAATGGTTGACAGCCCCTAATAGTTATAGGAATGAAATGTTATATAAATAACATAACGTGTCAGTTTCGATAATTTCTTTGGTAAACTACTGGATATTGAATAGTGTCCATCAGCATTTGCTATTTCTCCACTTGTACTTTAAAATACCAAAGAAAGAAGAATATAAGAAAATGAAATTTATTCAAAAGAGTTCATTCCTTGTGTCTTGAGATATTGGCATGGATAATGAAAAGTTGCATTTATTGCAAATATACACAGACTCTTTCATAGAGTCTCATTCGCCCTAAGGCTGTGCAATATTATTGCAATACCAATATATTACAATACAGAGTTGTGCAATACAGGTATTGCAATACGATTGTCTTATCGCAATATATTGCAATATCAAATATTAAGTCAAAGTTATTCATTTATTTTGTAAAAGGCACATTAACTGGGGAGAGATATTTATAGAGGGGTAACCCTGTTTATCAATCCCCCTTTCCATGTACCATCTGGAAAATAAATACCGTTTAAGTCACATTAACTGTCTTAACTTGTATTAAAACATTATTTTGCAGTGCTAGAATGTGTGTTGAACCGTATTACAAATGATGTTTGTAAAGATCTGAAAGTCATTTTATCAAATGTATCATGTCTAAACTAGGAAAAGAAGTATAACAGTCGAATGTAGAGTTCATTTAGCATGTTGCAATATCATTGGCACTAGTTAAAATGGTTTCTAGAGAATTATCTCATTGTCCGAGCATCTTGCAGTATATTGTGGTACGTATTGCAATAAGTATCACAATACAAACATTGAGGCACTACACAGCCCTAATTCGCACACAATACATACATGGCAAGTATTCTATAGTTTGCATCATGTGTTTGTGCCATTTGATTTCGAAAATACCATAACATCGAACAATATTAATTGTCCATACCTTTTTATTCGCTAAAATCTATTTTCTGTATAGGGTGTCAACCATTTTTACCATGAGTATATTTGGGATCACGATATCTACAATAGTTAGAATTATTGTGCCAAAAGAGAAAAAAAAATAGTTTCAATATTAATCATTCGACAAGAATTATTTACAATATTAATCGTTTTTGTAGAAGGGCTACGTTCAAAGCATTATACATAACAAACATACATCAGAGAGAAGAGTGATGTTAACAATGTAAGTGTGCAAGTTAATTTGGTGATAAATGATTGCAAGTGCATGTCTGACGTTATAGACATGAATAGAATGAAATAACTTTTCACGTTGTTGACAGTTTGCCTAGCAACACTCTATCCTGTCCAGTCCATATAGCTATCTGCTATAATCCTCCGTGTCTAACTGTTTCATGTAACATACATAAACCTGACCACGGGTATTTATGTTTCCTTTTTTAGTTCCTTAAAAATATAACATATCACTAAAACGTGTAGTTCATCTTCCATTACATCAGCTATACAGAGCTTACAAAATCTACAAAATCTAGGGATTCTAGGTATCTTCTTCCGGTAGTTCCGTTTTGAGAGAGCTCCTGTTCTAGGCAAGTAAGTCTGCCTCGTGATTCTTCAGATTTAACATTTGTAATGTATTGTTTTATACAGAAAGTACTGCGTTATTACAAATAGTGAGATCCAAGCATTTTCAGTACTGTAAAAAGTGGGTTATAAGTCGAGAGGTTTAACGTGATAAACTGTGAACTGTATCTTTCTGAACAGGACAACGTAAAAGATACTTTACTTAAATATAAAACCAAAGGATAAAAAACATTGCTTACCATATACCAAAAAGAATTGGCCAAGGAGGGTAGCAACAACAATATACATGATGTTGAACTGGCGACGTACAAGACACTGATTACATCACACAGAGGCTGAACATGCTAGCTACAGTAACAAGACTGAACCAGGTAGGCTCTTTAATAAAACTGCGCGTAACAAACAATCGATGGAACTTTGTGTAAAGAATATCGGTAATTGATGCGTGTTTGCTTTCAGAACCATCAGGCAATCAATTCGGTCGACCTGCTAATGTTTTGGTGTTATTGGTGGAAGAATGACAATTACTATCAATATAAAACGACATTTAGCACAACGTCGTGTCACAAAGCAAATATAAGTGAAATATGTACGTTGAATAAGTATATTTTTACTAACTGTTAAGAAAACAAATTCATAAATAAAAGGGTTTAAGAGAGATTGGACGATGAAATCGAACTCACTTAGGGTCATATGTTTCGACAACAATTTATTGTTTTGACTAAGTTTCAAAATCTATGCATTTTAAGCATAATTTGTAGATTTGAAACTTAAATGTTGTTAGTAACTACACATGTGAACAACGACCATAGGTGCCTATTTGCATCTGAAGATATAAATGTATAGACCACCATGACGAAAAAAGGAAATGTCATAGGTGTAGAAAGACAGCTATTTATCTCAAATGGGAGCCTATTTCATGTATAACTATTCCAAATGGAACATGGTAACACAGATTTGTATCAGTGATGTTACTTTGCGCAACTTGATTTAGCCCTATTTACTTGTGCCAGTTGTCAGAGATGTTACCATCAGTGATGTTATCATTAACTTAGTAACATCAGTGATAAATCTTTAGCAGACAGCTATATGGAGTGGACAGGATAGAGTGTAGGCAGTTAGACACAGAGGATTATAGCAAACAGCTATATGGAGTAGACAGGGTAGAGTGTAGCCAGTTAGACATAGAGGATTACAGCAGACAGCTATATGGAGTGTTCACGATAGAGTGTAGGCAGTGTAGACACAGAGGATTATAGCAGACAGCTATATGGAGTGGACAGGATAGAGTGTAGGCAGTTAGACACAGAGGATTACAGCAGACAGCTATATGGAGTAGACAGGATAGAGTGCAGGCAGTTAGACACTGAGGATTATAGCAAACAGCTATATGGAGTGGACAGGATAGAGTGTAGGCAGTTAGACACAGAGGATTATAGCAGACAGCTATGTGGAGAGGACAGGATAGAGTGTAGGCAGTGTAGACACAGAGGATTATAGCAGACAGCTATATTGAGTAGACAGGATAGAGTGTAGCCAGTTAGACACAGAGGATTACAGCAGACAGCTATATGGAGTAGACAGGATAGAGTGTAGGCAGTTAGACACTGAGGATTATAGCAGACAGCTATATGGAGTGGACAGGATAGAGTGTAGGCAGTTAGACGCGGAGGATTAAAGCAAACAGCTATATGGAGTGGACAGGATAGAGTACAGGCAGTTAGACACTGAGGATTATAGCAAACAGCTATATGGAGTGGACAGGATAGAGTGTAGGCAGTTAGACACAGAGGATTATAGCAGACAGCTATGTGGATAGGACAGGATAGAGTGTAGGCAGTGTAGACACGGAGGATTATAGCAGACAGCTATATTGAGTAGACAGGACAGAGTGTAGGCAGTTTAGACACGGAGGATTACAGCAGACAGCTATATGGAGTAGACAGGATAGAGTGTAGGCAGTTTAGACACAGAGGATTATATCAGACAGCTATAAGGAGTGGACAGGATAGAGTGTAGGCAGTTAGACACAGAGGATTATAGCAGACAGCTATATGGAGTGGACAGGATAGAGTGTAGGCAGTTAGACACTGAGGATTATAGCAAACAGTTATATGAAGTGGACAGGATAGAGTGTAGGCAGTTTAGTCACAGAGGATTATACCAGACAGCTATGTGGAGTGGACAGGATAGAGTGTAGGCAGTTAGACGCGGAGGATTATAGCAGACAGCTATATGGAGTGGACAGGATAGAGTACAGGCAGTTAGACGCGGAGGATTATAGAAGACAGCTATAAGGAGTGGACAGGATAGAGTGTAGGCAGTTTAGTCACAGAGGATTATACCAGACAGCTATGTGGAGTGGACAGGATAGAGCGTAGGCAGTTAGACGCGGAGGATTATAGCAGACAGCTATATGGAGTGGACAGGATAGAGTACAGGCAGTTAGACGCGGAGGATTATAGCAGACAGCTATAAGGAGTGGACAGGATAGAGTGTAGGCAGTTAGACGCGGAGGATTATAGCAGACAGCTATATGGAGTAGACATGATAGAGTGTAGGCAGTTTAGACACGGTGGATTATAGCAGACAGCTATATGGAGTAGACATGATAGAGTGTAGGCAGTTAGACACTGAGGATTATAGCAAACAGTTATATGGAGTGGACAGGATAGAGTGTAGGCAGTTTAGTCATAGAGGATTATACCAGACAGCTATGTGGAGTGGACAGGATAGAGCGTAGGCAGTTAGACGCGGAGGATTATAGCAAACAGTTATATGGAGTGGACAGGATAGAGTACAGGCAGTTAGACGCGGAGGATTATAGCAGACAGCTATAAGGAGTGGACAGGATAGAGTACAGGCAGTTAGACGCGGAGGATTATAGCAGACAGCTATAAGGAGTGGACAGGATAGAGTGTAGGCAGTGTAGACACGGTGGATTATAGCAGACAGCTATATTGAGTAGACATGATATAGTGTAGGCAGTTAGACGCGGAGGATTATAGCAGACAGCTATATGGAGTAGACATGATATAGTGTAGGCAGTTTAGACACGGTGGATTATAGCAGACAGCTATATGGAGTAGACATGATATAGTGTAGGCAGTTAGACGCGGAGGATTATAGCAGACAGCTATATGGAGTAGACATGATAGAGTGTAGGCAGTTTAGACACGGTGGATTATAGCAGACAGTTATATGGAGTAGACATGATAGAGTGTAGGCAGTTAGACACTGAGGATTATAGCAAACAGTTATATGGAGTGGACAGGATAGAGTGTAGGCAGTTTAGTCACAGAGGATTATACCAGACAGCTATGTGGAGTGGACAGGATAGAGCGTAGGCAGTTAGACGCGGAGGATTATAGCAGACAGCTATATGGAGTGGACAGGATAGAATACAGGCAGTTAGACGCGGAGGATTATAGCAGACAGCTATAAGGAGTGGACAGGATAGAGTGTAGGCAGTTTAGTCACAGAGAATTATACCAGACAGCTATGTGGAGTGGACAGGATAGAGTACAGGCAGTTAGACGCGGAGGATTATAGCAGACAGCTATATGGAGTAGACATGATAGAGTGTAGGCAGTTTAGACGCGGTGGATTATAGCAGACAGCTATATGGAGTAGACATGATAGAGTGTAGGCAGTTTAGACACGGTGGATTATAGCAGACAGCTATATGGAGTAGACCTGATAGAGTGTAGGCAGTTTAGACACGGTGGATTATAGCAGACAGCTATATGGAGTAGACATGATAGAGTGTAGGCAGTTTAGACACGGTGGATTATAGCAGACAGCTATATGGAGTAGGCATGATAGAGTGCAGGCAGTTTAGACACGGTGGATTATAGCAGACAGCTATATGGAGTAGACATGATAGAGTGTAGGCAGTTAGACACTGAGGATTATAGTAGACAGCTATATGGAGTAGACATGATAGAGTGTAGGCAGTTTAGACACGGTGGATTATAGCAGACAGCTATATGGAGTAGACATGATAGAGTGTAGGCAGTTAGACACTGAGGATTATAGCAAACAGTTATATGGAGTGGAAAGGATAGAGTGTAGGCAGTTTAGTCACAGAGGATTATACCAGACAGCTATGTGGAGTGGACAGGATAGAGCGTAGGCAATTAGACGCGGAAGATTATAGCAGACAGCTACATGGAGTGGACAGGATAGAGTACAGGCAGTTAGACGCGGAGGATTATAGCAGACAGCTATATGGAGTAGACATGATAGAGTGTAGGCAGTTTAGTCACAGAGGATTATACCAGATAGCTATGTGGAGTGGACAGGATAGAGTACAGGCAGTTTAGACACGGTGGATTATAGCAGACAGTTATATGGAGTGGACAGGATAGAGTGTAGGCAGTTTAGTCACAGAGGATTATACCAGACAGCTATGTGGAGTAGACATGATAGAGTGTAGGCAGTTTAGACACGGTGGATTATAGCAGACAGCTATATAGAGTAGACATGATAGAGTGTAGGCAGTTAGACACTGAGGATTATAGCAAACAGTTATATGGAGTGGACAGGATAGAGTGTAGGCAGTTAGACACGGTGGATTATAGCAGACAGCTATATGGAGTGAACAGGGTAGAGTGTAGGCAGTTAGACACTGAGGATTATAGCAAACAGTTATATGGAGTGGACAGGATAGAGTGTAGGCAGTTTAGTCATAGAGGATTATACCAGACAGCTATGTGGAGTGGACAGGATAGAGTGTAGGCAGTTAGACGCGGAGGATTATAGCAGACAGCTATATGGAGTGAACAGGGTAGAGTGTAGGCAGTTTAGACACGGTGGATTATAGCAGACAGCTATATGGAGTAGACAGGATAGAGAGTAGGCAGTTTAGACACGGTGGATTATAGCAGACAGCTATATGGAGTAGACATGATAGAGTGTAGGCAGTTAGACACTGAGGATTATAGCAGACAGCTATGTGGAGTAGACATGATAGAGTGTAGGCAGTTTAGACACGGTGGATTATAGCAGACAGCTATATGGAGTAGACATGATAGAGTGTAGGCAGTTAGACACTGAGGATTATAGCAAACAGTTATATGGAGTGGACAGGATAGAGTGTAGGCAGTTAGACGCGGAGGATTATAGCATACAGCTATATGGAGTGTTCACGATAGAGTGTAGGCAGTTAGACGCGGAGGATTATAGCAGACAGCTATATGGAGTGAACAGGGTAGAGTGTAGGCAGTTTAGACACGGTGGATTATAGCAGACAGCTATATGGAGTAGACAGGATAGAGTGTAGGCAGTTAGACGCGGAGGATTATAGCATACAGCTATATGGAGTGTTCACGATAGAGTGTAGGCAGTTAGACGCGGAGGATTATAGCAGACAGCTATATGGAGTGAACAGGGTAGAGTGTAGGCAGTTTAGACACGGTGGATTATAGCAGACAGCTATATGGAGTGGACAGGATAGAGTGTAGGCAGTTAGACACTGAGGATTATAGCAAACAGTTATATGGAGTGGAAAGGATAGAGTGTAGGCAGTTTAGTCACAGAGGATTATACCAGACAGCTATGTGGAGTGGACAGGATAGAGCGTAGGCAATTAGACGCGGAAGATTATAGCAGACAGCTACATGGAGTGGACAGGATAGAGTACAGGCAGTTAGACGCGGAGGATTATAGCAGACAGCTATATGGAGTAGACATGATAGAGTGTAGGCAGTTTAGTCACAGAGGATTATACCAGATAGCTATGTGGAGTGGACAGGATAGAGTACAGGCAGTTTAGACACGGTGGATTATAGCAGACAGTTATATGGAGTGGACAGGATAGAGTGTAGGCAGTTTAGTCACAGAGGATTATACCAGACAGCTATGTGGAGTAGACATGATAGAGTGTAGGCAGTTTAGACACGGTGGATTATAGCAGACAGCTATATAGAGTAGACATGATAGAGTGTAGGCAGTTAGACACTGAGGATTATAGCAAACAGTTATATGGAGTGGACAGGATAGAGTGTAGGCAGTTAGACACGGTGGATTATAGCAGACAGCTATATGGAGTGAACAGGGTAGAGTGTAGGCAGTTAGACACTGAGGATTATAGCAAACAGTTATATGGAGTGGACAGGATAGAGTGTAGGCAGTTTAGTCATAGAGGATTATACCAGACAGCTATGTGGAGTGGACAGGATAGAGTGTAGGCAGTTAGACGCGGAGGATTATAGCAGACAGCTATATGGAGTGAACAGGGTAGAGTGTAGGCAGTTTAGACACGGTGGATTATAGCAGACAGCTATATGGAGTAGACAGGATAGAGTGTAGGCAGTTTAGACACGGTGGATTATAGCAGACAGCTATATGGAGTAGACATGATAGAGTGTAGGCAGTTAGACACTGAGGATTATAGCAGACAGCTATGTGGAGTAGACATGATAGAGTGTAGGCAGTTTAGACACGGTGGATTATAGCAGACAGCTATATGGAGTAGACATGATAGAGTGTAGGCAGTTAGACACTGAGGATTATAGCAAACAGTTATATGGAGTGGACAGGATAGAGTGTAGGCAGTTAGACGCGGAGGATTATAGCATACAGCTATATGGAGTGTTCACGATAGAGTGTAGGCAGTTAGACCCGGGGGATTATAGCAGACAGCTATATGGAGTGAACAGGGTAGAGTGTAGGCAGTTTAGACACGGTGGATTATAGCAGACAGCTATATGGAGTAGACAGGATAGAGTGTAGGCAGTTAGACGCGGAGGATTATAGCATACAGCTATATGGAGTGTTCACGATAGAGTGTAGGCAGTTAGACGCGGAGGATTATAGCAGACAGCTATATGGAGTGAACAGGGTAGAGTGTAGGCAGTTTAGACACGGTGGATTATAGCAGACAGCTATATGGAGTAGACAGGATAGAGTGTAGGCAGTTAGACACTGAGGATTATAGCAAACAGTTATATGGAGTGGACAGGATAGAGTGTAGGCAGTTTAGTCACAGAGGATTATACCAGACAGCTATGTGGAGAGGACAGGATAGAGCGTAGGCAGTTAGACGCGGAGGATTATAGCAGACAGCTTTATGGAGTGGACAGGATAGAGTACAGGCAGTTAGACGCGGAGGATTATAGCAGACAGCTATAAGGAGTGGACAGGATAGAGTGTAGGCAGTTTAGACACGGTGGATTATAGCAGACAGCTATATGGAGTGGACAGGATAGAGTGTAGGCAGTTAGACGCGGAGGATTACAGCAGACAGCTATATGGAGTGGACAGGATAGAGTACAGGCAGCTAGACGCGGAGGATTATAGCAGACAGCTATATGGAGTGGACAGGATAGAGTGTAGGCAGTTTAGACACGGTGGATTATAGCAGACAGCTATATGGAGTGGACAGGATAGAGTGTAGGCAGTTTAGTCACGTAGGATTATATCAGACAGCTATGTGGAGTGGACATGATAGAGTGTAGGCAGTTAGACGCGGAGGATTATAGCAGACAGCTATATGGAGTAGACATGATAGAGTGTAGGCAGTTTAGACACGATGGATTATAGCAGACAGCTATATGGAGTAGACATGATAGAGTGTAGGCAGTTAGACGCGGAGGATTATAGCATACAGCTATATGGAGTGAACAGGGTAGAGTGTAGACAGTTTAGACGCGGAGGATTATAGCAGACAGCTATATGGAGTGAACAGGGTAGAGTGTAGGCAGTTTAGACACGGTGGATTATAGCAGACAGCTATATGGAGTAGACATGATAGAGTGTAGGCAGTTAGACGCGGAGGATTATAGCATACAGCTATATGGAGTGTTCACGATAGAGTGTAGGCAGTTAGACGCGGAGGATTATAGCAGACAGCTATATGGAGTAGACATGATAGAGTGTAGGCAGTTTAGACACGGTGGATTATAGCAGACAGCTATAAGGAGTGGACAGGATAGAGTGTAGGCAGTTTAGTCACAGAGGATTATACCAGACAGCTATGTGGAGTGGACAGGATAGAGTACAGGCAGTTAGACGCGGAGGATTATAGCAGACAGCTATATGGAGTAGACATGATAGAGTGTAGGCAGTTTAGACACGGTGGATTATAGCAGACAGCTATATGGAGTGAACAGGGTAGAGTGTAGGCAGTTTAGACACATAGGATTATAGCGGACAGCTATATGGAGTGGACAGGATAGAGTGTAGGCAGTTAGACACTGAGGATTATAGCAGACAGCTATATGGAGTTGACATGATAGAGTGTAGGCAGTTAGACACAAATGATTATAGCAGGCATCTATATGGAGTTGACAGGATAGAGTGTAGGCAGTTAGACGCGGAGGATTATAGCATACAGCTATATGGAGTGTTCACGATAGAGTGTAGGCAGTTAGACGCGGAGGATTATAGCAGACAGCTATATGGAGTAGACATGATAGAGTGTAGGCAGTTAGACACTGAGGATTATAGCAAACAGTTATATGGAGTGGACAGGATAGAGTGTAGGCAGTTAGACACGGTGGATTATAGCAGACCGCTATATGGAGTGAACAGGGTAGAGTGTAGGCAGTTTAGACACGGTGGATTATAGCAGACAGCTATATGGAGTAGACATGATAGAGTGTAGGCAGTTAGACGCGGAGGATTATAGCATACAGCTATATGGAGTGTTCACGATAGAGTGTAGGCAGTTAGACGCGGAGGATTATAGCAGACAGCTATATGGAGTAGACATGATAGAGTGTAGGCAGTTTAGACACGGTGGATTATAGCAGACAGCTATAAGGAGTGGACAGGATAGAGTGTAGGCAGTTTAGTCACAGAGGATTATACCAGACAGCTATGTGGAGTGGACAGGATAGAGTACAGGCAGTTAGACGCGGAGGATTATAGCAGACAGCTATATGGAGTAGACATGATAGAGTGTAGGCAGTTTAGACACGGTGGATTATAGCAGACAGCTATATGGAGTGAACAGGGTAGAGTGTAGGCAGTTTAGACACATAGGATTATAGCGGACAGCTATATGGAGTGGACAGGATAGAGTGTAGGCAGTTAGACACTGAGGATTATAGCAGACAGCTATATGGAGTTGACATGATAGAGTGTAGGCAGTTAGACACAAATGATTATAGCAGGCATCTATATGGAGTTGACAGGATAGAGTGTAGGCAGTTAGACGCGGAGGATTATAGCATACAGCTATATGGAGTGTTCACGATAGAGTGTAGGCAGTTAGACGCGGAGGATTATAGCATACAGCTATATGGAGTGAACAGGGTAGAGTGTAGACAGTTTAGACGCGGAGGATTATAGCAGACAGCTATATGGAGTGAACAGGGTAGAGTGTAGGCAGTTTAGACACGGTGGATTATAGCAGACAGCTATATGGAGTAGACATGATAGAGTGTAGGCAGTTAGACGCGGAGGATTATAGCATACAGCTATATGGAGTGTTCACGATAGAGTGTAGGCAGTTAGACGCGGAGGATTATAGCAGACAGCTATATGGAGTAGACATGATAGAGTGTAGGCAGTTTAGACACGGTGGATTATAGCAGACAGCTATAAGGAGTGGACAGGATAGAGTGTAGGCAGTTTAGTCACAGAGGATTATACCAGACAGCTATGTGGAGTGGACAGGATAGAGTACAGGCAGTTAGACGCGGAGGATTATAGCAGACAGCTATATGGAGTAGACATGATAGAGTGTAGGCAGTTTAGACACGGTGGATTATAGCAGACAGCTATATGGAGTGAACAGGGTAGAGTGTAGGCAGTTTAGACACATAGGATTATAGCGGACAGCTATATGGAGTGGACAGGATAGAGTGTAGGCAGTTAGACACTGAGGATTATAGCAGACAGCTATATGGAGTTGACATGATAGAGTGTAGGCAGTTAGACACAAATGATTATAGCAGTCATCTATATGGAGTTGACAGGATAGAGTGTAGGCAGTTAGACGCGGAGGATTATAGCATACAGCTATATGGAGTGTTCACGATAGAGTGTAGGCAGTTAGACGCGGAGGATTATAGCAGACAGCTATATGGAGTAGACATGATAGAGTGTAGGCAGTTAGACACTGAGGATTATAGCAAACAGTTATATGGAGTGGACAGGATAGAGTGTAGGCAGTTAGACACGGTGGATTATAGCAGACCGCTATATGGAGTGAACAGGGTAGAGTGTAGGCAGTTTAGACACGGTGGATTATAGCAGACAGCTATATGGAGTAGACATGATAGAGTGTAGGCAGTTAGACGCGGAGGATTATAGCATACAGCTATATGGAGTGTTCACGATAGAGTGTAGGCAGTTAGACGCGGAGGATTATAGCAGACAGCTATATGGAGTAGACATGATAGAGTGTAGGCAGTTTAGACACGGTGGATTATAGCAGACAGCTATAAGGAGTGGACAGGATAGAGTGTAGGCAGTTTAGTCACAGAGGATTATACCAGACAGCTATGTGGAGTGGACAGGATAGAGTACAGGCAGTTAGACGCGGAGGATTATAGCAGACAGCTATATGGAGTAGACATGATAGAGTGTAGGCAGTTTAGACACGGTGGATTATAGCAGACAGCTATATGGAGTGAACAGGGTAGAGTGTAGGCAGTTTAGACACAGAGGATTATAGCGGACAGCTATATGGAGTGGACAGGATAGAGTGTAGGCAGTTAGACACTGAGGATTATAGCAGACAGCTATATGGAGTTGACATGATAGAGTGTAGGCAGTTAGACACAAATGATTATAGCAGGCATCTATATGGAGTTGACAGGATAGAGTGTAGGCAGTTAGACGCGGAGGATTATAGCATACAGCTATATGGAGTGTTCACGATAGAGTGTAGGCAGTTAGACGCGGAGGATTATAGCAGACAGCTATATGGAGTAGACATGATAGAGTGTAGGCAGTTAGACACTGAGGATTATAGCAAACAGTTATATGGAGTGGACAGGATAGAGTGTAGGCAGTTAGACACGGTGGATTATAGCAGACCGCTATATGGAGTGAACAGGGTAGAGTGTAGGCAGTTTAGACACGGTGGATTATAGCAGACAGCTATATGGAGTAGACAGGATAGAGTGTAGGCAGTTAGACACTGAGGATTATAGCAAACAGTTATATGGAGTGGACAGGATAGAGTGTAGGCAGTTTAGTCACAGAGGATTATACCAGACAGCAATGTGGAGAGGACAGGATAGAGCGTAGGCAGTTAGACGCGGAGGATTATAGCAGACAGCTTTATGGAGTGGACAGGATAGAGTACAGGCAGTTAGACGCGGATGATTATAGCAGACAGCTATAAGGAGTGGACAGGATAGAGTGTAGGCAGTTTAGACACGGTGGATTATAGCAGACAGCTATATGGAGTGGACAGGATAGAGTGTAGGCACCTAGACGCGGAGGATTACAGCAGACAGCTATATGGAGTGGACAGGATAGAGTACAGGCAGCTAGACGCGGAGGATTATAGCAGACAGCTATAAGGAGTGGACAGGATAGAGTGTAGGCAGTTTAGACACGGTGGATTATAGCAGACAGCTATATGTAGTGGACAGGATAGAGTGTAGGCAGTTTAGTCACGTAGGATTATACCAGACAGCTATGTGGAGTGGACAGGATAGAGTGTAGGCAGTTAGACGCGGAGGATTATAGCAGACAGCTATATGGAGTAGACATGATAGAGTGTAGGCAGTTTAGACACGATGGATTATAGCAGACAGCTATATGGAGTAGACATGATAGAGTGTAGGCAGTTAGACGCGGAGGATTATAGCATACAGCTATATGGAGTGAACAGGGTAGAGTGTAGACAGTTTAGACGCGGAGGATTATAGCAGACAGCTATATGGAGTGAACAGGGTAGAGTGTAGGCAGTTTAGACACGGTGGATTATAGCAGACAGCTATATGGAGTAGACATGATAGAGTGTAGGCAGTTAGACGCGGAGGATTATAGCATACAGCTATATGGAGTGTTCACGATAGAGTGTAGGCAGTTAGACGCGGAGGATTATAGCAGACAGCTATATGGAGTAGACATGATAGAGTGTAGGCAGTTTAGACACGGTGGATTATAGCAGACAGCTATAAGGAGTGGACAGGATAGAGTGTAGGCAGTTTAGTCACAGAGGATTATACCAGACAGCTATGTGGAGTGGACAGGATAGAGTACAGGCAGTTAGACGCGGAGGATTATAGCAGACAGCTATATGGAGTAGACATGATAGAGTGTAGGCAGTTTAGACACGGTGGATTATAGCAGACAGTTATATGGAGTGAACAGGGTAGAGTGTAGGCAGTTTAGACACAGAGGATTATAGCGGACAGCTATATGGAGTGGACAGGATAGAGTGTAGGCAGTTAGACACTGAGGATTATAGCAGACAGCTATATGGAGTTGACATGATAGAGTGTAGGCAGTTAGACACAAATGATTATAGCAGGCATCTATATGGAGTTGACAGGATAGAGTGTAGGCAGTAAGACGCGGAGGATTATAGCATACAGCTATATGGAGTGTTCACGATAGAGTGTAGGCAGTTAGACGCGGAGGATTATAGCAGACAGCTATATGGAGTAGACATGATAGAGTGTAGGCAGTTAGACACTGAGGATAATAGCAAACAGTTATATGGAGTGGACAGGATAGAGTGTAGGCAGTTAGACACGGTGGATTATAGCAGACAGCTATATGGAGTGAACAGGGTAGAGTGTAGGCAGTTAGACGCGGAGGATTATAGCAGACAGCTATATGGAGTGGACAGGATAGAGTACAGGCAGTTAGACGCGGAGGATTATAGCAGACACCTATAAGGAGTGGACAGGATAGAGTGTAGGCAGTTAGACGCGGAGGATTATAGCATACAGCTATATGGAGTGAACAGGGTAGAGTGTAGACAGTTTAGACGCGGAGGATTATAGCAGACAGCTATATGGAGTGAACAGGGTAGAGTGTAGGCAGTTTAGACACGGTGGATTATAGCAGACAGCTATATGGAGTAGACATGATAGAGTGTAGGCAGTTAGACGCGGAGGATTATAGCATACAGCTATATGGAGTGTTCACGATAGAGTGTAGGCAGTTAGACGCGGAGGATTATAGCAGACAGCTATATGGAGTAGACATGATAGATTGTAGGCAGTTTAGACACGGTGGATTATAGCAGACAGCTATAAGGAGTGGACAGGATAGAGTACAGGCAGTTAGACGCAGAGGATTATAGCAGACAGCTATATGGAGTAGACATGATAGAGTGTAGGCAGTTTAGACACGGTGGATTATAGCAGACAGCTATATGGAGTGAACAGGGTAGAGTGTAGGCAGTTTAGACACAGAGGATTATAGCGGACAGCTATATGGAGTGGACAGGATAGAGTGTAGGCAGTTAGACACTGAGGATTATAGCAGACAGCTATATGGAGTTGACATGATAGAGTGTAGGCAGTTAGACACAAATGATTATAGCAGGCATCTATGTGGAGTTGACAGGATAGAGTGTAGGCAGTTAGACGCGGAGGATTATAGCATACAGCTATATGGAGTGTTCACGATAGAGTGTAGGCAGTTAGACGCGGAGGATTATAGCAGACAGCTATATGGAGTAGACATGATAGAGTGTAGGCAGTTAGACACTGAGGATTATAGCAAACAGTTATATGGAGTGGACAGGATAGAGTGTAGGCAGTTTAGTCACAGAGGATTATACCAGACAGCTATGTGGAGTAGACATGATAGAGTGTAGGCAGTTTAGACACGGTGGATTATAGCAGACAGCTATATGGAGTAGACATGATAGAGTGTAGGCAGTTAGACACTGAGGATTATAGCAAACAGTTATATGGAGTGGACAGGATAGAGTGTAGGCAGTTAGACGCGGAGGATTATAGCATACAGCTATATGGAGTGTTCACGATAGAGTGTAGGCAGTTAGACGCGGAGGATTATAGCAGACAGCTATATGGAGTGAACAGGGTAGAGTGTAGGCAGTTTAGACACGGTGGATTATAGCAGACAGCTATATGGAGTAGACATGATAGAGTGTAGGCAGTTAGACGCGGAGGATTATAGCATACAGCTATATGGAGTGTTCACGATAGAGTGTAGGCAGTTAGACGCGGAGGATTATAGCAGACAGCTATATGGAGTGAACAGGGTAGAGTGTAGGCAGTTTAGACACGGTGGATTATAGCAGACAGCTATATGGAGTAGACATGATAGAGTGTAGGCAGTTAGACGCGGAGGATTATAGCATACAGCTATATGGAGTGTTCACGATAGAGTGTAGGCAGTTAGACGCGGAGGATTATAGCAGACATCTATATGGAGTGAACAGGGTAGAGTGTAGGCAGTTTAGACACGGTGGATTATAGCAGACAGCTATATGGAGTAGACAGGATAGAGTGTAGGCAGTTAGACACTGAGGATTATAGCAAACAGTTATATGGAGTGGACAGGATAGAGTGTAGGCAGTTTAGTCACAGAGGATTATACCAGACAGCTATGTGGAGAGGACAGGATAGAGCGTAGGCAGTTAGACGAGGAGGATTATAGCAGACAGCTACATGGAGTGGACAGGAAAGAGTACAGGCAGTTAGACGCGGAGGATTATAGCAGACAGCTATATGGAGTAGACATGATAGAGTGTAGGCAGTTTAGTCACAGAGGATTATACCAGACAGCTATGTGGAGTGGACAGGATAGAGTACAGGCAGTTTAGACACGGTGGATTATAGCAGACAGTTATATGGAGTGGACAGGATAGAGTGTAGGCAGTTTAGTCACAGAGGATTATACCAGACAGCTATGTGGAGTAGACATGATAGAGTGTAGGCAGTTTAGACACGGTGGATTATAGCAGACAGCTATATGGAGTAGACATGATAGAGTGTAGGCAGTTAGACACTGAGGATTATAGCAAAAAGTTATATGGAGTGGACAGGATAGAGTGTAGGCAGTTAGACACGGTGGATTATAGCAGACAGCTATATGGAGTGAACAGGGTAGAGTGTAGGCAGTTAGACACTGAGGATTATAGCAAACAGTTATATGGAGTGAACAGGGTAGAGTGTAGGCAGTTAGACACTGAGGATTATACCAGACAGCTATGTGGAGTAGACATGATAGAGTGTAGGCAGTTTAGACACGGTGGATTATAGCAGACAGCTATATGGAGTAGACATGATAGAGTGTAGGCAGTTAGACACTGAGGATTATAGCAAACAGTTATATGGAGTGGACAGGATAGAGTGTAGGCAGTTAGACGCGGAGGATTATAGCATACAGCTATATGGAGTGTTCACGATAGAGTGTAGGCAGTTAGACGCGGAGGATTATAGCAGACAGCTATATGGAGTGAACAGGGTAGAGTGTAGGCAGTTTAGACACGGTGGATTATAGCAGACAGCTATATGGAGTAGACATGATAGAGTGTAGGCAGTTAGACGCGGAGGATTATAGCATACAGCTATATGGAGTGTTCACCATAGAGTGTAGGCAGTTAGACGCGGAGGATTATAGCAGACATCTATATGGAGTGAACAGGGTAGAGTGTAGGCAGTTTAGACACGGTGGATTATAGCAGACAGCTATATGGAGTAGACAGGATAGAGTGTAGGCAGTTAGACACTGAGGATTATAGCAAACAGTTATATGGAGTGGACAGGATAGAGTGTAGGCAGTTTAGTCACAGAGGATTATACCAGACAGCTATGTGGAGAGGACAGGATAGAGCGTAGGCAGTTAGACGCGGAGGATTATAGCAGACAGCTACATGGAGTGGACAGGAAAGAGTACAGGCAGTTAGACACTGAGGATTATAGCAAACAGTTATATGGAGTGGACAGGATAGAGTGTAGGCAGTTTAGTCACAGAGGATTATACCAGACAGCTATGTGGAGAGGACAGGATAGAGTACAGGCAGTTTAGACACGGTGGATTATAGCAGACAGTTATATTGAGTGGACAGGATAGAGTGTAGGCAGTTTAGTCACAGAGGATTATACCAGACAGCTATGTGGAGTAGACATGATAGAGTGTAGGCAGTTTAGACACGGTGGATTAAAGCAGACAGCTATATGGAGTAGACATGATAGAGTGTAGGCAGTTAGACACTGAGGATTATAGCAAAAAGTTATATGGAGTGGACAGGATAGAGTGTAGGCAGTTAGACACGGTGGATTATAGCAGACAGCTATATGGAGTGAACAGGGTAGAGTGTAGGCAGTTAGACACTGAGGATTATAGCAAACAGTTATATGGAGTGAACAGGGTAGAGTGTAGGCAGTTAGACACTGAGGATTATACCAGACAGCTATGTGGAGTAGACATGATAGAGTGTAGGCAGTTTAGACACGGTGGATTATAGCAGACAGCTATATGGAGTAGACATGATAGAGTGTAGGCAGTTAGACACTGAGGATTATAGCAAACAGTTATATGGAGTGGACAGGATAGAGTGTAGGCAGTTAGACGCGGAGGATTATAGCATACAGCTATATGGAGTGTTCACGATAGAGTGTAGGCAGTTAGACGCGGAGGATTATAGCAGACAGCTATATGGAGTGAACAGGGTAGAGTGTAGGCAGTTTAGACACGGTGGATTATAGCAGACAGCTATATGGAGTAGACATGATAGAGTGTAGGCAGTTAGACGCGGAGGATTATAGCATACAGCTATATGGAGTGTTCACCATAGAGTGTAGGCAGTTAGACGCGGAGGATTATAGCAGACATCTATATGGAGTGAACAGGGTAGAGTGTAGGCAGTTTAGACACGGTGGATTATAGCAGACAGCTATATGGAGTAGACAGGATAGAGTGTAGGCAGTTAGACACTGAGGATTATAGCAAACAGTTATATGGAGTGGACAGGATAGAGTGTAGGCAGTTTAGTCACAGAGGATTATACCAGACAGCTATGTGGAGAGGACAGGATAGAGCGTAGGCAGTTAGACGCGGAGGATTATAGCAGACAGCTACATGGAGTGGACAGGAAAGAGTACAGGCAGTTAGACACTGAGGATTATAGCAAACAGTTATATGGAGTGGACAGGATAGAGTGTAGGCAGTTTAGTCACAGAGGATTATACCAGACAGCTATGTGGAGAGGACAGGATAGAGTACAGGCAGTTTAGACACGGTGGATTATAGCAGACAGTTATATTGAGTGGACAGGATAGAGTGTAGGCAGTTTAGTCACAGAGGATTATACCAGACAGCTATGTGGAGTAGACATGATAGAGTGTAGGCAGTTTAGACACGGTGGATTATAGCAGACAGCTATATGGAGTAGACATGATAGAGTGTAGGCAGTTAGACACTGAGGATTATAGCAAAAAGTTATATGGAGTGGACAGGATAGAGTGTAGGCAGTTAGACACGGTGGATTATAGCAGACAGCTATATGGAGTGAACAGGGTAGAGTGTAGGCAGTTAGACACTGAGGATTGTAGCAAACAGTTATATGGAGTGGACAGGATAGAGTGTAGGCAGTTTAGTCACAGAGGATTATAGCAAACAGTTATATGGAGTGGACAGGATAGAGTGTAGGCAGTTAGACGCGGTGGATTATAGCATACAGCTATATGGAGTGTTCACGATAGAGTGTAGGCAGTTAGACGCGGAGGATTATAGCAGACAGCTATATGGAGTGAACAGAGTAGAGTGTAGGCAGTTTAGACACGGTGGATTATAGCAGACAGCTATATGGAGTAGACAGGATAGAGTGTAGGCAGTTAGACGCGGAGGATTATAGCATACAGCTATATGGAGTGTTCACGATAGAGTGTAGGCAGTTAGACGCGGTGGATTATAGCAGACAGCTATATGGAGTGAACAGGGTAGAGTGTAGGCAGTTAGACACTGAGGATTGTAGCAAACAGTTATATGGAGTGGACAGGATAGAGTGTAGGCAGTTTAGTCACAGAGGATTATAGCAAACAGTTATATGGAGTGGACAGGATAGAGTGTAGGCAGTTAGACGCGGTGGATTATAGCATACAGCTATATGGAGTGTTCACGATAGAGTGTAGGCAGTTAGACGCGGAGGATTATAGCAGACAGCTATATGGAGTGAACAGAGTAGAGTGTAGGCAGTTTAGACACGGTGGATTATAGCAGACAGCTATATGGAGTAGACAGGATAGAGTGTAGGCAGTTAGACGCGGAGGATTATAGCATACAGCTATATGGAGTGTTCACGATAGAGTGTAGGCAGTTAGACGCGGAGGATTATAGCAGACAGCTATATGGAGTGAACAGGGTAGAGTGTAGGCAGTTTAGACACGGTGGATTATAGCAGACAGCTATATGGAGTAGACAGGATAGAGTGTAGGCAGTTAGACACTGAGGATTATAGCAAACACTTATATGGAGTGGACAGGATAGAGTGTAGGCAGTTTAGTCACAGAGGATTATACCAGACAGCTATGTGGAGAGGACAGGATAGAGCGTAGGCAGTTAGATGCGGAGGATTATAGCAGACAGCTTTATGGAGTGGACAGGATAGAGTACAGGCAGTTAGACGCGGAGGATTATAGCAGACAGCTATAAGGAGTGGACAGGATAGAGTGTAGGCAGTTTAGACACGGTGGATTATAGCAGACAGCTATATGGAGTGAACAGGGTAGAGTGTAGGCAGTTAGACACTAAGGATTGTAGCAAACAGTTATATGGAGTGGACAGGATAGAGTGTAGGCAGTTTAGTCACAGAGGATTATAGCAAACAGTTATATGGAGTGGACAGGATAGAGTGTAGGCAGTTAGACGCGGTGGATTATAGCATACAGCTATATGGAGTGTTCACGATAGAGTGTAGGCAGTTAGACGCGGAGGATTATAGCAGACAGCTATATGGAGTGAACAGAGTAGAGTGTAGGCAGTTTAGACACGGTGGATTATAGCAGACAGCTATATGGAGTAGACAGGATAGAGTGTAGGCAGTTAGACGCGGAGGATTATAGCATACAGCTATATGGAGTGTTCACGATAGAGTGTAGGCAGTTAGACGCGGTGGATTATAGCAGACAGCTATATGGAGTGAACAGGGTAGAGTGTAGGCAGTTAGACACTGAGGATTGTAGCAAACAGTTATATGGAGTGGACAGGATAGAGTGTAGGCAGTTTAGTCACAGAGGATTATAGCAAACAGTTGTATGGAGTCGACAGGATAGAGTGTAGGCAGTTAGACGCGGTGGATTATAGCATACAGCTATATGGAGTGTTCACGATAGAGTGTAGGCAGTTAGACGCGGAGGATTATAGCAGACAGCTATATGGAGTGAACAGAGTAGAGTGTAGGCAGTTTAGACACGGTGGATTATAGCAGACAGCTATATGGAGTAGACATGATAGAGTGTAGGCAGTTAGACACTGAGGATTATAGCAAACAGTTATATGGAGTGGACAGGATAGAGTGTAGGCAGTTAGACGCGGTGGATTATAGCATACAGCTATATGGAGTGTTCACGATAGAGTGTAGGCAGTTAGACGCGGAGGATTATAGCAGACAGCTATATGGAGTGAACAGAGTAGAGTGTAGGCAGTTTAGACACGGTGGATTATAGCAGACAGCTATATGGAGTAGACAGGATAGAGTGTAGGCAGTTAGACGCGGAGGATTATAGCATACAGCTATATGGAGTGTTCACGATAGAGTGTAGGCAGTTAGACGCGGAGGATTATAGCAGACAGCTATATGGAGTGAACAGGGTAGAGTGTAGGCAGTTTAGACACGGTGGATTATAGCAGACAGCTATATGGAGTAGACAGGATAGAGTGTAGGCAGTTAGACACTGAGGATTATAGCAAACAGTTATATGGAGTGGACAGGATAGAGTGTAGGCAGTTTAGTCACAGAGGATTATACCAGACAGCTATGTGGAGAGGACAGGATAGAGCGTAGGCAGTTAGATGCGGAGGATTATAGCAGACAGCTTTATGGAGTGGACAGGATAGAGTACAGGCAGTTAGACGCGGAGGATTATAGCAGACAGCTATAAGGAGTGGACAGGATAGAGTGTAGGCAGTTTAGACACGGTGGATTATAGCAGACAGCTATTTGGGGTGGACAGGATAGAGTGTAGGCAGTTTAGTCACGTAGGATTATACCAGACAGCTATGTGGAGTGGACAGGATAGAGTGTAGGCAGTTAGACGCGGAGGATTATAGCAGACAGCTATATGGAGTAGACATGATAGAGTGTAGGCAGTTTAGACACGATGGATTATAGCAGACAGCTATATGGAGTAGACATGATAGAGTGTAGGCAGTTAGACGCGGAGGATTATAGCATACAGCTATATGGAGTGAACAGGGTAGAGTGTAGACAGTTTAGACGCGGAGGATTATAGCAGACAGCTATATGGAGTGAACAGGGTAGAGTGTAGGCAGTTTAGACACGGTGGATTATAGCAGACAGCTATATGGAGTAGACATGATAGAGTGTAGGCAGTTAGACGCGGAGGATTATAGCATACAGCTATATGGAGTGTTCACGATAGAGTGTAGGCAGTTAGACGCGGAGGATTATAGCAGACAGCTATATGGAGTAGACATGATAGAGTGTAGGCAGTTTAGACACGGTGGATTATAGCAGACAGCTATAAGGAGTGGACAGGATAGAGTGTAGGCAGTTTAGTCACAGAGGATTATACCAGACAGCTATGTGGAGTGGACAGGATAGAGTACAGGCAGTTAGACACTGAGGATTATAGCAGACAGCTATATGGAGTTTACATGATAGAGTGTAGGCAGTTAGACACAAATGATTATAGCAGGCATCTATATGGAGTTGACAGGATAGAGTGTAGGCAGTTAGACGCGGAGGATTATAGCAGACAGCTATATGGAGTGGACAGGATAGAGCGTAGTCAGATAGACACAAAGGATTATAGCAGGCATCTATAAGGAGTGGACAGGATAGAGTGTAGGCAGTTAGACACGGAGGATTATAGCAGGCATCTATATGGAGTTGACAGGATAGAGTGTAGGCAGTTAGACGCGGAGGATTATAGCATACAGCTATATGGAGTGTTCACGATAGAGTGTAGGCAGTTAGACGCGGAGGATTATAGCAGACAGCTATATGGAGTAGACATGATAGAGTGTAGGCAGTTAGACACTGAGGATTATAGCAAACAGTTATATGGAGTGGACAGGATAGAGTGTAGGCAGTTAGACACGGTGGATTATAGCAGACAGCTATATGGAGTGAACAGGGTAGAGTGTAGGCAGTTAGACACTGAGGATTATAGCAAACAGTTATATGGAGTGGACAGGATAGAGTGTAGGCAGTTTAGTCACAGAGGATTATTCCAGACAGCTATGTGGAGTAGACATGATAGAGTGTAGGCAGTTTAGACACGGTGGATTATAGCAGACAGCTATATGGAGTAGACATGATAGAGTGTAGGCAGTTAGACACTGAGGATTATAGCAAACAGTTATATGGAGTGGACAGGATAGAGTGTAGGCAGTTAGACGCGGAGGATTATAGCATACAGCTATATGGAGTGTTCACGATAGAGTGTAGGCAGTTAGACGCGGAGGATTATAGCAGACAGCTATATGGAGTGAACAGGGTAGAGTGTAGGCAGTTTAGACACGGTGGATTATAGCAGACAGCTATATGGAGTAGACATGATAGAGTGTAGGCAGTTAGACGCGGAGGATTATAGCATACAGCTATATGGAGTGTTCACGATAGAGTGTAGGCAGTTAGACGCGGAGGATTATAGCAGACAGCTATGTGGAGAGGACAGGATAGAGCGTAGGCAGTTAGACGCGGAGGATTATAGCAGACAGCTTTATGGAGTGGACAGGATAGAGTACAGGCAGTTAGACGCGGAGGATTATAGCAGACATCTATAAGGAGTGGACAGGATAGAGTGTAGGCAGTTTAGACACGGTGGATTATAGCAGACAGCTATATGGAGTGGACAGGATAGAGTGTAGGCAGTTAGACGCGGAGGATTACAGCAGACAGCTATATTGAGTGGACAGGATAGAGTACAGGCAGCTAGACGCGGAGGATTATAGCAGACAGCTATAAGGAGTGGACAGGATAGAGTGTAGGCAGTTTAGACACGGTGGATTATAGCAGACAGCTATATGGAGTGGACAGGATAGAGTGTAGGCAGTTTAGTCACGTAGGATTATACCAGACAGCTATATGGAGTGAACAGGGTAGAGTGTAGACAGTTTAGACGCGGAGGATTATAGCAGACAGCTATATGGAGTGAACAGGGTAGAGTGTAGGCAGTTTAGACACGGTGGATTATAGCAGACAGCTATATGGAGTAGACATGATAGAGTGTAGGCAGATAGACACAAAGGATTATAGCAGGCATCTATAAGGAGTGGACAGGATAGAGTGTAGGCAGTTAGACACGGAGGATTATAGCAGGCATCTATATGGAGTTGACAGGATAGAGTGTAGGCAGTTAGACGCGGAGGATTATAGCATACAGCTATATGGAGTGTTCACGATAGAGTGTAGGCAGTTAGACGCGGAGGATTATAGCAGACAGCTATATGGAGTAGACATGATAGAGTGTAGGCAGTTAGACACTGAGGATTATAGCAAACAGTTATATGGAGTGGACAGGATAGAGTGTAGGCAGTTAGACACGGTGGATTATAGCAGACAGCTATATGAAGTGAACAGGGTAGAGTGTAGGCAGTTAGACACTGAGGATTATAGCAAACAGTTATATGGAGTGGACAGGATAGAGTGTAGGCAGTTTAGTCACAGAGGATTATACCAGACAGCTATGTGGAGTAGACATGATAGAGTGTAGGCAGTTTAGACACGGTGGATTATAGCAGACAGCTATATGGAGTAGACATGATAGAGTGTAGGCAGTTAGACACTGAGGATTATAGCAAACAGTTATATGGAGTGGACAGGATAGAGTGTAGGCAGTTAGACGCGGAGGATTATAGCATACAGCTATATGGAGTGTTCACGATAGAGTGTAGGCAGTTAGACGCGGAGGATTATAGCAGACAGCTATATGGAGTGAACAGGGTAGAGTGTAGGCAGTTTAGACACGGTGGATTATAGCAGACAGCTATATGGAGTAGACATGATAGAGTGTAGGCAGTTAGACGCGGAGGATTATAGCATACAGCTATATGGAGTGTTCACGATAGAGTGTAGGCAGTTAGACGCGGAGGATTATAGCAGACATCTATATGGAGTGAACAGGGTAGAGTGTAGGCAGTTTAGACACGGTGGATTATAGCAGACAGCTATATGGAGTAGACAGGATAGAGTGTAGGCAGTTAGACACTGAGGATTATAGCAAACAGTTATATGGAGTGGACAGGATAGAGTGTAGGCAGTTTAGTCACAGAGGATTATACCAGACAGCTATGTGGAGAGGACAGGATAGAGCGTAGGCAGTTAGACGCGGAGGATTATAGCAGACAGCTTTATGGAGTGGACAGGATAGAGTACAGGCAGTTAGACGCGGAGGATTATAGCAGACATCTATAAGGAGTGGACAGGATAGAGTGTAGGCAGTTTAGACACGGTGGATTATAGCAGACAGCTATATGGAGTGGACAGGATAGAGTGTAGGCAGTTATACGCGGAGGATTACAGCAGACAGCTATATTGAGTGGACAGGATAGAGTACAGGCAGCTAGACGCGGAGGATTATAGCAGACAGCTATAAGGAGTGGACAGGATAGAGTGTAGGCAGTTTAGACACGGTGGATTATAGCAGACAGCTATATGGAGTGGACAGGATAGAGTGTAGGCAGTTTAGTCACGTAGGATTATACCAGACAGCTATGTGGAGTGGACAGGATAGAGTGTAGGCAGTTAGACGCGGAGGATTATAGCAGACAGCTATATGGAGTAGACATGATAGAGTGTAGGCAGTTTAGACACGGTGGATTATAGCAGACAGCTATATGGAGTAGACATGATAGAGTGTAGGCAGTTAGACGCGGAGGATTATAGCATACAGCTATATGGAGTGAACAGGGTAGAGTGTAGACAGTTTAGACGCGGAGGATTATAGCAGACAGCTATATGGAGTGAACAGGGTAGGGTGTAGGCAGTTTAGACACGGTGGATTATAGCAGACAGCTATATGGAGTAGACATGATAGAGTGTAGGCAGTTAGACGCGGAGGATTATAGCATACAGCTATATGGAGTGTTCACGATAGAGTGTAGGCAGTTAGACGCGGAGGATTATAGCAGACAGCTATATGGAGTAGACATGATAGAGTGTAGGCAGTTTAGACACGGTGGATTATAGCAGACAGCTATAAGGAGTGGACAGGATAGAGTGTAGGCAGTTTAGTCACAGAGGATTATACCAGACAGCTATGTGGAGTGGACAGGATAGAGTACAGGCAGTTAGACGCGGAGGATTATAGCAGACAGCTATATGGAGTAGACATGATAGAGTGTAGGCAGTTAGACACTGAGGATTATAGCAGACAGCTATATGGAGTGAACAGGGTAGAGTGTAGGCAGTTTAGACACGATGGATTATAGCAGACAGCTATATGGAGTGAACAGGGTAGAGTGTAGGCAGTTTAGACACAGAGGATTATAGCGGACAGCTATATGGAGTGGACAGGATAGAGTGTAGGCAGTTAGACACTGAGGATTATAGCAGACAGCTATATGGAGTTGACATGATAGAGTGTAGGCAGTTAGACACAAATGATTATAGCAGGCATCTATATGGAGTTGACAGGATAGAGTGTAGGCAGTTAGACGCGGAGGATTATAGCAGACAGCTATATGGAGTGGACAGGATAGAGCGTAGGCAGATAGACACAAAGGATTATAGCAGGCATCTATAAGGAGTGGACAGGATAGAGTGTAGGCAGTTAGACACGGAGGATTAAAGCAGACAGCTATATGGAGTGGACAGGATAGAGTGTAGACAGTTAGACACGGAGGATTATAGCAGACAGCTATATGGAGCGGACAGGATAGAGCGTAGGCAGTTAGACACGGATGATAATAGCAGACAGCCATATGTAGTGCAAGGGTGTGGTATTTCGTTCGCAAAAATCAGGAAATTGAAAGAGAAACGAAAAGGTCGTTGCCATGGATTATGCTAAGAAAGTAAAGTTTCTCTCTGCCAAAATGGATTCATGATTATGAGTTATTCACAGGAGTGATAAACAAATGTTGACAAGGTGAACAGTTGTATTCGATGAGAAATTGAACGTACATTCTTGAAACCTACAAACATTTGTTATTCAAGTATATTTTCAAGTATTGGTGACATTAACTTCTATCAGCTACAAAAGACGAATTTTGGCCATTGATAAACATGTTTAATTTTCAAGAATTATCTGACGTTTGAAGTGAGTATCTTTAATATAAAACATAACAACAATTAAAAAAAACATCGTGCAAAGTAGATTTTACAAGTTATCTTTCATTTAAGTCATTCTTAATTCATCAGCGCATTGTAAGGTGACCATTGATTGTTAAGGTAATGTCAAGTTATACTGGCTTCATAATATATAGAGATTATTACCCGAGGAAGTGTGTCATATGACTTTTACGTAAGGAGTGTGAATTTTTGTATTTCCCGAGCGAGAGCGAGGGTTATACATAAATTTGCACGAGTTTCGTAAAAGAGATATGACACACTTTCGAGTGTAATAATTTCTTTATTACCCATTTAATTCCATTTTATTCGCGTAAAAATAACCAGGAAACGGCCCACTTCTCTTGCGACGGCAAGCTACAGTGACGTCACGAACAATCGTTTTTTGACGTCACAGACGACAAAATACGGGAGGTCGCGGTGAAACAATGGTTGCAAGGCAAACGTGATATGTTCACATGTGCTCATATCAATAATATTAACTCGGTTATTTTCAACCATATGGGTAATAATACATAATAGTAACCCATCAGTGGTTGTGAGTAGAGGTTATTATTACATACTTAAATTCTCAACACCAACAACTTCCTAGAATAGAGAATAAAATATAACTTTGAAAATGCAACAACGTAACAAAACCCCATAGTATTGCTAAATCCTACCATCCACAACATTAATAATGACAGCACTCATGTCCTCTCTTTTTCAACTTCTTCCGTATGGTCGTCGTCTGCCCACACCAATATTCAGAACAAACAGGGTTCGAAATTCATTCATCCCAGCAAGCATCATTGTTGTGAATGAAGTCTTTTAATACGTTTTTCCAACTTTTATATACTTGGTGCTTTTTGCCAGCTGTTTTAGTAACATTTTACATGTATATATTGGTGTTCATATGTGCGAGTATATTTCTCTTTGTTGTTCTGTGTCTGCGTGTGTGTGTGTTTTAAACTATTTAATCCAACCGTGTAAAACAAATTTCCTTCGGGATAGTAATGCATTATCTTATCTTATCTTATTTTATCGTTCGACACAGGTTGGTCTGTTCCATTCCAGTGATAGGGGTGCATGACTATGACTGTAGGCAAACTACCATCCCCACTGTAGGCAAAGTCACACTAAATTGACTGTAGGCAAAGAACACTGTAGGCAGAAGTAGAATTAACCTCATGATGTTACCGTCACCTATATTCGCCGTAAATATGTTACTATGTGTGTTATTTCCTTTACACATATATATCCAGCAAGTATGAGTATAAATCGCCTTAAGCTTGTATAATAAACTGATAGTTGTTCTTCCGTCAAGCACTCTTAGATTGATAGTATATCCATTAATAATTACACGATGTACATGTAGGTAATTCTGAAAAAAACGTTCGGTGACCCATATTATTATATATTATTACTCGTTCGTTTATTCAACTACGCACATCATGTTACAGTTTAGAAATATCTAAAATATGTGTATTAGTGAATCATGTTGAATATGCGAAAATTTATCGTTTTTATTTAAAAAGTGCTTTAATTTATCTCCCTTAACAGTGTCATTAACTTTCTAAATATAAACTTGCTATGTATCCGCTTATGTGATAAAATGGTATCTGAAAGGATTTCGAGTTTAATCGTTGAAAGCACGCGCTTCATATAAGTATGACCTGGTGAAATCGGTCAAACCTAGCGTAAGTGACAGGGGTATTACTATTAATACCAATAACTCTCTAAATCATTCAGTGACCCAAACATGTTCTTACATTTCGGATAAAAGATTTAATAAAGTGTATTTCATATTGAAAACATTTAAAAAGAGTCAGATTATCTCCCTTTACCTATAGGGTTTTATTAAATTGATTTATTCCAGGAAGAGTCACTTCCCCTATATTTCTCCGGCTTTTAACAAAGCGGCATGGCTGACGTGAGCGTCACGTCAAAAGACAAATAGTTTTGTTTTTTACTATCTTGAGTACACTTGGGTCTATTGGCGCTGAATATGGGTAAGAAATCGTTTGCTGGTATGTCTGGCTTTATGAAGACCGAGCAGGAAGCTACGGTAGCGTTCGATGTGGATGAATTCATCGACAATTGCGTTTACCATGTGCTGTTGCCGACGCATTGAGAGAGCAGGGTTTTGTGAGATGTGAGGCTTTACTTGGCATACAGGCTGAAGATTTTGACCTTCTTAAAATAAAGACTGGTCATCGTCGTGCGATCGAGTCTGCTATCAGTGCAATCCCAGCTAACAAATCTACGTTGTGATAACGATGTCACAACATCAGCTTTCCGTTGTCCTTACGTAGATCCTGACGTCGTCACAACGTCATTTTTTAGACTCCTAAAAAGGTTGCTCAGCGTGGTGTTTCTACGTAATTACGATGTGTGACGACGTTGTAACGACGTCTGGTTTTACATTGTCCTAACGTAGATCCCGCGTCGTCACAACGTCATTTTGTAGACTCTCAGAAAGGTTGCTACAACGTGGTGTTTCTACGTAATTACGACGTTGTGGAGACGTTGTAATGACGTCTATTTTCATTTTGTCCTAACGTAGACCCTGACGTCGTCACAACGTCATTTTGTAGACTCTCAGAAAGGTTGCTACAACGTGGTGTTTCTACGTAATTACGACGTTGTGGAGACGTTGTAATGACGTCTATTTTCATTTTGTCCTAACGTAGACCCTGACGTCGTCACAACGTCATTTTGTAGACTCCCAGAAAGGTTGCTACAACGTGGTGTTTCTACCTAATTGCGACGTTGTGGGGACGTTGGGATGACGTCTTTGTTTACGTTGTCCTAACCTAGATATCCGAGGTCGTCACAACGTCATTCTGTAGACTCCCAAACAAGTTGCTACAACGTGTTTTTCTACCTACATACAATGTTGTGATGACGTGGAAATGGCGTCTATGTCTACATATCTTACGTAGATTTTTGACGTCGACACGTCTCCTGTATTACCTGTATTTTTAAAACAGAAAGATAACATACATTTGAAGCTTTGATTATGCGTTTTAATTTGATTCAATTTAAAAAGTTAGCCTTTTCTCCGATTATCTTGTTTCCCTGCCCATTAGATTGTTTTCTTGTCCATTAGCTTGTTTCCTTGTTTCCAGATGCTGCTCTCTGCAAACAAATAATACACATTTATAGACTTTGAATTGTTAAAACAAAGTGGTCAGGAAAATTAGTTATATTTTGTATCAAACATATTGATGTAAGCATGAAGTTCTTTTTATGATTATGCTTTATTTCTTGTACACACATATACAAAACAATATTTGTGTATACAGTAACGACATTTTAACAGCGTCATATTTTATGCACTATTGCATTAATTACATTTACGGGGTTACATCATTACAACAATCAATCGCTACCGTTTGAGGATGATAAAACAGTAGAGTTTTAATTAAACAATTTGATTAATATGAATGTCACAGGGAGGTATGATCATATCAACTATGACAACAATAGTAACCATGACAAAAAAACTAGTTATCTGTTGAAGTCGAGTTTGTATAACTGGAGCACACTGTAAGCAATCCGAAACATCCTTCTCGACGTCTACTTCAGCTGCAAAAGAAATCAGCATGGCTTAATGTTTATACGGGAATAAAAACAAATTGAAGGCATCTCAAAGTGGTAATTCAAACAATACCCAACATACCAAATAACTAGAACTATAACTATATTCAGTATTCAAAGATTAAACGCTATTTGAAGTATAAAATGTAAATCTAACAAGCGAAGATCGAGTCAATGTGCTTAAATTATAGAAACGGGTGAGAAATTTCAAAAGTCAAAAGGCCAATTGCTGGCAGTTTTAATAACTATACTATGAACAAACGGAAGAATGGTTACCTTGTAAGCCTGACACTGTTCTTGGTAGAATTAAACAATACTTTTCAAGACAAAATTCTTTGAATAGTCCAGCGTGGAGGGAATCGGCCGGCTATCTGTGTGACATCCAGTCAGTTATGGCACGACAGGAAATATCAGATTTCAGCACCTGCATGCAAGTTCCCCGATAGGCGATATTCCCACAGTCATGTACTGACCCATACTTGACCGTTTGTAGCCTAGCCATATGTAGCAGTCACCGTGAAATCGGTATATTTACGATAAGAATAATGTACATCTATATATTCTATATATTTTAAATACCAAGGATGTGTATAATATAATGCATTCATGTGAAAGGTGTTTCAGTAATAACAACCCAAAAAAGTTACATTAGTGCGTCTGAAGTTATAGCATTGTTGATTTTTTTTTTTATTGTTCGCTTTTTCATCATAATTTTGTTTAAATAATTATTTAGTTTATAAGACTCCACTGTTTTACACAACTTATCATTATATTCGTTCACTGCAACTTAATATATATATTTGAGAACCCCATGCCCTGTGTCACCTCATGTATAGTAAGTAATACATAACGAAACCAACCACTTATTTACGGAACGTGTCATTAGAGAAACAAGATGCGGCAGTAAGATCAAAGCACGTCACCATATCCTGTTTCTAACATGAAGTAGACGTGATTGAAAGAACCAAATTTATTAAAATAATCTTCTCAATTTACCAAAATATAATCTTAACTGTATTGCTACAATCATGTATTACCGCTGCACCTCGATTTGAAATTAATTACATGTACTTCATCATACATATTCCATTATCAATGCTTGTATTCAAATCAAAGCACCAAGCGATACCTATTTTAAGCTCATTTTATATTCTTTGGTTATGGATATACTATTAAAATCTTAGAAACTTTATTTCATGTAAGTGTTCATTTTTAATGATCTTGTCACATGCCACGACCAGAATATGTGTTTTTCCCAAAGTTTTTCCCCAAGCATATTACAATTATAGAAAACTAACACCTGAAATGAAGCATTTACATTACTTTACTTTATTATTAACTATCTAAAATTGTGGGAGGTTCGACGATGAGTTAAGTATTATGACATCTGAAATATATTCCTGACACATGTGGTATCCATGGACCCCAAAGGAGACAAAGGTAAAAAATGCACAACATCTAATAGCATATACACGTTTGCCTGTCTTTCGTGTTAATGGAAATATATTTGTTACGAAACGAGTATGATTGTTTGTATTTCCAAACGAGCTCAAGGGTTATACACATTTCGTAAAAAGTCTTATGATACACTTTCGAGTGTACTAAATTCGTTATTATCCGTTCGGTTAAAATAAAGCCTATGGCAAGTTACAATGACGTCACGAACAACTGACGAAATCCGGGAGGTCGCAATGAAACAATGATTACTAGGCAAACGTGATATTAGTACATGCATTTTTTCTTGAATTTAAAGTATTAACTAGGTTATAGAGAATACTATAGGATTTTCGCTTACTACTATTTCTATGAAACGACTTAAAGGTTCTGTATGTAAGTATATTGTAATGAAGCCCATATAATGTTTGTCTATATTGTATATTCTTAGATAAATTCGTCATTATGACGTTATCATCCGAAGATGCCAGCATGCATAAAGAATAACCAAACAATGTGTTGGAGAAAAGTGGGGCGGCAACCCCTCGACAAGACAAGCCCAAATGTTGCTTACCCCTAAGCTATATGAGAATAAATGAGTGCAAGGGGAGCCAACATAGACACACATTTATCTCGGCCAATGCGCTTTACCATTAAAGCGCCCGTAAAGGAAGCCGCCAGCTATCCTTAGCAAAATGACAGTGAAAGTAATTTAGTGCAAGGGGAGCCCACATAGACACAAAATACTCTCGGCCAAAACCCCCGAATACAGCGACTTTGCTACCGAGGGAACGCCACGTCGATAGCGAAGTGCTTGTATGTAACCCTTCCCTGGAAGTAATTGTATACACGGGGACCACAGTGATACAATAACCAATATATTTGCAATAACAATATTAGCATATGCCGAGAGGCTGCCGCCACAAATCGAGTACCTACGAGATTAATCCCACAATGCTAATCTTGATACTTATCTTTGAAATATTTGAAAAAGAGTTTCCTGAATGGAATTGAGGAACAGGGCCGTTCCTACGTTAGACAGATGTACATCGTCTGGTCTATATAGCCCGGGATCCCCTGAGGCTATATCGTGCTTGACTGCTTTCCCGCCAAGCTGTGACACTGTAAACGTAGCCCGCCGGTTCAGCCGTTTCCGCTTCCTTTCCACTCCCGCTGCGTTGTCGGCTCCCACCCACTTCCGCCTGGGTAGAATATCTGACCAGACGAGGATAGTCTCCGGCATCAGGGCTTGAAGATTATGCAGGTCCTGAATGACTGCCTTGCCAAGAGCTGCTCCGGGCGTGCTGGTCAAGTCGTTGGACCCGAGATGGATCACGAGTGCCTTCGGTGGTGGACTACATCTGAGGTTGTTCCTTACTGTCGTTGCGAGCTCAGACCATTTCATGCCCCTCTTGGAAATCCAACGCAAGCTGACCCCCCGTTGCTCCATGCCAACGTGAGGGTTGAATCCCAAGATCCTGGCTCTGCGCTGTGCCCAGTAGACGTAAGAGGAGCCGAGGAGCCACACTGCAAAGCTTCAACTTTGATTATGCACATTCACTTAAGTTTATTCTAATATACTTCCTATAGACATCCCATTTCCACCGACCCCATTCTTTGATATTATCTATCGGCACACCCATTATAGCGGCAGTGGTTTCTGCTCCAATTCGAAAAGAATGAGTATTGTACCCAGGTTGTTGGAGGCCTATAAATTTTAGTGTTTTCATTAAAACTGAGGAAAACTGAGATCTTGATACAGGTTTCCCGTTCATGTGAGAGAAAAGATAATCTGATTTTGGGGAAGTAGGACGTTCTTTCAAGTAGGAGAAAATGGAAAGAACGGGGCAAATGCGCATGTCTCTATTGCAATTAATATTGATAAAGTGTCCACGGCCGGACTGGTCAGTTTTGGAAAATCTTACTTTGATATTTAAAGTGCTAGCTAGGGTAACATCCTGGAGCTGTAACCCTTTAGAGGGGCTTGAATCTGACTTGACCAATTCACTAATCCTCAGGAAGGCAACAAATGCTAATGTAAACATGCTACTAAAGAGTTTTGATTCAAAGTTGGAGTAGCAGACTGAAGGAAGGGCTTGCACCAGTCTAAGATATGAAGAAGTCTTGAGAGGCATCAACATTCACATTATTTGGATTGGGTATATCTGAAAATACAAACTCACCGTTTTCGTTGCTTTCTGGCCCCTCATCACGTCTCACGGTCTTGCTTGTATTGTTGTTTCATCTGTTGACACCGCTCTCCTCTTCGTTCCCGCTTTCTTGGTCTTCTTTTTTACTGTAATGGGCCTAGCCCGGCCAGGGGTAGTACCACGTGGCATGATATCAAGGTGACGTGACGTTAGTTGAGTGTTGACGTGATGAGAGCGCGGCCAGAAAGGACGCGTTTACCGCTTGCGGGGGCTTTTATAACCTAACGTCACGTGACGTCAGTTTGCGAAAAGGAGAGTTAGCTCCCTTAGACCGTGCTCTCGGATAATAATGGGATTTATCTATGAGATAGTGATAAATTCATTTATGAGGACTTAACGTTACATTAACTACGTTTAGTGATGTAATGCGTACGTTAACTACAAGGTCGTCACAAAATTGAAAAAATATGTTATGGTTAACATGATATAATGTGTTGCAACGACGTAAGGAAATCTCATTACCAGAATAAAGATTTTACCCGACAGTTTGGTCAACATTGACTGTTCATGGTGATTCAAGTATGTATATCGTACAATATGGTTCATGTAGATGATATGGGTAAAGCGTGCTAGGTATCACATATCAGGAATCTTCTTTTTTAACCCATGTTTATGGGTTTGTATTAATAAGCCTGGATGGTTGATATACATGTATTCGGCCTAAGAGTAATTGAAGGGTCCGGATGACGAGGGGTCTACATCGAGCCGTTAATGCAACCAACTTGTCAGATATGGTTAAAACCAAGTGACATTGGTAGCCAAGATGATTATATGACAAAATATGGAAATCAGTGTTTGGACTCAAATGTTATTTGGTTGCAGAAGCTAAGAAGACGGAGGTCAATGGAACGCTCCGAATTTGGTTGCAGGTCCCTATAGGGTTCTGCAACCAAATTATTTTTGGTTGCGAAATCATCACTATTACAATGCTAACCTTATCATATTACAGCCAAGTTTGATTGCAGGTTATAATTAGGTTGCAGGTTGGTTGCAGGCATATTTCTTCGAAGCTCCGTCCGAAAAATGGAATTTCCCTGTTTACATACCCGCACTTTCCCCATCCGGTGCATGACGTCAGAAGGTGGATCCCATTTTGTAACGAGCGATCTCATTGGCCGATGATTTGAATACGTCACGAATATGCATATGTTTTTGACTAGAACGCTGCCAACTGGTGTTGAGAGGAACAAGTTATCATCTCAGCTAGCCAACGAATGATTTGAAAGTTTTGAATTTCAATTTAGGTTACTGAACATGAATTGCAGTCATTGACATGTCATTTTACTGTTGTCATGTTTTCTAAAGAAGTAACGAAATCGGAAAATTCAGAATAACAACACATTTTATTAGTTTCCTTTTAAAAAATTAATTACAACACGTGGAGTTCTCCTGATTCTGAAGGAAGGAGACGACAACAGAGAAATTCATCAACGCGAACAAGTTAAAATCACAAATTTAACGCATCAATGAATAAATATGCTAATATGTAATAAATAATAAATATGAGTAGCAATAAATTAAGAAATTGTTTACTTGTCTTTGAATAGTTAAATAGTTCAGATTAATTAATTTTCCTGAAAAGTATATTTTTTAAAATAGAGGGAATGTTTTCATATCATGCATTTGTTCCTATCCATTAGGTATCACTGTTAAATAATAAAAGAGCAACATGAATTTTGACATCAAAGCCTCGTTGTAAAAGTATTTCTGATACTTTTAGATGCTTTCATCTATATAAAGCATGAAAGCTAATTATAACTGATAACAAATGTCAATATCATCATAACCAGAACTATCCAAAAGTACAATAATTAACATTTACAATTAACACTGAAAATAGTGAATGAAACATGTACCGGTATTCATCAATCAAAGTTAGTTTCCATCTGCTGTAAAGTAAAAAGTTACAGATGAAAATGTGTTTCTGTCATGTTGTATACTTTTGATTAACAGATTGAAATATATTTTCTGAATTGATAAAAACATATCATAACTTTTCAGTCTTAAGTTGGATCATGGTTGTTGATTATATTCTCTTCAAGTGTAATACTGAAAGATTGACTGATGAAGATAGTGCGTGCGATTGAGATGTGGTATATTATCACAAGAATAGAACAACCCTGTCTACAATTAACGGATCCCTGCGCAGTGACCGGGAATGGTATCAGCCAATCAGAAAAAAAACTTTAATTCTGCCCGTACTTAACAACGAGTGGCCGCCATGTTTTTCCCACAAGCTATTCCCGACTGCCCTTATTTACGGTTTTGTCGAAAAACAAAAATGGTATTATGGTGCGCGTGGGGAACATGTAACGGTGACCAGTGTTATCCTGAAAGACTGGAAGGAACATTCCTCGTAAATTTTCCAACTGTATTACAAAGAAAAATGTAGAAAAATGCAAGCGCTGGATAAAAAACAAGTGCAGTCGTCGTGAACAACGCAATCTATCCAAATAAACACTAAAACACATTAAATCTATAAAGACAATTGAAATCCTTGACTTTCTAAATGTTGTGGTTTCGCAGTTAATAGTGCAAGTGTCTGATAACCTCTCCCAAGACTTATGTTATCTCTCCATAATAACCTAAAGTTCTAATTGTTTACTTTTCAAGGCCGCGTTCCTATATCTCAGGGTAGATATTCCCCGGCTCATGCCAGAAAATATTTTTTAAAAACTGATGCAATATTTATCTGCTAATGTATTTTAGTCAGTGGTCATGTAGGCTACTGAATAAAATGCCTGTCTATTTATAATAAAAAATAATAGGCCTACCACTGTTAGAGTAAGGACATAAACATTGTTCCATTTAATTTACAACATAAACATAGGCCCTATTTACAAGTAAAATTCAATAAAAGGTTGAAAATTATATGTAATAATGATCCTTACAAAATGATGTCATGTTTCAGATCTGGAAGAAACCATGCTCAAAAATAATGAATTTGAATATTATAAACAAAATCTTTAGATGTTAGATTACAGTCATGTTGAATTTTGTGAGTTTTCGTTCACTGTCACGATCATGAAAATGATTTATGCTACACTGAAATAACATAGGACCTCATGGGGAAAACGGCGATTCTTACAACACTTTTTGCACCGTGCTGTGATTCTAAACTTAAATTTGAAATACCTTTAATTTTAAATTAGGTAAACCTCAATAACACCAGAAAATTAAAGAAAAACATCATAAAAAATTGGGTTGAGGACCAAAACATCGAATCAATGGGTAACCTTTGGCCTAAATTATCCTCAAATTTCTGTCTAAAGCAATTCCCATTACATCATATATTAAAATTCACAAAGGTTTTGTGTTGTTGTGTGGCTTACCCCGCCTTGAATGAACAAAAACCGAGGGTTTCTTGGATTCGATGATTCAAGTGATAACAAAATTAATGAGGAGGATCGTTTTTTGCAGCGATGCCGATGGCCAACATTTGGGGACAGATACGGTTGGGAAATGTAATAGTACATCATGAATGTAACCTTGTTGGTAGTAATTAAGTCCTTTTGTCCAAATCCTTGGTTGATATTGATCAGAGTTTGGTAAAAAGGACACATAAAAGCTTTCAGGAATGCACGATGTAAGACTTGGTGATAAAGCTGCCAATCACGGCGGCCATTTTGTGCGAAAGCGTGTGGGAACTAGCAACAGTAACCAAGGGGGCGGGGCTTAGCCCGGATAGAGGGATCCATGAATTCCTTGTACTTGATTTCAGGTTTTGCTGCCAATACATGTGGGTCCAGGATGTCCTCTACTGGATAGCACTGTCTGATGAGCTGTAGAAGAACATCGTACATACATTCACTTTTATGGTTCCACCGAAATGGTATCTCATCTAAATGAGCATGCAACTGACCTTTGGTGACACCATACATGCGCTTAAGGTGCTGTTTTGAATTGCCCCAAAAGCCCTCAATTCCATTTGTTTGCACACCGGTCACAGGGTCTACAAAGTGATCAACATGTTCAACAGTTTTGTGATCATAACCCAGCTGTGTCAAACATCTATATGCACGCCAGTCATCGCTATGCACTGTCGAACCAGGGAGAAAACACCTCTCTATGAACGGGATCAAGTCTTCCCGGCGGCACCGCTCAACCCTGAATGTGGCAACCTTCTGTGAGGAACGGTCTTACATGCCAAACACCCAGGGCACACCAACATTTCTACTTGTGCGACGGTTGTTTTTTCTCTTTCTCCCCCATAGAGACTCATCTATTTCAACTATTTTACCTGGACCTCCAAGTTTAATGTTATTTTCAACCTGGTACCTGAACCTCGACAGCAGATCTCGGTACAAGTTGTACCATGACAATAGAGTCACCACCTAGCATAGAAAGGGCAGCTCCAGCTGGCACACTAAAGTTGAAAAAAAAATGTTTTAAAGGGAGTAATTGACCGAACCAAAAGCTGTCTTCTCTGAGAGATACTTTTTTTCTACAAGTGGAACATTTAAAGGTGTAACCATCACTCTTGCAATTGGCGCTATCTACAGAACATGTCATCCACTTTTTACAATTATGACAGTATTTACCACTCTTAAGAAGTTGCTCGTTCCTCATATAAGGAAGTGTGTTATTTATGTTGGCAGTAATGGCGCACAGTTCAAAAATTGTTACTGGCATTTTGATTAAAAGATGCCTTCCCCTGAAAAATATTTAAAACACTCCTCAGCTAGCCAACAACTATAGTTGTGGGTCAAGTTTTCACCACAAAGAATACTCCTTGTGAAAAAGTGAAATGTGGCAAAAAAATGCTAATCCATCCCTTTTCCGCCTGATGACGAGATACTGCATTAAATCCTGACGAATAATGAAGAAGGAATAATGAGTTTACACATTGCCAAAACATGAAAAAGAATCACTTCCACACAACTCAAAGTTATTTTCTGAAGGCTTTGTAAATTCAGACACATTTTGAAAAATGGAAAGAAACACTCTCTGATTTGTTTCATAATGTTCATCTTGAAGATAGGCAAGAGTAGTTTGACTTTTGTGGCTCCACCAAAAGGTGAGTTGACAAATTCTTCCTAATTTTGCAGGTTTTCCAGCTGCTTTTGACTGCAGTAAGGGTATGAGATTTTTGAGAAGCATTTGTATTTCCATCAACAAGAGCAAAATTTATTTAGAATGACATCAAGGTTTGACATTATTTCTCCAACAGCTTCGTTGAGAATTATCTTCAGAAGTTCTTCAGTGCCTATGTCTTTGGGGCTAAACTTATACATGTTTATCATGAACACATTCTTGGAGGGGATGAAATACACAATGTTCAAAATGTTTCTCCTGTAGGTATTGCCCCCAACTCTTTGATAAAGCCTGTAATGCACTTTGAAAAAACATTGCACAGTTGCATTATTTCCTGGAAATAAACAAATTTATTATATGACGAGCAGTGAATACTGGGATTTATCAGTGAAATAAACTGTCTATCAAGCTACAGTGAAAATATATTTTCACTGCGAACGGTGACTGATATAATTTGACGTCATAAAACAATTGTCTCGCGCAGCGATTTGGCTTATGACGTCACAGTGTTACTGTGGTGACGGGCTGTTCCTTGCGGCCGCTTGGCGTGAAAACGACCCTTTTCGGACGTAATTACATGGATAATATCATATAATAAATAGAATATCCGTCAATTCTTGACGAATACCATGTTTATCTCATCTCGTGAGGTTGAAAAGTTATATATTTTCATTCGTGGCTGCGCCACTCGTGAAAATATAATCTTTCTACCTCACTCGATGAAATTAACATGGTATTAGTCAAGAAAAGACAGATATCCTCTATGTACTCGTTGTCCATCAACTAATTTGCAATGTCTTCCTGTTTGTCATCAAGAAATTCCAAGAATTTATCACTTTTCACAGGCAAATTGCATTTTGAACAATGAGAGGAGTCTAAACTGTTAATATGCAGTTTGTGGAATTTCAAAGACAAAACTCTGATTGGAATGTTTTGGAAGTTACGTAGACATGTTTTCTTTACACAACAGTCTAAAATACCTTGCAAATATCGATGAAGCATTTCTTAATACATTTATAGAGGAAGATTCAAGATCAATCAATTTTAAAAAACCTTTGAAGTGCGCGAAAACGTTTGAAGAACAGACAACCAATGAGCATTGAGAACGTCATAGGAATTTTATTGCAACAGCCGATCGGAGTCAAGATAACAAATGTAAACATCCCTTATTTGGAAAGCTTTCCAGTCGGGGAACAAGCGAAAGGTAAGTTTGCAACTGATTACCGTTTTTGTTTGTGTTTGTGAAAAAAAGCAGTTTCGATATTTCAGTCGTCTGAAGCAAATTGTTAAACCATTAGAAACAATTAAAGAATAGTTTCTTTCCTTATTTCAGGTATAAAACAACTATATACATGATCGAAAACTGCACTCGGTAGCGGCCATTTTACCGTAACATCGTGGTGTCAATCATATTGGTGATATGTATATAAATAACATTTATTCATCCCCGGAAATAAAAATATCTACATTTTTTAATGTGTTTTTCGTTTCTCTGCAACCAAATATTGTTTAGCCAAGGCTTTCAGAATGATCAATAATGCGGCCAAAAAATTTGGTTGCAGTCTCCTATAGGGAACTGCAACCAAATTCGCTGCAACCTCGACTTTGATGCTGGTTTACTTCCCGAACCAAATTATTTTATTGAAGGTTCATCATATTAAGGCGAATTTTATCCACTCTTAGATTCACTGGACATAACCTACATTTGATTAATTTGTGTCACAACTGTGAATGTATATTTGATATTATTGACTTACTTTTGTTGTTTTATATTTTGAGATATGGATGTTATTATGACGTTGTGAGGACGGTAGGCTCAACGTTACATTACCACGTTGAAGTGACGTGATAAATATGTCAATAACAATGTCGTCACAACGTTGAGAAACTACGTGTGGGGATGTGATAACTACGTCGCAGCGACGTCGAGAAATCATTTTACCAGAATATAGGCTTTACAGATTGTTTGGTCTGTTGTAACTTTTTTTATATTGATTCATATGTATATTAACAGAATAACTGTGAATATATATTTGATATTATTGACTTAGTTTTCTTGTTTTATATTCTGAGATATGGACGTTATTATGACGTTGTGAGGACGGAAGGCTCAACGTTACATTACCACGTTGAAGTGACGAGAGAAATATGTCTATACCATGTCGTCACAACGTTGACAAAAATACGTTAGGGAGTATGTTATAACTACGTCGCAGTGACGTCCAGAATCACATAACCAGAATAAGGGCTTTACAGACCGTTTGGCCTGTTGTAACTATTTTATATTGATTCATATGTATATGTATATGTACAGAATAACTGTGAATATATGTTTGATATTTTTGCAATACTTTTCTTGTTTTATATTCTTATATATGGACGTTATTATGACGTTGTGAGGACGTAAGGCTGAACGTTACATTACCACGTTGAAGTGACGTGATAAATATGTCTATACCAACGTTGTCACAACATTGAGATAATACGTTAGGGATTACGTAATAACTACGTCGCAGGGACGTCGATAAATCACTTTACCAGGATAAGGGATTTACAGACCGTTTGGCCTCTTGTTACGTTTTATATTGATTCATATGTATATGTACAGAATAACTGTGAACATATTTTTGATATTTTTGCCTTACTTTTCTTGTTTTATATTCTTATATATGGACGTTATTATGACGTTGTGAGGACGTAAGGCTCAACGTTACATTACCACGTTGAAGTGACCTGATAAATAAGTCTATACCAACGTTACAGCATTGAGAAAATACGTTAGGGATTACGTAATAACTACGTTGAGAAATCACTTTACCAGAATACAGGCTTTACAGAGTGTTTGGTCTGTTGTAACTTTTTTATATTGATTCATATGTATATTTACAGAATAACTGTGAATATATATTTGATATTGTTGACTTAGTTTTCTTGTTTTATATTTTAGATATGGACGTTATTATGATGTCACATGTCATGACGTTGTGAGGACGTAAGGCTCCACGTTACATTACGTTGTCTCTCAAACCTCCGGGCTCTCAAAACGATGCAGCTCAACTGGTGATACAACAGAGAGGGAACTACAACTTGCAGTGTAATGCAGATTGGCTACGACAGCAAAATGTCAGTCAATTACCACATCTCATGAAGACCATGTTTGATCAATGAAGGAAAAATCAAGTTTTGGAGGCACTCATTCGACTTCATTTCAGTCAGATGAATGATATATCAAAGCAATAATATCATGGCTTTCGATGAAAATATGCATATTAACATCTTGAGAAGATCCAAACAGATTGTGTGCAGGACAACGGTCAAATAATTGAAGGAGAAAACGCATTTGTAGCATCCATGAGTAGTCTGATACAGGTTCAAACCCAAGACGACTCCTGCTTTGTGAGAGCACTTGCTGTACTTATGCATTACAGTAAACAACTCATTCCCTTTGACAACAAGAGTGTCGGGAGGTAATACTGCATAACAGCAAAGTTAAGCTAACATAAAATAATTGTTAATTACCAAATTAAGGCAACAGTGGATCTCTCAGCATAAGTTAGCGTGGACCCTGCACCCTGCGTTGAAAAATATACACGGGAAATTTTGCAGAAAAGATGGCTCCTGAGTACATTGTCAAGTTGTATTCTAGAGATGTTTTAATAAACCCATATACTAATCTGAACTGTTTGAGGACAATACCATCCTGAAACTGTATCTACAATATAACCACTAAGTCCATTACAACATTCACTGATTACTTCTGCAATAATTGCCTAGAAGTTGGGTATTGTGTAGCCCACCAACATAAATGTACTCGTACTCGTGAATTCAGGCGTCATCAATGTTACGGAAAAGGATATGATGGTGCAACATATAATAAGAAAACTCTTGATCAGATGGCATCGTTCAAATGGGAAATGTTTAATAAAAACAAGATGCCATCGATGACAATGGATTCACAATGAATAGTTGCCCAACTCCGTACCGTTGTTTGTCATGTATTGTTATATTGGGTCTTACCATGCCAATATATAAATAGTATTTATCCTGGGGATTACTCAATTACTTCTTAAAGGGGCAGAAGCACGTTTTTTGCAAAATTTATTTTTTCAAATTTCCCATTTATAATGATAGTTTATGTCATTTAAACTAACTTTAGAGGGTAAAACATCTTATTACACAAACCAATTATCTGTAGTGGTAAAAACTATGTTGCGTATAAAGCAAAAATTGCATGGCGGCCATTTTATTGTGAACACAATTTATTATTTTGTATTACAAAAACGATTCCCATGGCTTTACCGAAACATGTACACTCATTTTAAACTTTATTTTCCGAAGAGAGAAGGATGTTTTACTATTGGTGAAATTATTTTTCAAATACATTTCATCAACTTATTTGAGTGAAAAAATGTGCTACTGCCCCTTTAAACTCGCTTGGCTTATGCGAAGGTACCATTTCTTCCAGGACTCTTGACTCAGTCTTTCATTAATAATTACGATACGTTTTCAACGTTTTATTACAAAAACATTTACAAGCACGTCTACATCATTATAAGAACATCATCCTATCTATCAATATTACCGATCATCCTATCCTAAATATATTACCCAATTCTGTTCCTCCTTGAGAGTCCTAACCTGGTTCCCTTCCCATTCTCCTGGTCGAGGCTCCACTTCCAAACCCCTACTCGGCCTCCGACTCCGACCCCATACTGCATACCCCGCCGGACCCTTATTGCTGCCCTGGACTGTTGTCACTGTCTTATTCCCGCACTACTCTTCTGTCTGTCGCAAACCCGCAAACCCACTAAATCACGCAGTTTTGTGCCCGATCCAAGGTCAACCATCTGCCGATGCCTAGCCAAACCCCATCTCCCATTTTAACCTTTAACCTGCGGATCAAAACACATTGATCTTCTTGTATTTTCGTGATTCCCTCTGTGTTAGATCGCTTTTATACTAAAACTTAATTTGATATTTAAATCTAGTTCCCTTCCTTTGGTCGTCTGTTTTCAATGCTTCACTCAATGTTATTGGCATGACCTTGAAGCATCATCGTGTGAAGTTCCACTGATGGAAGGACACTGACACTACATGCCCAGAACATTGACAAGTTTCCCCTACCTGCTCTTACCTATGCATGGTCCTCGGGAGGTCTTCATGTGACTTTGAAAGCTTCAGCTCGGGAGATGCTCCAAAGAAGACGGTACAGGAGATTATATTCAATAAATATCGATAACAATCAGACTTAATTTTCGTTATCTTTTGCTGGAAAGTTTGAAGTCTTACCAGAGAACTGATGTTATTATATCAAGCCTAAGGTACGTTTGTTCTATTGAGGGATGCATTGGGAACAGTGGAGGCACACATGGAGAAAATGTCACAGGCATTAAATAATCTTATTATACCTCTATTAAATTTGTAAGAATACCATTGGCCAGTTCACAACACGTGATCGAGAAATATATTTGTACATTGACCCGCGATTCAAGCGATGAGGTCAGTTTTGTGACAGAAATTTCTGTCACTGAACTGAGATATTGACTCGTCACGTGATTTGTCACGTGACTGTTTGTTTTTAAGTTGCTTTCAATGAAGACGATGGTCAGGTCAGACCACCTCGGGAGTTAGGTCTCGAGTCCTCGTATTTCACATAATGACCTCACCATGAGTAATTAAGTGTATAATCATGGGTCCTCGATTTCGAAACACAATAGGTTACCACCTGATAACACAGAGTTGCACTTCCCATACATGTATATTAATGACTAATAATTGACTGTATTACACCTTTTGAACAGAGGGAATGTTTTACGATTTGCTTTATGTATTTTTATGTAAAGAATCATCCAATGTAGTATTTTTATAAAATATATTTGATAAGATGGGAGTAGCATACAATCAACAACAGCCTATACGCAATATCTATTTTTGATAGTTTCAAAGTTTAGTAGCTAATGCAGACATAAACTGATATATTGTAAGCCATGTCGTAGTCTGATAAGCCATGTCGTATTGTGGCCGATTTAAAGGACGCTTTGTAAACAACAGAAGTAACACATTTTTAAATCAGGCTATGATTAGGGGAAGTAACAGCATCACACAAACACATCGAAAAAAGATGTTGTCAACATAGAATACATGTATCGTAACCTTAAAACGGTAGCACAACGTTATGGATGAACACTGAGAGAATAAGGACAAACTGTATGTATACTGCGATGAATAAGAGATATGTAGGTATCACTTCATCACAAATACACTATGTATGAACCATTGCTTCAGTGCTATGTCAGTAAAACAATACCAAATATAGACTAAGTAAGTAATATTGCATCTGTGCACTGCCCCCAATACCACACAAACTATACACTACACGTATGTAAGCATCATTGCTTCAGTGTAAGGTCCGCATTACCACACAAAATATACACTATGTAAGCAATATTTCTTCAGTGCAATGTCCGTAATACCACACAAAATATAAACTATGTAAGCAATATTGCATCTGTATTTGCTTTATGTATTTTTATGTAAGGAATCATCCAATGTAGTATTTTTATGAAATATATTTTTCAAAGATGGTGAGTAACATACAATCAACAACAGCCTATCCGCAATATCTATTTTTGATAGTTTCAAAGTTTAGTAGCTAATGCATAGATAAACTGATATATTGTAAGCCATGTCGTAGTCTGATAAGCCATGTCGTATTGTGGCCGATTTAAAGGACGCTTTGTAAACAACAGAAGTAACACATTTTTAAATCAGGCTATGATTAGGGGAAGTAACAGCATCACACAAACACATCGAAAAAAGATGTTGTCAACATAGAATACATGTATCGTAACCTTAAAACGGTAGCACAACGTTATGGATGAACACTGAGAGAATAAGGACAAACTGTATGTATACTGCGATGAATAAGAGATATGTAGGTATCACTTCATCACAAATACACTATGTATGAACCATTGCTTCAGTGCTATGTCAGTAAAACAATACCAAATATAGACTAAGTAAGTAATATTGCATCTGTGCACTGCCCCCAATACCACACCAACTATACACTACATGTATGTAAGCATCATTGCTTCACTGTAAGGTCCGTAATACCACACAAAATATACACTATGTAAGCAATATTGCATCTGTACACTGCCCCCAATACCACACCAACTATACACTACATGTATGTAAGCATCATTGCTTCACTGTAAGGTCCGTAATACCACACAAAATATACACTGTGTAAGAGTCATTGCTTCAGTGCAATGTCCGTAATACCACACAAAATATAAACTATGTAAGCATCATTGCATATGTACACTGCCCCAAATACCACCACAACTACACACTATGTAAGCATCATTGCTTCAGTGCTATGTCCCTTAAACAATACAAAATATATACTATGTAAGCAATATTGCATCTGTACACTGCCCCCAATACCACACCAACTATACACTACATGTATGTAAGCATCATTGCTTCAGTGTAAGGTCCGTAATACCACACAAAATATACACTATGTAAGCATCATTGCTTCAGTGCAATGTCCGTAAAACAATACCAAATATACACTATGTAAGCAATATTGCATCTGTACACTGCCCCCAATACCACACCAACTATACACTATGTAAGCATTATTGCTTCAGTGCTATGTCCCTTAAACAATACCAAATATACATTAAGTGAGTAATATTGCATCTGTACACTGCCCCCAATACCACACCAACTATACACTACATGTATGTAAGCATCATTGCTTCAGTGTAAGGTCCGTAATACCACACAAAATATACACTATGTAAGCGTCATTGCTTCAGTGCAATGTCCGTAAAACAATACCAAATATACACTATGTTAGCAATATTGCATCTGTACACTGCCCCCAATACCACACCAACTATACACTATGTAAGCATTATTGCTTCAGTGCTATGTCCCTTAAACAATACCAAATATACATTAAAGGCGCTGTAGCACGTTTTTTGCAAATTTTATTTTTTCCAATTTCCAATTTATAATGATAGTTTATGTCATTTATATTTACTTCAGAGGGTAAAACATCTTATTACTCAAACCAATTATCCGTAGTGGTAATAACGGTGTTGCGTATAAAGCAAAACTTGCATGGCGGCCATTTTATTGTGAACACAATTTATTATTTCGAATGACAAAAACGATTCCCATGACTTTACGGAACCATGTACACTCATTTTTAACTTGGTTTTCCGAAGAGAGAAGGGTGTTTTACTATTGGTGTCAATTTGGTGACATTATTTTTCAAATGCATTTCATCGACTTATTTGAGCGAAAAAACGTGCTACAGCGCCTTTAAGTGAGTAATATTGCATCTGTACACTGCCCCCAATACCACACCAACTATACACTACATGTATGTAAGCATCATTGCTTCAGTGTAAGGTCCGTAATACCACACAAAATATACACTATGTAAGCGTCATTGTTTCAGTGCTATGTCCGTAAAACAATACCAAATATACATTAAGTGAGTAATATTGCATCTGTACACTGCCCCCAATACCACACCAACTATACACTATGTAAGCGTCATTGCTTCAGTGCTATGTCCGTAAAACAATACCAAATATAGACTATGTAAGCATCATTGCTTCCGTACACTGTCCGGCATTCCATACCCAATCTACACCATGTAAGCATCATTGCTTCTGTACACTGCCCGTAATACCATACCCAGTCTACACCATGTAAGCATCATTGCTTCTGTACACTGCCCGTAATGTAATACCAAATCTACATTATGTAAGCATCATTTCTTCCGTACACTGCCCGTAATACCAGACCAAATATACACCATGTAAGCATCATTGCTTCTGTACACTGTCCGTAATACCATACCCAGTCTACACCATGTAAGCATCATTGCTTCTGTACACTGCCCGTAATGTAATACCCAATCTACACTATGTAAGCATCATTGCTTCCGTACACTGCCCGTAATACCATACCCAGTCTACACCATGTAAGCATCATTGCTTCCGTACACTGTCCGGCATTCCATACCCAATCTACACCATGTAAGCATCATTGCTTCTGTACACTGCCCGTAATACCATACCCAGTCTACACCATGTAAGCATCATTGCTTCTGTACACTGCCCGTAATGTAATACCAAATCTACATTATGTAAGCATCATTTCTTCCGTACACTGCCCGTAATACCAGACCAAATATACACCATGTAAGCATCATTGCTTCTGTACACTGCCCGTAATACCATACCCAGTCTACACCATGTAAGCATCATTGCTTCTGTACACTGCCCGTAATGTAATACCAAATCTACATTATGTAAGCATCATTTCTTCCGTACACTGCCCGTAATACCAGACCAAATATACACCATGTAAGCATCATTGCTTCTGTACACTGTCCGTAATACCATACCCAGTCTACACCATGTAAGCATCATTGCTTCTGTACACTGCCCGTAATGTAATACCCAATCTACACTATGTAAGCATCATTGCTTCCGTACACTGCCCGTAATACCATACCCAGTCTACACCATGTAAGCATCATTGCTTCCGTACACTGTCCGGCATTCCATACCCAATCTACACCATGTAAGCATCATTGCTTCTGTACACTGCCCGTAATACCATACCCAGTCTACACCATGTAAGCATCATTGCTTCTGTACACTGCCCGTAATGTAATACCAAATCTACATTATGTAAGCATCATTTCTTCCGTACACTGCCCGTAATACCAGACCAAATATACACCATGTAAGCATCATTGCTTCTGTACACTGCCCGTAATACCATACCCAGTCTACACCATGTAAGCATCATTGCTTCTGTACACTGCCCGTAATGTAATACCAAATCTACATTATGTAAGCATCATTTCTTCCGTACACTGCCCGTAATACCAGACCAAATATACACCATGTAAGCATCATTGCTTCTGTACACTGTCCGTAATACCATACCCAGTCTACACCATGTAAGCATCATTGCTTCTGTACACTGCCCGTAATGTAATACCCAATCTACACTATGTAAGCATCATTGCTTCCGTACACTGCCCGTAATACCATACCCAGTCTACACCATGTAAGCATCATTGCTTCCGTACACTGTCCGGCATTCCATACCCAATCTACACCATGTAAGCATCATTGCTTCTGTACACTGCCCGTAATACCATACCCAGTCTACACCATGTAAGCATCATTGCTTCTGTACACTGCCCGTAATGTAATACCAAATCTACATTATGTAAGCATCATTTCTTCCGTACACTGCCCGTAATACCAGACCAAATATACACCATGTAAGCATCATTGCTTCTGTACACTGTCCGTAATACCATACCCAGTCTACACCATGTAAGCATCATTGCTTCTGTACACTGCCCGTAATGTAATACCCAATCTACACCATGTAAGCATCATTGCTTCTGTACACTGTCCGTAATACCATACCCAGTCTACACCATGTAAGCATCATTGCTTCTGTACACTGCCCGTAATATCATACAAAATATACGCTATGTCAGTACAATTCAAGTTAAAGAGTCGTTTGTACACTGTCCCTAATACCATATCAAATATACACCAGGTACATGTACACGCAATAGGTAAGACAGCACCATTGCTCATGTACACTGTCCCTATTATATGATCATAAACCAACCAATGGGCACGATCATAGCTCAAAACATTGCAGGTTAATCTAAGCGAGAGTGAGGCCACAGAAGCTCCAACCCACAGAGTTAAGTTCAAAGTTCGGTATCTTGATCAATTCACAGGATGAGCTGGCCTCGTTGTGGTTGAAGCCGAGGCATGCTTGTCTGATGCTACACGAAGCAATACAGGTCGATCTAGAGGTGTCAGGCAAGGACTCAACACTTCCCCCCACTCTCTTGCTCCCCTGGCAGATGTAGGTTTGCGGTAGACCTGGGGAAAGAAGTATATGTTCATAGATACTGGTACATTGGTCAACATCTGTCGTAACATAATATCACAATTGAATAGTCAGTGTCGCAAGTTTAGTTCATCATGAAACTAGTAATTTGACAATATGTCCTATTGCGAATCGCACAATATTAACTAAATGTAAAAGCATTATTTCAACACACCCTTTATCAGTTATAGTTGCCAACAATAGCAGCCCTGACATATATAAACAACGAGCATCCTGGTATCATATGCAGTAAACAAAACGCGGCCAAGAAGTAGTTTACTTCATAAACAAGAATGATGACTGCACCAATACTTGACAAAATAAGTTAAGGATACTGGAATTTTATGATTGATATTCTATCATTGTGTCAATGAATGAACGGATCATTATCTAACATTTCAAAATGTACACATATCCCTGATTATGATTGTTCAGTATGTATTATCCAATGTCAATAGAATAAGATCTCACTGCACACTCATGCCGTTTCACCTGATGGTCTAAACGAGGCACAACACGGCACGACTGGGTTCATGTCTTGCGCTGTTTACTTTCCACAGATAGAACCAATGACAGGGAGATTTTACGAACGCTTTCGAGCAGAGTTGACAATGACATGACTGCATTGTCTTTAAATAGTGCCGGCGAATTCCTTGCCTCGTCACTGATTGGCGTCAGTGACAGGGAAGGCAACACGACCCCTGTCCGGCAGTAGTCAGACTAAACGAGACGTTGTACAAGTGACAGCTGAGATCAAATTTTAATGAGATAGATGTATAAACAGTTAACGATAACATTAAATACGTAATTGATGTACTTACACTGAGATGTCATATGCGTGTAACTGAAAACAGCGACTTCACATAAATGAAATCCATCGTTGGCTCGCTTGAGACCATTTATCTTCACATATCGACCATTGCTTCCTGTCCCTATACAGGTAATGATGTCAGTGACACCAGCGCTTGCAGGACCGGGGAAAAGGTCGCACAGGATGGAGGGGGCTGATGGCTCATCTAGCGGATTGTCTTCATACAGGAGGACTTGTACGTCATGGAGACTGTCGGCTGAAACATCCACACAACAGTGTACACTCAACCGCACCAGAAACATCCACACACTATTGTAAGGTGCACTCAATCGCAACAGAAACATCCACACAACAATGTAACGTGCACTCAACCGCAACAGAAACATCCACACCACATTGTAATTGACTCAACCGCACCAGAAACATCCACACAAGATTGTAACGTGCACTCAACCGCAACAGAAACATCCACACAAGATTGTAACGTGCACTCAACCGCAACAGAAACATCCACACAAGATTGTAACTAGCACTCAACCGCAACAGAAACATCCACACAACATTGTAACGTGCATTCAACCGCACCAGGAAGATCCACACAACATTGTAACGTGCACTCAACCGCAACAGAAACATCCACACAACATTGAAACGTTCACTCAACCGCACCAGAAACCTCCACACAACATTGTAACGTGCACTCAACTGCACCAGAAACATCCACACAACAATGTAACGTCCACTCAACCGCACCAGAAACATCCACACACCATTGTAACGTGCACTCAACCGAACCAGAAACCTCCACACAACAATGTAACGTGCACCCAACCGCACCAGAAACATCCACACAACATTGTAACGTGTAACGTGCACCAGAAACCTCACCATGCAGATATTTAAATTTTTTTTTACCCTATGCGGTAATGCTTCGTCAATAAACGTAAGTTCAAGAAGGTTATTTATGTCGGCAACATGTTTTACTCATAAAATGTATAATATTGTATTATCCCCCTGGAATATAATGCGGGGGGATATAGTCGTTGGCATCGTTTCCGGAACAGTACTTGAAAACTACTTGGCCAATCCTCACCAAATTTGGTTTACTGCCTCCGAATATCATGTAGATGTGCCTTTTGTGGGTTTCAACTTCATGGAACTTTTTTTTTGGTTTCCCTGGTTAAAATTTGGACGTCGTCTATTTGAAGGATAGGGTTTGATTCTGGAGCAAATCTCTAAAACCATTTGGCCAATCCTCACCAGAATTAGTATACTGCCTCCCAATATCATGCAGATGTGCCTTTTGGAGGTTTTAACTTTTTGAAAAATTGTTTATGGACTTTGGTTATCATCGGTAATCATCTGTTTAAAATTCCTTTGATGAAATTAAAAATTTCATTACCCCAATATTAACATAAAAAAAGCATCATACTGTGATGTATGAAACTGAGAGAACTTCTTTACACAACATGTGCCTATCAAAGGCATGCAAACCCGACTCTCTCTGACATATGAATTACGTGTTTTACTCTGATGAAAATGAAGTGACGTTTCCTTTGCTGTTGAGTGTAATACTATATTATTTAAAATCCATCGTATTGTTATGCTGTTTTGTTTAAAAGATGATTTGTTGGTTAAAGAAATCCTTGGCCTAACGTAGGCTTTGGAATTCGAAGCTAATTGAAACAACGGATAAACAAACATAATAACTAATTTTTCCAACAATCTACTGCTTTAACTATTTGATAAATACCCCAGGCATAGGCAGGATGACACCTGGAATATGGAAGTTAATTAGTATTATACATAATGATCACACAATAATAGAGTATTTGTCCAACAACTTATTCTTTAAACGACCTACCATTGGCGACATTCATGAGTTATATAACTCCTAAATAATAAGTAATTCATGAAGCGAAGTTGATCAGGTGCAGCTTGTGCTATGTGACGTTTGGACATTACAATGGTGTGCACCAGGTAACTTTGATGGAGAAACGAGATTGGTTGGATTGATTTTGCTGCGGTTGAGAAGCCGTGAATTGAAAACATTAATAAGTACAAGCTCCTGTGTAAAACTGCACTCACCTGTGGAATGTATTAATTATACAGTAATGTTAAACTAGTGTAATATTGCTTCACATTAGGTTAAAGTAGTGACGACACAACCGAGGAATTCTTCGTCTTCAGTCAATTGTCGAATATTTGGTTTTTTTTCAAATCTTGGCTTACGTTTTTTACTCTTGTTGTGTTTATGCTCCGTTATAAGTTGGGAACTTGTAATACAATTTTTATGCTTCGACAACAATATTATTTTAAGATTGATCCCGAAAAACAGCAGCATAGCCAACGTATAACAGGCTAAAAGCCACATTCATCTGCTGCACGTCACGTTAACGTTATAAAGCCATCCTATTTCAAGTTCGAATTCAAATGAATATGCAGACAGAGTCGACTATATCGCCAAGTGGGAACAATGATTATGGAACTTCATTCTTTAATAAATCCTAAATCACTCATTGGTAATAAATTCATGCTACACACAAATACATACTGCCAAATATGTATTAATCTCTGCCTAAAGTTTTGAAGATCTGTTCTGGAACCAAAATTGTAAAAGCATTTTGAGTTTGGCTCCAGAATCAAGATGATGATGCTGAAAGTTCAGAAAGTTCAGAAAAAACATTTTGACAAACCATGTTTCATTGAGCTAGGACTTACAGTTTTTGAGTATTGGTTCGGAAACAAAAAGTTATTTTTCCATGGAAACAGCTAATAATAAAATTCCAAAGAGGTTGAATACCTAAAGGGCACCTTATACATGATTATTGTTCCACACATCAAGTTTCTTCGAACTAGGCTTTTCCAGTTCTAGTCCGTAAGTAAAATTTTAAAGTATGTTTCCATGAAATCGGAAGTTGAAAATCCCAAAAGGCACATCTACATAAGGGCATATTGTTCACCGTGTCAAGTTTTATTAAGCTATGCCTTACGTTTTTTTCATTTCTGGTCCGGTCAATCAGGGATTTTTTGCTTCTTTTATGAACCCCTATAATAATCATGCGTCAACAAATTTAAGTCCAAGGAGGATATTTATGTAGACATCTTTAATAAAATTGACTTTCTATATTTTATAATTGATCATCTTAAATGCAAAACATTCTGGTCAAAACCATTTTCCCGATTAACATCCTATGTGCATCTGAACAGATATATTGATAAACGTACAATGTATGATACCCTAATCTGTGAAATTAATTATACGTACTTCTTTACAAAACATGTTTCCATCAAAGAATGTAAATGTACATGAGCACACTGAGTCAACTCGTGGAGAGTTAATCAATATACAGGAACTATTCATTATTATCACTCCTACCGCAACAATCCAGTCTGCTGGAGATGGTCACGTAGCTGACCTGGTACGTCTCCTGAAGGTCGACCATCCAGTACGGGTCAACATCAGTGTCCAGTGCACGCCAACACGACAGTGCATCCCACCAGCCGCTTGGGTCTCCATCCACAACTCTGGACGGCGTTGAGGAACTTCCAGAGGATGACGCAAATGTCGGTTTTCCTCTTGCCAAGTTGAGATGTCTTGACACTAGGAAAAGTCAACAAATGTGTGTTATAGTAAATCATATATATATACTTGGAACACTCACTTTAACTTTAATAATTTCTGGTCATTGAAACAAGCAATTACGAATCCGCGTGCTGGTCCTGCTAGTCTCATGCCAAGACTTCAACACATTTGTTGACTGCATTTTATTTGTATGGCAAGACAGAGCTTATCCACAGATGAAAGATGGCAAATAACTTGAATGTAAGAGAACTTAATGTCCTGTAGAGCTATTGCGAGGAAGTTGGGGCATCACCACAGTATAACCAAATGTTTGGTACAAAACACGTCCAAACCAATGACGTTAAAGATCGTGTCAGATCTGGACGCCTGAGATTGACATATGTACGTCAGGACAGAGCACTGGACCTTGTGACTATTCCGTGTACACATAATACTGAGAAATACCCGTAAGATCCTTCTCCCTTTGGTAATTTCACATTTTGACAATCACTTTATTTGCATGACATTTACAAGGATGACAATGCCAGACCCAGGGAGCGAGAGCGGTAAGTCAAATTCTACAGCGAGAAGACATGACCATGCTACTAGGCCCGCTTGCAGTCCTGTTCTGAACCCAATACTACATATGTGGGACATTTGTGAACACAATATTCGTCGTAGAGACCGTCATATTCAAACTGTGGCAGAGTATCAAGATAAAATAGAATGCTTAGCATCCATACCAAGAATGAATAGGTAAGATATCAATTTCGGAAGTGTAATGAAAATGCTGTTGCAATAGCTGTGATAGGAAAATGCGTTTGGAAATGAGTCATCAGACAGGAATGAACGGACGTCTGAACGGATATATGAATACACAACTACCAAAGAAGAAAACTCATCTAACAGTCGTTGGAATCAAACAAGGTAACTACCTGGGTTTGGCAAACTGATAACAGTGACTTCGCACAAAAGGAACTTATCATCGCTGTTTCTCCTGTTGAGCCCATTTATCTTCAAATATCTCCCACTGGCATTTCCATCAATACAAACAATGGTCTGTGTAATCCCAGCTCCGACAGGACCAGGGTAGAAAGCACACAATGTAGAGGGTGTTCCCGGGTTCAGCAATGGGTTCTCCGCATACAGCATGACTTGGATGTCATGTAATCGATCATCTGAAAGAGAAGCTATAGAAGGTAGATGGTGTCCCTTGCTTCAGAGTCGAGTCATCTGTAATAACATTATTTCGATGTTGTGAAGAGTTCGACTAATTGCCAAGAATACAGCATTTGTCAAAGGTTTTATAATAGGCTCTTTGCCTTCAGCTATACTTGTTGTGAAGTCGGAGCTAAGTCGGAGCTAAGAGTGTACCCGTTGAAGCACGTTTTTTGCAAAGTATATTTTTCAAATTTCCTAAACATCTTATTACACAAACCAATAATCCGTAATAGTAGTAGTAGTAGTAGTAGTAGTAGTAGTAGTAGTAGTAGTAGTAGTAGTAGTAACGGTATTGGGTATAAAGCAAAAATTGCATTGAGGCCATTTTAATAAGAACACATTTATAATTTCGAATTACAAAAACTACTCCCATGGCTTTACCGAACCATGTACACTCATTTTAAACTTGAATTTCCGAAGAGAGAAGGATGTTTTAATATTGGTGACATTATTTTTCAAATACATTTCATCATCTTATTTGAGCCAAAAGAACGTGCTACTGTGCAGTAATCCATCTGTCACAGGTTAGGTGCCACACATATTGTAATGAAAGTGGTAGTATGCAGGCCTTAGTTTAATGATACGCTCGTATGGTTCATGTTGAGTTGTGAAGGTAAAAAGAAAATCGTCAGTCATTTTATGTCATACGACACGATACGCCATCGTTCATATGATGTTTTTTACATCGACGTAGATGCTTCAGAAATGGACTGTCGTTAATAGTAGAATATCTGATTCACACATGATCCGTGCCCCTTGGTTTCAGACTGGACTCTCAAAATACATGATATGTGTGATTACAAAAAGGGTCTCAATAATATGTAAATAGTCAATGTTTTATTGTCTAGTCCCACATTCAAACATGACTTTTCTGACCCTTAAGGTAACTCTGGACCAGTGACTTGCCAGTGAATAGTAACTTGGATTCATCAAATAAAATGATTTACCACAGCAATCAGCCCTGTTGGTGACAGTTATGTGATCAATGTAATAATTGTCCTCCAGATCTACCATCCAGTAGGGATTCATGTCTACAGTTAAAGATTCCCAGCATGAGCGACTGCGCCAGTTAGATTTGAAATATCCATCTACAGCTCTTGCAGGTGACGATCCAAAGCCATTGATGGAGGAGTATGTCGGCTTGTTGAGGGCAAGAGAGCGGCTTGCAGTCACTGAAAACAGGTTAAAGCAGAGAGAATGGTTTTCACAACGTAATCTGCCTGGATCTATTAATATAATGCTGTCAACAGGTTATATAGACTTAGAAGAAACCGAAAACATTACATCTAGACCTTTCTGCAGGCCGTTTAACTATTAGTGGAGTAAGTAGACTATCAGTAAATTGATATCTGATACCAAATTTGAAATAATAGGCTTGTAATATTCAAAGAATCGTCACCAAACATGCTATAATATGTTGGTCAAAGTATGTTGACAAACAATTTCAAGATTTTGTGATTTTAGAATAGCAATAGTTGAAGATACTGCAGTGTAATATTTATACGACATTATTAAACTAGTGTAATACCGCTGCAAGTATCCTCAGTACAGGAGCTATCTCTTTGACTCACGCAATGTGATAAATATCACACCCTCTCTAATATTCAATCTCAAATGTCAAATGCAACTCTAACTCTAAGGAAAACGGTTTGTATATCAGTTGAAATTGTGTCAGAAATAGGCAATAATTCAGTTTAACCACCCTCTCCTCACAAGCTTCAATAACGAAAACAACTCCTCTTACAGGTGACAAGTCTAAAAAAACAGAGTACTACCAGGTGGCAAGTTGACAACGGTGACTTCGCATAGATGGAAAACATCATTGTTGTTCCTCCTGTTGAGTCCATTTATCTTCACATATCTCCCACTGGCATTTCCATCAATACATGAAATGGTCTGTGTAAACCCAGCACTAACAGGACCAGGGTAGAACGCACACAATGTAGAGGGTGTTCCTGAGTTCTGCAGGGGGTTCTCGGGATACAGCATAACTTGGATGCTGTGGAGTCGATCATCTGAAACAGGGATATAGAAGGTTTAGCGCGTCGCTTGATTCTCCGGTGATTTATCTGTCATAAGATTATATGCATGTTAAGTCGATCTTATAAAACAGAAGACATATGCTGGACAAATTAAGTTAGGGATATTGAGTGTTTTATGATAAGTAATCGATTACAATGTCAAGTAATAAACACATCATTATTCATAATTTAAAAAATTAAAAATATCCCTGACTATGTTTATATTAAAAGAGGAACTCTTTGGCTTCTATGATGGGGTCTTAGAATACAGCAAAACTTTAACGTTGTGCCACCGGACATCTGAAACAAAAAATACACACTTTATACTGCTAGTATATAGCAATAATTTAACGTTGTATCATCCAACATCTGAAACAGAAGTCACACACTTAACATTAGTAGCATACAGCAATAGTTTAACATTGTATGTTGTGTTTACCACAGCAATCAGCCCTGTTAGTGACAGTTATGTAGTCAATAAAATAATTGTCATCCAGATCCACCATCCAGTAGGGATCCATGTCTACATCGGTAGAACTCCAGCAAGAGGCACCAAGCCATTGAGGATTGAAGTTTCCATCAACAGCTCTTGCAGGCGATGATCCAAAGCCATTGCTGGAGGAGTATGCCGTTTTTTGGTGGGAAAAGGAGCTGCTCGCAATCACTGAAAATAGGATAAAGCAATAAGGAATGGCTTATGTTTCAAAACTAAAATCCAATTAAGGAGAGATGGTACTCTGAACTTACTTACGTAACATTTTGACACAAGAATTTATTTTTGTAAATTAATTTTTTTAAATATGCATTTTGTTATTTGGAGTAAAGGCCTAACCATAATCTAACAGAAAGAGTTGAAATTTAAGGTAACGGTCCTTTTACGACCTGCCGCATGACATTTCCGTCTCATATATTCACGGTAAAAATGTTATTATGTGTGTTATTTCAATTACATTTATATCTCAGGTTAGTGATGAAGTTTAATCGATTTGGATTATCAACTGATAGCTGTTATTTCATGATGCAATCTAAGATATCATAGAAATACCATAATTTGCCAAAGGGAGTATCATTCATAATGCTGATAATTCTAACTTTAATTAGGATTTCCAAGGCAATACTTAGGTCTTAAAGACTTCTGCTTGACCTTGAACTCCGTGTTGGACTATCTGTTATTCATCAGTTTCTCTGCTTTAAAATGAGCTATCAAGCATGTCTCTATCTTTAGTAGTTTTTTTTACAAAAATTCACCAAAGACAATGACCCTCTTAAATTGTAACAATCGCTTATAAATGGACCCCTACATGATCTTTCTCACGATTAAGACAAAATGGTTAATATTTACATAATAAGGTGTAACATAGAAAATGTTGTGCTTCAATTTCCACTTAAGTAAATGTAATCATCATTAAGATTGCCTACAAAGGTAATGTGTTATATTCTTCTGAATATTCAAGGAAATGCTCAAAAATGCTTAAATTTGGACCCCTAGACAACGTTTGCGATGTTCAGAGCTTAACTATCAACTTTTTGATGAACGGTTTCAACAGAAACTTTTTGTTCTTTGAATTGTGTATCCACAGATGTTAATACCATTTCAATATCTTAATTAGTGAAGCAGTTATGATTCTTTGAATTTTGCTGAAAATGGCGATTTCTGAAAAATGTCAATCTTCTATGACTTGTCAGATGTACATAATGACAGATACATGATTGAAGGTTAATGTACTTGATAAGTGGCATCTCTTCTTCCAAATGAGGTATTAAACATAAGTGTATCTTTCGTTGTTTACGATAAACAATTCTACAAAGAAAGAACCACTCGAAAATATTCAAAATCACAAAATTTTACTTTTTTGGGAATATGTCCAAATTGTGCCGAAACTATCAACTTTTATATGATAATGATATGTTTTGGAATTGTTAAGTTGGTTATGATAAAAAGAATGACATAAATAACATTGTCATAACTTTATTCCAGACAGAGTTATGATACTTTGAACAAGGAGCCGAAAATGAACATTTAAAAAAAGGACCATTTTCAAGGGCAGATAATTTTAGTTTTAGGACGAAATTCAAAATTCGGGCTAGAGCATTCTGTGGAGCAGTTATTCAGCTGTAAAATGAGCTATCACACATAGCTGTATGTATTGCCGTGAATTAGGAGAAGATTTTCAAAGACGCGTACCCTCAAAACCGCGAAAGTTTACAAAATTTTCAGTTTTTTCGAAATAGCAAAAAATCTATTATTACGGCCGAAAACGGCTATAGGCCTAATCGATGAGGAATGTTGTTGCCCACATAGTGGTGAAGGTTCTGTGCAAATATATTGATTAGTTCTCGAGCTATAAAGGTTTAAAGTTTCAACTTCAAGGGGCGATAACTCGCGAAAGAAGTCGAAAAGCCAAAACCGGGCTTCGTAGTGCACTAGGTAAGGTCATAGACTATTCTCACTGAAAATTTCATGAAAATCAGTCAAGCGGTTAAGCAGGATTCCTTCTCACAAAAAAGGTCAAATAATAATAATAAAAAAACAAAACAAAAAAACAACAAAAAACACGATAATAACAATAGGTCTTCCAGACTTAGTCTTGAAGACCTAACTAGGATTGCTAAGGCAATACTTAGGTCTGCTTGACCATGAACTCCATGTTGGACTCTCGGGTTTGCACCAGTTTCTCTGCTTTAACATGAGCTATCAAACATGTCTCTATCTTCAGTAGTTATTTTACAAAAATTATCCAAAGACCCCCACATGATCTTTCTCACGATTACCACAAAATGGTTGATATTTTCATACTAAGGTGTAACAAAGATAAAGTTGTGCTTTAATTTCCACTTAAGTAGATGTAATCATCATTTAGATTGCATACATTAGTAATGCTTTATGTTTTTCTGAATATTCAAGAAAATACTCAAAAACGCTTAAATTCTGACCCCTTCACAACGTTTACGATGTTCGGAGCTAAACTATCAACTTTTTGATGAAAGGGTTCAACAAAAAAGTTGTTGTCCTTGAATTTGTGCATCCGTGGGTGTAAATACAATTTCATTATCTTAATTAGTAGGGCAGTTATGATCCTTTGAAATTGGCTGAAAATGGCGATTTGTGAAAAATGGCAATATTCTATGACTTGTCACACATAAACTATGACAGAAAAATGTTTGAAATTTATTTCACTTAATAAAGGACATCTCTACTTCAAAGTGATATACTAAACATAATTGTACCTTCAGTGGTTTACAATCGAAAATTCTCCAAAGAAAATACCCCTCGAAAAGTCTCAAAATCAAATTTTTTAACTTTTTTGGAATATGTCCAAGTTGTGCCGAAACTATCAATTTTTATATGATAGTGTTATGTTATGGAAGTGTTGAGATAGTTATTATGAAGAGATTGCAATATATAACTTTGACATGAATTAATCTCTAACAGAGTTATGCCCCTTTGAACATGCAGTCGAAAAAGGAACATTTAAAAAAGGACCATATTCAAGGGCAGATAACTCAATTGACAGGGCAAAATTCAAAATTCGGTCCACAGCAGGCTATGGGGCAGGTATTCAGCTTTCAAATGAGCTATCATATATAGCTGTATGTATTGCCGTTATTTAGGAGAAGATTTTCAAAGACGCGTACCCTAAAAACTGCGAAAGCTCATAAAAATTTCAGTTTTTTCGAAATAGCAAAAAATCTATTACTACGGCCGAAAACCCCTATGTGCCTAATCGATTGAGAATGTTGTTGCCCACATTTTGATGAAAGTTTTGTGAAAATATCTTACTTAGTATTTGAGCTATTGAGGTTTAAAGTTTTGACTTCAAGGGGAGATAACTCACAAAAGAAGTCGAAAATCCAAAAAGTGGCTCGTCTGTTTCCAGAGTTAGCCAAAGACTATCATCCCTGAAAGTTTCATGCTAATCGGCCCAGTGGTTACTCCAGAAAGCTCTGGACAAAAAAAGTACAAAAAATAATAATGAGGAACACGGATACTAACAATAGGTCTTCCAGACGTAGTCTTGTAGACCTAATTAGTTCGGTGACCTACAAACATATTATGATAAACGAATAATAAACTTGCTATTTTGAAAAAAATGAACAAATTCTGGAAAAAAATAAGTTCATGGTCTCATCTCTCTTTAAGGTCGGGCAGAGCAGAACCAAACAGAAAAATATTTACCTTCTCCACAGACCTCAATGAATTGCACAACTGATTTGTTCTACTGAATTCTACTTTTTTATAATGTATATCAAAGAAAATAAATAGAGCCCTGTATAGATCTAAATGAATCAATCTAGACATGTAATAATGCTATTTTGCCTCATACTTTCTTTTAAGATGCTGGCTGCTATATTGATACGTCATTGACGTTTGACCCTTTGACATGCATACGATAAAAGTGTGTGACGAAGTTCCCTGATTCATGAAAAAGTTAACATTTTCCGAATCAGAAATCAATGGGCTTTCACAAGATGTCATTAGTATTCATATACAGTTTTAATTTATTGAGAAATGATGTATTAAAAATATTAAACTTTTCAATCACAAAACAAAACAAGGTGCGTGTTTGACGTCATAATAAAAATGTTACCTGTTCGATTTAGAGGGTTGAAATTCTATGGTAAGTACATGCAAAATACATACTTTTTACACCATTGTGTTCAGAATATCCTAATCTAGCTTATTTACAAATTTGGACATTGAATTTATTTCTGTTAAATAATCTGAGATTTGCGAAAATGGCAGCAAATGAAAACATCAATCGATTACCTTTTGTAAAATCCGTGAAAATAAACAAAGAATTTCACTTACACATTTTAGAATCTCAAAATCTTCCACAAATAAATTAGAATGTATCTGTGCATTGTTTGTCAATTCTTGTTTCCAAATAAAGCAATATAATCAACGTGTCGCCAACGGCAGTGTCATATCGGCCATTTTTTCAAGTCATCCCAAACCTTCCACTATTTCTCATATTACGCGACTCAATCCGAATGCCAAGCCGGTGCTAGCTATATCTATTTTAAAAATGGTCGTCGATCTAACCATAGAGTGTTATCAAGTGTTAAAAAAAACAAATTGACACTAAAACTATTTCCTCAGTTCGTATACGTAGTGTTCTTGACCCGATGAATTTGCATAAGTCAAAGCAGTCCCCGGATGTAACAATGTTTTTATGATTAAAATCACTGTATGTAAACTTGAATTTTGATTATAATTTATACATCTATGAAAAATAGATGTCATATCCCACCATTATCACTAAATATGATCATGCATGAGTTCACATTCGAAGTACAAAATGACATGACATGGACCGGCTTTCCGATCTGCTTTTTCACAAGTTGAAATGCAGCCAGGAAAAAGATGAAGTAACCCTATCTCGCTAAAAAGTAAATAACGAATAAACAAGTCTGTTGTATGTAAAGTAATTGTATGAATACAGTTGCTAAATGATTCATGTTCGTTATTTTAACGTTTTCATTTTGAATTTTATAGAAATTATACCAGTTTTCAATAGATATAGATACACATGTCAGTTCTAATTCATTGCAAATGGTTGCACTGTGTCGTCTCGTCTACGTCACACAATATTTTGGTTTGATATAAATTAAATGAATGCACATCTTATAACATCCATGAAATTAACAAGAATGACAAACAAATACATTTCAAACAATAAATGCGAATAACTAGTGTTTGAATCGGCGAATTTACAACGAAACATGTTGGTCACATCATCAATTTTGTACAGTCGAGCTCATCACGTGACTTTGTTGACAAATACAATAACGCTACCCGACCGAAATTTTGATTGTATTTTTAAACTTTTCAAGACCATGTTTACACAAAATGTTTAACATACCATTGGAAAAACATGTTCTTACTTTGGGTTTAAACGGAATATTATTTAGATACCTATATGTTGACCAGACCTACTATGCCTTACCTCCTATAGGTAATGCTATTTCAACCTTAACACAGACGAACTTGAAAGTGGAGTCATGGATGCGTAAAATCCCTATCCAAGGGCAGGTAAGTCTGCCTGGTCTCGTGACGTCACTACCGGAATAAGTCACTCTCCTATTTGTTGCAGGGCAAGACAGACGTGTTTTGTTCTGTGACTAGGTTTTTGTTAGCGCTTTGTTGCTGTTGCTATTATAGCTGCTTATTTATTTAAGAGATACCTTTCACGCCTTAACTACGTTCGTCGTTAGCAGGTTGTTAGACAATCTGTTTTCTACCAGGTGTTGAGTTACAAGGGGCCTTGTTGACATGTGCTAGGTGTGTGCTGCCTGGCGGGGTGGTTGCATGCTTTGCACGTGCAAGTCGTGTCGCTTGTTTTTCTCTCACCTGCGTCGGGTTACTGCTTGGTTCGCACGGTATAAGCGGACCCTCCGCCAGTACCCTTGTTCGCCTGGGTTTTTTGACTCGCTTCGTCTCGTCTGACTTGCGTAGGCCTACGCTTGTCATTCGCTCCACCGGTCATTCGCCTTAGGGTTGATCCACTTGACTACGCGTTGTCTTGCGAAGGGTTCGCCAGTTACTAGCTTCGCCAGTTACTTGCTTCGCTAGCTATTCACCTAAGGAGGCCTTAGGTGGAAATCAGCTTGGCTGGCATCTTCTCGCTTGTGACTTGCTTCGTTAGTGACTGGTTTACCTGTCGTTCACTTTGGCTGGATTCTACTTGACTCGCATCATCTCGCCTGTGGCTTGCAAAGGTCACTTGCTTCGCTTGTCCATCGCCTTAGGTTCGACACTCGCTTAGGCTTCACCTGTCATTCACTTCGCGAAGCATTCGTCAAGCATTCGCTTCGCTAGTCATTCGCCATAGGTTTGATTCTACTTGACTTGCATCATCTCGCCAGTGGCTTGCAAAGGTCACTCGCTTCAGCTTGTCCATCACCTTAGGCCTGACTTTTGCGGAGGGTTCGCCTGTCATTCACTTCGCTAAGCATTCGAGCGTAGGCTTCGCCTGTCTTCGCTTCGCTAAGCTTCGTTAAGCTTCGCTTCGCTAGTCGTTCGCCTTAGGTTTGATTCTACTTGACTCGCATCTTCTCGCCAGTGGCTTGCAAAGGTCACTCGCTTCAGCTTGTCCATCGCCTTAGGACCGACTATTGCGGAGGTTTCGCCTGTAGTGCCTTGCTAAGCATTCGCTTCGGTCTTCGTCTTAAGCTTGTTTAGGTTTGACTCGCTTGTAAATTGACATTGACTTTGTTCTCTTCGAGTTCAGAGACTCTGCTTTCTGCTGGTTGACTTGAGTACACTCACTTAAGCGCTCGCCGTCTGCGTTTCTTGTGAGTCTACTTTTGTTGGTAATTAGCTATCAGAAGGGTTGGTTTTCCTTCGCTACGCTTTTTGGTCACTCACCTTCTCGCAGGTTAGTGATTCGCCTACGCCGTCATGTACTCCGCTTTTTGTATCTGATTCCGTTAGGGGGTCGAGAGATTCACTCTCCCCCCTTTCGCGTTCGCGTTCTCGTCCGCAGACTCGCACTTCGTCTCCACCTTCGTCAGACAGACGCATGTCGCCTTTGATGCTGAAGGTCGGCGGACCCTCCACACCCAAGAGCAAGAAGAAGAAGTCCAAGAAGGATAGGTTTGACAAGGTCAACCCTGACCTCCTTCTCGCGTCCGTTAAGGACATGGTCTCTTCTTTGCTGGATGCTCGGTTGGGTCCGCTGGCTTTGCCTAGTCTCGTCACCCCCGCTGCTACGCTGGTTCGTGAACTCGATGCGGACTGCGGGTCTCACGGTTCGCGTCCCACGCCCTTAAGGGCCTCTGGGTCCGCTACCTCCGCGCGTGCACCTCACACCCCTTCGTGTCGGGTCACGGTGGTGTTACCTGCCCGGGATTCCTCGCCAGACTCGATGGAGCGTGACGTCCGCTTCGTTGACGTGTCGGACCCTCCGTTCATCAATATCGCACCTGATGCGGAGGGTATGGATTGGTCGGAGGATCCGCCGGTTATCGACTCAGTCGCTATGCTGTCGGAGATGGCCTCATTCACGGAGACACCACTCAGTCAGGTCAGCGTGTCGGGACCTCGTTCGTCGGCAGCCAGGAAGGCTTCCTTTTGTCCTGAAGGGGACTTAGCTGCCGCGCGTCTCGCTCTTCAGTCGCATAGGCTCCTGTTGGATGCCGCCGAGGATATGGAGCAAGTAGTCTCCTCCGTGCTTCCCAGCCGTCTTCTTCCGGCCTTAGTGGTGTCGGATAAGCGAGAGATTCACTCTCCCCCCTTTCGCGTTCGCGTTCTCGTCCGCAGACTCGCACTTCGTCTCCACCTTCGTCAGACAGACGCATGTCGCCTTTGATGCTGAAGGTCGGCGGACCCTCCACACCCAAGAGCAAGAAGAAGAAGTCCAAGAAGGATAGGTTTGACAAGGTCAACCCTGACCTCCTTCTCGCGTCCGTTAAGGACATGGTCTCTTCTTTGCTGGATGCTCGGTTGGGTCCGCTGGCTTTGCCTAGTCTCGTCACCCCCGCTGCTACGCTGGTTCGTGAACTCGATGCGGACTGCGGGTCTCACGGTTCGCGTCCCACGCCCTTAAGGGCCTCTGGGTCCGCTACCTCCGCGCGTGCACCTCACACCCCTTCGTGTCGGGTCACGGTGGTGTTACCTGCCCGGGATTCCTCGTAGTCTCCTCCGTGCTTCCCAGCCGTCTTCTTCCGGCCTTAGTGGTGTCGGAAAAGCGCCGGCCGTTTTTGCCTTTGTACCCGACTCCTTTCCAACTTGTTCCGCCTGCTCTTGATCAAGTCCCTGCCCACTCTGACTCCTTGTTTGCGGTTCGGATCCCCGAGGTTTTGAGGGTGCGACAGGAGGCGCAGCAGCAGGACCTGACCAATCGGCTCGTCAGTCAGAGGCAGACAACGCCGAAGCGTCCGCTTACCAACTTCCGTCAGGGCCAAGGTCGCGGCAGAGGCCAACCTTCGCCTAAGAAGGCCAAAACAGACTCTCTTTGGGGAGGCGGTGGCCGCGGATCCACGGGTCAGTCCCCCAAGTCCCCCCGCACTGGCACCGGAGGTCGTACCCCTCAGAAAGGGAAGCGGAGGAAGTGACCATTGGTCACCCCTTCTTCTTCTTCCTCCACTCGTTACGTTGTCGGAGGGTTCGGTGGGGGGTCGACTTCGGGACTACGTCAACAACTGGGTGCAGATGGGGTTAGACCCATTCGTTTGTCGGATTCTGGGTCAGGGGTTCTGCATTCCCGTCTCATCCCCTCCGCCTCTTACCTGTACTCCAACAGAGCGTCCATTAGCAAGAGACCGGCTCCAATTGACGTTGGAACAGGTGGAGATTTTAATCTCCAAAGGGGCGGTGCAGGAGGTCCTGACCCCGCATCTTACGCCCGGGTTTTACTCCCCGGTATTCGTCATACCCAAAAGGAATTCGGAAAAATGGCGGCTCATTCACGATATTCAACCGCTCCTTCCTCGTTCGGCCGCCATATTTTCGACTATTGGCGCTTCCCTCTGTGATGCGATCTCTGGAGCGCTCAGACTGCATGGTGTCTCTCGATCTCCAGGATGCATCCTGCACGTTCCGATTCACTATCGAGATCGCAGTTACCTCCATTTCATTCTGGACGGGAGACACTTTCAGTGGAACGTTCTACCGTTCGGGATCTCTTCCGACCCCTGGCTATTCACACGGGTGACTCAGCCTATCGTCCAATTCCTGCACCAGTGCGACATTCAGTTCCTAATGTATTTGGACGATGGGCTCACTCACGACCGTTCTCCTGTCGTGCTCGAGGCGCAGCTCAGGTTCACAATAAACCTGTTCCGTCGTCTGGGGTGGTTAGTGAACTTAGAGAAGTCGGACCTGGTTGCAGCGACTCGCCTGAAGTTCCTAAGGGTCATCCTAGAACCTCAGCTGTTCCGCGGGTTCGTCACGAGGGAGCGGATGGCTCGTTACGCTCGTCTGATGGATCGCGCGCTCGACGCGTCGCTCTCCCTTCGTCAGTGGCAAAGAGTGTTGGGGTTACTAACATCTGCTCAGGACCTGACCCGCAAAGGGAGGCTGTTCCTTCGCCCGTTACAGGTGTTCCTGAACCCCCACATCAGGGAGACGCGTTGCCGTCATGCCATAGCTTTAACCCCAGATCTCCATCGTTTCCTGGCTTGGTGGCGGGTGGACGAGAGTGTGTTCTCCGGAGTTCCACTTCGCCGTCGTCCCCCCTCAGCTCACCTGTTTGTGGACGCCTCCACCGAGGGATGGGGGGCACATATGGGTCACGAGCAGGTCGCGGGGGTCTGGTCTCAGTCGGACCAGAACCAGCACATCAACGTCCTCGAGTTGGACGCAGTTCGTCTAGCCATTCAGCACTGGCAGACATGTTTGCGAGGTCAGTGTCTGCTAGTCCACACGGACAGTTCAGCAGCTGCTTGGTCGATCAACAAGCAGGGGTCCACCAGGGCAGGATCTAGAGTCTCTGCTACGCGTGTCGCTCCAGCTGTTCGAGCTGGTGGACGAGGTGGACCTGGACATTCGAGCAGTCAACATTCCAGGTGCCAAAAACATCTTGGCGGATGCACTGTCGCGACCAGATGCCCCTCCTCTGACGGAGTGGCAACTGAATCCGGTGGTTTTCAAGGGGTTGTGTCTTCAATTCGGCCGCCGGCCATCCTCTCCCAAGTTGTAGCCAGGATAGGGACAACTCGGGTTTTCGTCTTCTTTTGGTGGCCCAGTGGTGGCCAGCCCGACCGTGGTTCGTTCCTCTCCGGCGACTCTCTCTCCAGGAACCTGATCCTCAGCAGGCCAAGCGGAAGGCTACACGAGAACCCTCAGGTGTTCTGCCTTCACGCTTGGCTTGTATTAAAAGAGGGCTAAGGAGCAGTGGATACTCAAGGTGCGTAGCCAATGCCATAGCTACCTCTCATAGGAAGACCACTAGGAAACTCTATCATTTCCAGTGGCAGGCCTTCGCCTCGTTCTGTGTTCAGAGGGATTTCATCCCGGCAGAGGCCTCAGTTCCTCAGGTGGCGAAGTACTTGGGTCACCAGGGTTGGATGTGTCGGTACTCAAGGACCTTGTCAAAACCTTCCGTTCTGTGGAAGGCAGGACGAAGCTTCGTCCTCCTGAGTGGGACTTAGCAGTTGTACTCAACCATCTGCGCTCCGATACGTAAGTACCGCTTTCTGACGTACCCCTCCTCCTTCTCACCATCAAGGTCATCTTTCTGGTGGCCATGGCCTCCGCAGCGCCGATTTCTGAGATCCATGCCTTGCAAGCGGACCTTCTACGCTTTGAGGTCAGGGAGGGAGGTTCAGCTTTTCTTGGTTTAGCGCCCGACTTTGTCTGCAAAAACCAGGCGGCTGATGAAGTGGGCCTTACTCTCTCTATTCCGGCTTTGGGTTCTGACTCAGATGAGGTGGATCTCTCTCTGTGTCCGGTGAGGGCCCTGAGGGTGTACGTTCAACGTACCCACAGGTTGAGAGATGGCATGCGTCGTCTGTTTTTACCTCATTCGCCGACAAGTACTAAGGAGCTAGATAAGTTAGCGTTGGGGGTGTAACTGAGGTCGGCGGTCATCGATGCTTACAAGGCCACGGACCTGCCTCCCCCTTCGCGGTCCAACCCTCATGAGATCCGGGCAGTGTCAACCACGATGGCTTACCACTGCAACATCGTGGTTTAAGATGTCATGGCGGGGTGTTTTTGGCGTTCGTCAGAGGTCTTCGCCAACCATTACCTACCAGATGTCTCCACAGCTGATCTGGAGGGCATCTCTAGGCTGGGGCCATAAGTGTTCGCCTGGCCCAAGGTGGTCCCCCAACCAGACCAAGAAGGGTTCAACCCTCTTAGAAGCTTTAAGGTTCATTGTAAATAAACTTGTTTATGTTCCTAGCTCCTTGTCTGTTGTTGGTTTTTTCCTTAGCTTCGCTTACGCCCCCTCCCTGTTGGGGTTGGGGGGTGATGTGTTGATCTGGAGTTGAGTGGCTGGGTGATCTCTTCGATCCGTTCAGCGGTAGAGATAGTTTCTCCCGGGCTGTATCTTCTCCTCATCACAGGGCTGGCTGCTGGTCCCGTCTCTACCAACTATCTACTAACCCGCCTCCTTGCGGTGGGATTCTAGGCATAGTAGGTCTGGTCAACAGGTAAGTATAAATAATTAGGTTTAATCAAAAACGTACTATTTACAAAGTGACAAAGATTATTAGAATTGTTGATTTGAACACATCTGTATTCTGCAAAGGAAATGCATTACAATGGTGAGCGACGAATGTTAACTTTGTTGACTGTCATGTTTCACGATATTGATGAATGTTTAACATTGAAATATATCAACCTGCAATGCCATATGCTTATATTTGGAACACAGAAAAGGGAATAGATAGTTTAACCTTAAACCTGTGTAAATGTTATTGCGATTGATGCATTATTTTTACAAATATTTCACATGGAAGTAAATGCTTTGTTCATTGAAGAATATCCATTGAACAAATTACGTTAAAATTTTATAAATACAATGGAAATCGTTTATGACAGGCTCTTGTTTCCTGAAAGAAAAAACACATATAATTTGTTTCTGGTATAAAATTGAATCCTAACAAAATGGTATAAAAATGTATAGAAATAAATAATTATTGAAAAAATAAGTTTGAAAATGTAGTAAAATTTTAGAACTACTGTATTGTTTCATTTTTTTCATAGGCAAGTGTGAAAATAATTTATATTTGAAAATTTATTACATAAATTAATATATTTTTCATGACGATAATTAGTTAGAAAATATGTGACTCATAGAGGATATCTGTCTTTTCTTGACTAATACCATGTTTATCTCATCGAGTGAGGTAGAAAGGTTATATTTATGTAAATGAAAATATTTAACGTTTCTACCTCACGAGATGAGATAAACATGGTATTTGTCAAGAATTGACGGATATTCTATTTATTATATGATATTATTCATGTAATTATGTCCGAAAAGGGTCGTTTTCACGCCAAGCGGCCGCAAGGAACAGCCCGCCACCACCGTAACACTGTGACGTCATAAGCCGCGCGAGACCATTGTTTTATGACGTCAAATTATAATAGTCACCGTTCGCAGTGAAAATATAAGTTATTTTCACTGTAGCTTGATAGCCAGTTTATTTCGCTGATAAATCCCAGTATTTCACTGCTCGTCATATAATAAAGATATTTATTTTAAAAAAATTTAAATATGCTAATTACTAAGGAGAGTAAGACATTTGAGTATCATTCTGAATAGACTGCCTCGGATTTCCCTCACATTTAATTTAGTTTTGGATGTGAAATGAGAATGCTGTTTCCATATCAGTAATATGAAACGTCGTTGTGAAATGAGCCTTTAAATAGGAATAATTAGTAAGATGTACAAATAATAAAAATTATGCAACAAACCACTGTGCTTTCACAGCCTTATTATGTAATAGCCTCTCTGCCTGGCACTTAACACTGGCAGCACTGATCTAGTGAGTTATTGTTTAACGCCGCTCCGGCAATATCACAGCCATTAGCGGCGACAGCACTGATCTAACTAAGACTCAGAGATAACAGAATCCTCATTGGGTAAATAGTATGTACACAACTTTTAAGTGTTCGAAGCCTTTAATCTTGGAGAAGAAAACGAAAAAAGCTTTAGAGGGCATGGCCTGTGAGGCATTTATTAGAGGCCACAGGGTCACCACATCTACAATTTAGAATCCCCATTGGCTAAATAGTCTGTACACAACTTTTAAGTGTTCGAAGCCATTAATCTTGGAGAAGAACACGAAAAAAGCTTTATGGGCATGGCTTGTGAGGCATTTATTAGAGGCCACAAGGTCACCGAATCTACAATTTAGAATCCCCATTGGCTAAATAGGCTGTACACAACTTTTAACTGTTCGAAGCCTTTAATCTTGGAGAAGAACACGAAAAAAGCTTTATAGGGCATGGCTTGTGAGGCATTTATTAGAGGCCACAGGGTCACCACATCTACAATTTAGAATCCCCGCTGTCTTAATAGTCTGTACACAATGTTTCAGTGTTTTAAGCCTTTTAAACTTGGAGAAGAAGATGAAATAAGGTTTTTAGGGTATGACCTGTGAGGCCCTTATTTAGGGCCACAGGGTTACCAAATCTAAAATTCCGAATCCCCATTGGCTAAAGAGTCTGTACACAATTACAGCCTTCTAAGTATTTTCTCTAAGGAGACGAAAGTAGGTGTTTAGGTCATGGCCTGTGAGGCCCTTATTTGGGTTCACAGTGTCACCAAATCTACAATTTTGAATCTCCATTGGCTAAAGAGTCTATACACAACATTTCGGCCTTCTGGGTCTTTTTGTTCTGGAGAAGAATGTGAAAACCAGTTTTCAGGTCATGCATGGCCTGTGAGTCCCTTATTTGGGGCCATAGGGTCACCAAATCTACAATTTAGAATCCCCATTGGCTAAGGGTCTGTACATAACATGTTTAACCTTCTATAGGCCTTGCCGTTCTGGAGAAGAATATGAAAATAGGTTTTTAGCTTATGACATGTGAGGCCGTTATTTGGGGCCATAGGGTCACCAAATCTACAATTTAGAATCCCCTTCAGCCATGGAGTATGCGCATGAAAGTTCAGCTCTCTAGAGTTATTGATTCTGGAGAAGAAGTCGAAATAGTGGAAAGTTTACCGATGGACGGACGGACGGACGCCGGACGCCGGACGCCATGTCATGCCATAAGCCCATCGGGCCTTTAAGGCCTGATGAGCTAAAAATGCAAAACGAAAACAACGATGCTACCTAGTCTATAACTTTTCCCCAGTGAACAGGAGCAGATGTTCTCTAGTCTATAGCTACTTCTCAATGAACAGGAGCAGATGTCCTCTAGTCTATAGCTACTTCTCAATGAACAGGAGCAGATGTTCTCTAGTCTATAGCTACTTCTCAATGAGCAGGAGCAGATGTCCTCTAGTCTATAGCTACTTCTCAATGAACAGGAGCAGATGTTCTCTAGTCTATAGCTACTTCTCAATGAACAGGAGCAGATGTCCTCTAGTCAATAGCTACTTCTCAATGAACAGGAGCAGATGTTCTCTAGTCTATAGCTACTTCTCAATGAACAGGAGCAGATGTTCTCTAGTCAATAGCTACTTCTCAATGAGCAGGAGCAGATGTCCTCTAGTCTATAGCTACTTCTCAATGAACAGGAGCAGATGTTCTCTAGTCTATAGCTACTTCTCAATGAACAGGAGCAGATGTCCTCTAGTCTATAGCTACTTCTCAATGAACAGGAGCAGATGTTCTCTAGTCAATAGCTACTTCTCAATGAGCAGGAGCAGATGTCCTCTAGTCTATAGCTACTTCTCAATGAACAGGAGCAGATGTTCTCTAGTCTATAGCTACTTCTCAATGAACAGGAGCAGATGTCCTCTAGTCTATAGCTACTTCTCAATGAACAGGAGCAGATGTTCTCTAGTCTATAGCTACTTCTCAATGAGCAGGAGCAGATGTTCTCTAGTCTATAGCTACTTCTCAATGAACAGGAGCAGATGTCCTCTAGTCAATAGCTACTTCTCAATGAACAGGAGATGTCCCCTAGTCTATAGCTACTCCTTAGAGAACAGGAGAAGATGGTCCCTAGACTATAGCTCCTCCTCAATGAACAGGAGCAAATGTCAGATAACCAGTAACAGTCAAACAGAGGACCTACCTGGATTTTTCAAACTGATAACGGTGACTTCACATAACAGTAAACAATCTGAACTGGATTTCCTATTGAGTCCAGCTATCTTCAAATATCGCCCGCCTGCACTTTCGTCAATACAGTGAATGGTCTGTGTAACCCCAGCTGCGACAGGACCAGGGAAGTAGGCACAAAATGAAGGGGTAGTCCCAGGGTTATGCAATGGGTTCTCGGAATACAGCGTGACTTGGATACTGTGGAGTCGATCATCTGAAACAGAGGATACATAATAAAGAGGTTGTCCCTTGGTTCTGCGATGGATTCAATCTACAGCAATGCTTCGACTTCGTGATCGAACATCTGAAACAGAATACACATGAGACAGTACTGTAGATGCCTCGTGTCCCGTAATAGAGTATGTATATGGCATAGGTTGGATGTTACTAAGCCTGTCCACGAAAATAAAGGACATGAGTTGAAAGATGGCGCTTGGTTGTACAGAGTTCTCTGTATACGACAGAATAAAACAGAATAACGACATTTTATAGAGGACGACCCTCGTTCTATACTTGTAACTCTGCATAAACCATTAAATTGACATTATTGATTCAAATATCTCAAACAGAGGACACCTGTGTAGAAAAAGTCCGTAGTTCTTTTGTGGGTTTTCTTCATTTATTCTTATATAGACAAAGTGAAGCTTCGATGTCGATCTTCTGAGTTAAGTGATATGTTGACTTTTAAAAGATATTCCGAGTTCAACTTGAGTTATTCAAGTTAAACATCACCAGGATGAATAAATATTTCCAAAGACAACATTTCATTAAACCATCATCATCATTTCATTAAACGGAAAGTCGAAAGATTCCAAAAACTCCAAATATGTTTTCAAATTCAATATATCACTTAACAAAAATATGTCAACATGTTTCCAAAGTCAACATTAAACTCTCAACAAATTCGAAAAATCTTTCCTAGGTCAACATTTCACAAAAATCGTAGTTTTTCAAAGTGAACATTTCACCAAAGTCATCTTTTTCGAAGTCAACATTTCAACAAACTAAATGTAAACATATCATTAATGTTAAACTTCACCAAAGTCACGAAATATTTCCCCATGTCAAAATTTCACTAAATTCAAAATTTCTTTTGCCATTTCATTAAAGTTAAACTTCACTAAAGTCAATAAATATTTTCAAAATTAACATTTCACTGAACTTAAATTCCAAACAAAGTAATACTAATTTTATTATAATCTTATTCATAATCCTAACCGTGGAAGTTGAACCAAATTCCCATTGTAATAACAATGGAAACATTCCAATGAAAAAATATTTTGTTGCGACAAACTTAGGACTCGACCAGATTTCAAAAGATTTTTGTGATGTTATGGTTTAGTGATATAAAAAATATTCAAAAACTTATCTGAAGAACATTTATAATTGTAGGTATTAAGATTTTGCTTATTGTGTCATGTGATATGCACTAGATATTTTTTTCTCATTTGAGTAGACGATTGTCTTGGTTATAGCATTCTGCTGAGGCGATGGTAAAAACCGTGGTACAGCATTGATGATCGGTCAATTTGGCATAATGAAGTGCATCAAAAAGGATATGAGAAATGTTATTAGAGAGATTTCTGTTTAAACGATTTCTCGGATGTCGTGAAGCAGCTCATGTGAAACAGATTATATATAGAGCGTATCACTGGGTCTTGGACTGCAATCTATGAATGAAAAATTGCTTGAACGTTACGTTGCGAAGACAGTCATCTGACACAGAATTATACAGGGTAAGTTGTGTGCGCCTGAGTTTTAGATTGGATTTTCCCTATAAATTTCATTATATCAAAACAGGTTGCTTTATCTATTCAATGTTTGTCCTGTCTCATCTCACATGATGACATGATTTGTAAGAAACATCAAATTCAACTTTGATAGATGACATGTTTCAGCATCCGCTCCTGTTCATTGTGAAGTAGCTATAGACTACCGGACATCTCCTGTTCTCTGAGGAGTAGTTATAGACTAGGGGACATCTTCTCCTGTTCTCTGAGATGTAGCTATAGACTACCGGACATCTGCTCCTGTTCACAGGGGAATAGTTACAGACTAGGTAGCATCTACTCCTGTTAACTGAGGAGTAGATATAGACTACCGGACATATTCTCCTGTTCACAGGGGAATAGTTATAATAATAATAATAATAATTCACTTGTACCGCGCCTAGTTTCCAGGCTAGGCCTGCTCAACGGCGCCAATATAGACTAGGTAGCATCTGCTCCTGTTCTCTGAGGAGTAGATATAGACTAGGGGACATCTGCTCCTGTTAATTGAGAAGTAGCTATTGACTAGGGGACATCTTCTCCTTTTCACTGAGGAGTACTTATAGACTAGGGGACATCTGCTCCTGTTCACTGAGGAGTAACTATAGACTAGGGAGCATCTGCTGTTGTTCACTGAGGAGTACTTATAGACTACCGGACATCTGCTCATGTTCACTGAGGAGTAGCTATAGACTACCTGACATATGCTCCTGTTCTCTGAGGAGTAACTATAGACTAGGGAGCATCTGCTCCTGTCCACTGAGGAGTAACTATAGACTAGGGGACATCTGCTCCTGTTCACTGAGGAGTAGTTATAGACTACCGGACATCTGCTCCTGTTCACTGAGGAGTACATATAGACTAGGGGACATCTGCTCATGTTCACTGAGGAGTAGCTATAGACTACTTGACATATGCTCCTGTTCTCTGAGGAGTAACTATAGACTATGGAGCATCTGCTCCTGTCCACTGAGGAGTAACTATAGACTAGGGGACATCTGCTCCTGTTCACTGAGGAGTAGCTATAGACTACCGGACATATGCTCCTGTTCAATGAGGGGTCGTTATACACTACCGGACATCTGCTCATGTTCACTGAGGAGTACTTATAGACTAGGGGACATCTGCTCCTGATCACTGAGGAGTAGCTACAGACTACCGGACATATGCTCCTGTTCTCTGAGGAGTAGCTATAGACTACCGGACATCTCCTCCTATTCAATGAGGGGTCGTTATACACTACCGGACATCTGCTCCTGTTCACTGAGGAGTACTTATAGACTAGGGGACATCTGCTCCTGTTCTCTGAGGAGTAGTTATAGACTAGGGGACATCTTCTCCTGTTCTCTGAGATGTAGCTATAGACTACCGGACATCTGCTCCTGTTTTCAGGGGAATAGTTACAGACTAGGGACCATCTTCTGATGTTCTCTGAGCAGTAGCTATAGACTACCAGAAATCTTCTCCTGGACACTGAGGAGTAACTATAGACTACCGGACGTCTTCTCCTGTTCACTGAGGAGTACATATAGACTAGGGGACATCTGCTCCTGTTCACTGAGAAGTAGCTATAGACTAGGTAGCATCTGCTCCTGTTCACTGGGGAGTACTTATAGACTAGGGGATATCTGCTCCTGTTCACTGAGGAGGAGCTATAGACTAGGGGACATCTGCTCCTGTTCACTGAGGAGTAGCTATAGACATGGGGACATCCCCTCCTGTTCACTGAGGAGTACATATAGACTAGGGGACATCTGCTCCTGTTCACTGAGGAGTAGTTATAGACTAGGGGATATTTTCTCCTCTTCTCTGGGGAGTAGCTATAGACTAGGGACCATCTTCTCCTGTTCACTGGGGAATAGTTTTAGACTAGGGGACATCTGCTCCTGTTCAGTGAACAGTAGCTATTAACTAGGGGACATCTGCTCCTGTTCTCTGAGAAGTACTTATAGACTAGGTAGCATCTTCTCCTGTTCATTGAGGAGTAGATATAGACTAGGGAGTATCTTCTCATGTTCATTGAGGAGTAGATATAGACTAGGGGACATCTTCTCCTGTTCATCGAGGAGTAGATATAGACTAGGTAGCATCTTCTCCTGTTCTCTGAGGAGTAGTTATAGATTAGGGAGCATCTGCTCCTGTTCATTGATGAGTAGCTAATGGCTAGGGGACATCTATTCCTGTTCAGTAGGGAGTAGTTATAGACTAGGGTACTTCTGTTCATGCTGTCTGTTGGGTAGTTATAGACATTGGGACATTTGCTCTTTTGTCTGTGGGGTAGTTATAGACTAAGAGCATCTACTCATGTTCACTGAGGAATATTAAAGAGACCATAGTAGTAGTAGTAGTAGTAGTAGTAGTAGTAGTAGTAGTAGTAGTAATAATAATAATAATAACAATAGTAGTAGTAGTAGTATCACTAGTCGTAGAATCACTAGTAGTAGTTGTAGTAGTAGTAGTAGTAGCAGTAGTAGTAGTAGTGATATAAGTGTTAGTAGCTCCTGTAGTAGTAGAAGTATTAGTGGCAGCAGTAGTAGTAATAGTGGCAGAAGTAGTAGTAGAAGTAATAATAGTGGTAATTGTAGTAGTTGTCGTCGTATTAGTAGTAGAAGCAGTAGTAGACGTATCAGTGGCAGCAGCAGTAGCAGTAGTAGTAGTAGTAGAAGTAGTTGGAGTTTTAGTAGTAGTAGTGGTGGTAATGGTGTAGTAGTAGTAGTGGTAGTACTGGTAGTATTAGTATTAGTAGTAGTAGTAGAAGCAGTAGTAGAAGTATCAGTGGCAGTAGTAGTAGTAGTAGTTGTAGTACTACTAGTAGTAGTAATAGTAGACATGGGGACATTTGCTCTTTTGTCTGTGGGGTAGTTATAGACTAAGAGCATCTACTCATGTTCACTGAGGAATATTAAAGAGACCATAGTAGTAGTAGTAGTAGTAGTAGTAATAATAATAATAATAATAATAGTAGTAGTAGTAGTAGTATCACTAGTCGTAGAATCACTAGTAGTAGTTGTAGTAGTAGTAGTAGTAGTAGTAGCAGTAGTAGTAGTAGTGATATAAGTGTTAGTAGCTCCTGTAGTAGTAGAAGTATTAGTGGCAGCAGTAGTAGTAATAGTGGCAGAAGTAGTAGTAGAAGTAATAATAGTGGTAATTGTAGTAGTTGTCGTCGTATTAGTAGTAGAAGCAGTAGTAGAAGTATCAGTGGCAGCAGCAGTAGCAGTAGTAGTAGTAGTAGAAGTAGTTGGAGTTTTAGTAGTAGTAGTGGTGGTAATGGTGTATAAGTAGTAATAGTAGTAGTACTGGTAGTATTAGTATTAGTAGTAGTAGTAGAAGCAGTAGTAGAAGTATCAGTGGCAGTAGTATTAGTAGTAGTTGTAGTACTACTAGTAGTAGTAATAGTAGTAGTGATGGTGATGGTTATGGTCGTAGCAGTAGTAGTAGTGGTAGTAGTAGTAGTAGCAGCAGTAGTAGCAGTAGTAGAAGTATCAGTGGCAGCAGCAGCAGTAGTAGTAGTAGTGGTGGTAGTAGAAGTGGTGGTGATAATGGTGTAGTAGTAGTGGTAGTAGTAGTAGTAGTAGTAGTGGTGGTGGTGATTGTGGTAGTAGTAGTAGTAGTAGTTGTAGTAGTAGTGGTAGTAGTGGTAGTGGTAGTAGTAGTAATAGTAGTAGTAGTAGCAGCAGCAGCAGTAGTAGTAGTAGTAGTAGTAGTAGTAGTAGTAGTGGTAGTAGTAGTAGCAGCAGCAGCAGCAGCAGTAGTAGCAGTAGTAGTAGTAGTAGTAGTAGTAGTAGTAGTAGTAGTAGTAGTAGTAGTAGTAGTGGTGGTGGTGGTAGTACATGTAGTACATGTAGTTGTATCAATAATAAATTTGATTCATCAAATAAAATGATTTACCGCAGCAATCAGCCCTGTTGGTGACAGTTATGTAGTCAATGTAATAATTGTCCTCCAGATCCACCATCCAGTAGGGATTCATGTCTCCTTCGGAAGCTTCCCAGCAAGATCCATGCGACCATTGAGACTGGAAGTTTCCATCTACAGCTCTTGCAGGTAAAGATCCACTACCATTGCTTGAGGAGTATGTCGGCTTTTTGTGGGCAATGGAGCCGCTTGCAATCACTGTAAATAAGATAAAGTTGTAAGAAATGACTTGTGTCCGCAACGAATGTCTTACTTGAGCGACATAAACAATTCTATAAATGGTTTTTGAAGAAAATATAATCTCTCTGCTTTTTCGATGTTTATTCGTTTATTCATATAGACAATACTTTCAAGTAAACAAAACACAAAAGAGTATTTCGAAGCGTCACCTACTTACCACGATATCGCCGTTCAAAGTGAGTTAAATTGCCCTGCTTATTATCTCATTCTTGAAATAGTTTTCCGTGGTCCCTAAGTATAGCATAACGTACCGTTAGCGATGTGACGTCATACACGGTAGTTACTTACAATGAAATCCTTAGGCGATTTGTCGATTTTCGTTGGTGATTCTTTTAAAACATAATAAAAGTTTTGACATTGCAAGTTTCCGATAGAATGGATATGTGTGCGTCTGTAGGGAGTAATTCGGAGTTTTTTAAGCATTTTTTTATATTCATTCGCTGATGTTTATTTGTTCTTTTACCAATCGAGCGGAGTGTTAGGTTATTTTATAGGCTACAATATGTTTTGAAATGAATAACTGACAATTCAAAAATAAAAACGATCATACCATTTTCAGTTATAAAATTCATTATTTAAGCTTGATTTTGTGTTTGGAGAGGCATATATAGTTTGAGGTCTACTCCGTCAATATTTCTCACGGTGACTTTTTATTATTGATAGTAGAATAAATGCATTATGACTAAGGAAATCATATAATTTTCAACACTGTTACTGGTTTACAGTTTTTAGAGAACAAAATCTGGCTATCGTTAAATCTATAGTCTTGTACATTTACAATTACCGTATTCATCTTAATAAACTCTCTTAGAAGATTTCCCACAATGTGATATAAATAAACAATATCATGACCAGGAAATAGTGTTTACATAATCGTTCTGCACCATGTGCTTATCAGCTAATTGTGTTTATGCTGCCGTTCATTGGTGGTTATATTTAGATTCCTAGCAAACTAAAGTTTCATTGGATAAGAGTAATGACGCGACAAGATGGCGGATTCAATTACTCAATGTATCTTCGTAAGTTTTAATTAGTTTCAATTGCCATTGCAAATTGTGTATCAGTACTGGTTGAAATTTGATACAAATAATAAACTGCGACATTTAACCCTTCTTTACATTTATTTGATACACTTATTTTGATTAAAACTCTGAAATAAAATCGATGTTTCTTTTTCTTTTGGACATCAACAGACATTTTTTTAATAAATGCCCCCTTTTTACGATTTTTTAAAGTCATTTTAATAAACGCCCCCTTTTTCCAATTTTTTAAACGCCCAGGGCTTCTATTACGGCGAATACGGTACTTAGATTCAATGTTATACCACTGACCTTACATATAAATTCATCAGATACAATCTAGTTAAAACTAGCTGTAATGCTATACGTCCCCTAAGTCCGTCATTACGCAGCGAGGTACGAGGTTCGATCTGATTTCAATGAGATTGTCATCAGATATAATATTACATGTGCTTTACTGAAAAACATCAGAGTTTCTCATTTTCCTAGCATGATATAAAAAAGGCATAAATTATTTACATTTACATTATTTAAGGACATCAGATATAGAAAACTGTATTGTGATATGGCATATTTCAAATATTTACCAATAAATGTACTTATGTCTAGGTAGGATTTACAGTAAAAGGAGAACGTGTATTCATCTGCAATCAGACTAAGATTAGGTAATTTATTAAAAGGCAACATCTTAAAAGATTGTTATATCTAACAGTCTCTAAACTTAGTTTAAATTTACCTGAAACTTATATTCTAAAGAAAACGAAAGCAACACTTCATCATTACATGTAACAATGTTTTTATGGAGATCAGTGCTGATCCATTTTCCTTACATTTAATATTTTGGTGGTCAATTCGTGTGTTTAAGTAAAATACTGTTTAAATCACATCGATAAAAATATGGAATATGTATATTTCCCATTTTCAAATTAAAGAATTGGAATTTAGAACTTTGATCAACTCCCCATGGCCTTGTACAATTCCGAATGTGCAAGGGGGGCGTTCTGACCTGATATATGTGACGGGTATGTTGTTACAATAATAGGGCCCTAAGTGAAAATCCTTTGATGTCATGAGCACGGTGAAACGATTGATGTTGTTTCAACGAAATAAAATTAAATTGGTAGTGAATTGTGTCAAACACAAACACAAACGCTTGAAATGTATTGGTCAAAGCAAACAGCTAGTGCAGAAAATCCATAGAACGAATATGTCCATAATAATTCCGTCACTCCTCCGCCGTTCTCATTACAAAATCAATACTTTATAAACGCAATATAAAAAAAGTTCAGCAAGAAATTATTAACTATTATCAAATAACAAACATAATTTCATTTTCGAATTGTAAATATGCAAGTTTTCATACATTCTGGTCAACACTCCATATGCTCTTCAAACATAATGTACAATGCCATAGTTTGACTTATATACACATTAACTTTGTTATATTTGAAATGAATGGAAATGTAAGTATCATGAATTCACTATTTATTGTATTGATCTTGGCTTCTGTAAATTGATCATGAATTGTAAATTCACCACTTCACTTCGCTACTTCCCATCGCATCGTCACTACTTCGCATCGCCCCTTCGCTACTTCGCATCGCCGCTTCGCTACTTCGCATCGCCACTTCGCTATTTCGCCATAGCCTAGAATAACAGGAAGTAGCGACAACGCGAATGGCAGAAATCAGCCACCATAATTGTTGGACTAAAATTCTAAAACAGTTACTTTAGATTCTTTCTGTAAAAGAGCGCAAGTAGCAATCTATTCGGATACGCGCATCTTGAAGGTTTGAGGGAGTTTATGAATGGGGTATGAGTACATTTTGTATTTTACAGTCTGAAAAAAGATCCTGTTTGTTTTTTTGCAATTGTTACGCATTAAAATGATCTTGGGTTAGCAAAAGAACAACAAACTCGGTGCTCTGAAATACGAATTATCTGTCCCCTCGCTAAAGCTCGGAGTTTATCATAATAATTAACTCGGGACATATAATCCGTAATTCCTCGCAACTCATTGATTATTCTTAAATATGTAACAAAAGAGTGTTTGTGTTCTGCTATTGGCACAATATATTTTTTTAGTTTGGAAATACAAGAATGATGGTCTGAATGAATAATGGACAGTTACATTAGAAATAGACAGTTACATTAGAAATAGAGAGCGGGTCAAACGTCCTTACATCGTTCCATCAGTAGAGGGAAACAGCTTGTATTACACATCTTGTACGCATATTGTACAGCAGTTTAAGTGAATTGCGAGCTGTCATATTTACTCAATGAGAAGTTAGTACTGCAGGACAGAAGGAGTTGAGACAGTATATCCACATATTATGTAGAAACAAAACAGCATCTTGTGTAAGGTACTTCTGATGTCAGTAGTATTATTAAGCTAGCCGTTTAAGTCTGCCACAGATCGCTTTGTAATTGATAAAAGTTAAACACAGCATTGTCAGTATTAAACCTTGTTAAAGATATCCTGTTAGATAGTGTGTGCCTTTGATACCAACCTAAATACTATATGGAAAAACAAATATGTATAGATATGGCTATCACATGCTTGCCCCATTATAGTGCACAGAGATAAGCCTCGAACATTTGTCTTGCTTTAACGAGTTGTAGGTTTACTTTTCTAAGATAAAATAAGTTTTTCATGACGCCTTCATTCCGCCTTATATCAGTAATAGTATCGTATATTATCAAAATGCATTACAATAATATTGAACATAGATTAGTCTATGTATCTTGGATAACATAGATCAAAAGTTTAGTGTGCCCCTGGTTGATTTAAATCCTCACAAAAATATAACATTTTACAAGATTACATCTCATTGTGTTTTTGTTATGTATAAAAACTGTTCAAAGCCTTAAAGGGGCGGTAGCACGTTTTTTCGCTCAAATAAGTCGATGAAATGTATTTGAAAAATAATGTCACCAATAGTAAAAGACCATTCTCTCTTCGGAAAATCAAGTTAAAACTGATTGTACATGGTTCGATAATGCCATGGGAATCGTTTTTGTAATGCGAAATGATTAAATTGTGTTCACAATAAAATGGCCGCCATGCAATTTTTGCTTTATACGCAACACAGTTATTACCACTACGGATAATTGGTTTGTGTATTAAGATGTTTTACCCTCTAAAGTTAATATAAATGACATAAACTATCAATATAAATAGGAAATTTGAAAAAATAAAATTTGAAAAAAAAACGTGCTACTGCTCCTTTAACTCCAATATCATTTTGCTGGATCAAAATATCAAGTTTACCCTCGTGGTGTTCCACTCTCTTGGTCTGGACAGATCTAGCTATTTTTAGAGGTTTATTCATGGGGAGGGTCATAGTCCGTAGGACAGAGTTCATCGTTAGCATCGCATTCATAATATGATTAATAATAATATAATTCATAATAATGTTTAACATACATCACCTTGCTAGTTTGACCAATTGTGAAATATCAAAATGTTCAAAATAACACATCTAAGAAACATACCATAAAGCACTTAGTCATTGTATCCCAGTCAGGAATTTGAAAATTTAACAAATGTAATATATATCATAAAATTTGCCAGGATTTTTTTATGATGGTCATAATTTCCATACCAATAAATATTTTAATAAGTGGCAGAATTTATTTGATTGGAAAAAATATTCATGTTTTATAAAACTGGATTGCAAGTTACAAAGCTTATATATTTTCAATACAGATTTCTACATTGTATTAAACTAAACTAAAAGAGACTTTAAAAAGTTTATAAATGTTTATGCGTTTTTTTAAACCGATGTAATGTTAAGATAATCTTATGTTTATGTTTGCTAACTCTGATATGATCCCTGTGCCTTATGTTGTCTATACTCGATAAGCACGCATGACTGACTTGTATACTGATAGCAAAAGTTGTTAAAATGAGAAGTAGTATACATACTAGTACATTGACGTTATGCAATATGTAGTGGTTATTACTCGAGCACAACGTTTTGTAAAAAATATATGGCATATTTTTAAGTATAATAATGTAATCATTCATTCAATTCCATTTTAGTCGCAAAAAATATTCCGAAAACGGCCCATTCTTGCGATATCATGCTACAATGACGGCACGAACATTTGTTTTAGAGAATTGCACCGCTTTCGCCTAAAAGATTTTTCGCCTAAGAATATTTTACCCCTTTCGCCAAACGATATTTTGTCCTGTCCCTATGGACACTTAATAAACTATTTGCAAGATAAGTGGTTATTGTTGGTTATTTATCATACAATTTGTAAAATATATATGTATTCGGCCATGAATATGTCCGATTGAGATACGAGTCAAAACTCGCGGCTATCTAAAATGTCGTAGAATTCCGTTTTAGAAGACACAATACGAAAACATGTCCTGAAACAATTGTTTCTAAGGAAACACGATGTGGGTTCGTTTGGAAATATAACATAATGCAGCTCGTTTCAACTTTGTATGGGTAGCATCTATCTTAACGTCTTACAAACGTTCAAAGATTACAAGTTTCTTAGGAAATAAAGGCAACGAAAACAACGGATCGATATTGGGCGGTTTGCAACTTACATTTCCCTAATGACTCACTTCACTGCACCGACACAGGAGAAACATAAGGGATTTCATGAAGTGTCCTGACCAGGATACTCCGAATTTCAGTACCAGTATACAATAGGATACTCGGGGTATCCAAAAATATCCTGTTCTTGATACTCAGGGTTTCATGATTAAGGATACTTCAGGAAACTATATTGAACTGTAGGAAATTGTTAGAAATTTAAAAACACTACGTATAACACTACAAATTATACCACAGACATGCGCGGTTTACCCCTGTCATGCAGTTTTGGCATTAGTTGTTTCTGTCAGACGACATTAGATTCATGAAGACGCTTTTTTGGAGAACATTATACATTGAAGCATGTGTAAAATCACGTTTGAAGCTTGTTGCTCGTTGTCATTGTTGCTTCCCTATGATATCAGTTTCAAATGCATAAGTTACCTGCATTAAATTTCGTTATACAAATTATTTTATAATTGTAGTCTAGATCGTGATAGATTTATGAAAAAACTAAAACTCACCTTTTAAAAAGCGTATCCGAAAGAACAATATGAATATCCAAATCAAATGCAGGTATTAACACGACACGATATGTGTATCCACCATTGATGCGACTCTTAGGTGTTTACATGTGTAGTAACTCGAGATAAGTGGTAAACATCTTGCCCAATTGATTATCCCGGATTTCAGCTCAAATCTCATTGGTGTTTCACTTAACTGATTTCATTAAATAACTCAAAACAGTATATCATCCATTGGCTGTGACGCGATTCTATTGACGGGCAATTAGTCACCTGCCCATAAGCCACCCGTGTGTGTTTTTACAGGTGACGAGTTCACACCTGCTTAGCTGGTCACAAGTGATTTACTAGTATTGTCTGTGTAGCTTAATTGACACTAACAAAGAAGTCTGCATTTGACAGATGGTCTTCACAGGAGATGAACACAATGTTATATAACAAACAAAGAGCCTGTTTAGTTTGTACACATCAGAGTGTCAACAAGATTCACCCAGAAGAGGGATTAACGAGGGATTAATTAGTGTGGTCAATATGGGTACCAACTTGAGGCAAAGCTCATGTCTCTTGATATATGACTACGGCTCACATGTACTGGGACCCACCCCCAAAATAAATCTCCTTCTTAGCAAAATCACTTCTAAACAAAACCCCAAACTCGCTCAAACTACCACTCTTAACTACATCCAAGAACACTGGTCCGACTGGTGTCACATATACACAGACGGGTCCCGGGACCCCGATGCACGCACAACAGGTGTAGGCTTACACATGCAGCACCCCACCCAACTTTCATATTCCAATAGGCTCCCTAATGACCAATCGGTCTTCACTGCTGAGCTTATGGCTATAGCACTCGCTTTATCCCACCCTAATATTAAAGATCAGGGCAAAATTCTCATCCTTTCGGATTCTCTCAGTGCCCTTCAGGCACTTCAAAACAAATCAACAAAAAACCGCCTGATCTAATTTCCAAAATTCTAAATTCCATCCATAACTTAAATTTCCAAGGCAAGGCAGTAAAACTCCTATGGGTACCAGCACACGTCGGCATATTTGGCAACGAAAAAGCCGACAAAGCTGCCAAGGAGGGCCTTAAATTACCAAAAATTCTACCCCTTTTTCATTCGAAACAAGAGGCAAAAAGCCTTTCAAAATCACACGCAAAGCGAGTATGGCATATGCAATATGCAAATTCTAAACAGGCTCATCACACCAAACTAATTATCTCTAAACCCCTAACTAAACAAAAAATATATTCCAAAAACAAAAATATTGATAGGGCAATAATTAAGCTCCAAACGGGGCATACTAAATTAAACTATCATACCAATAAAATTAAAATTACAAACACCCCCGCAACATGCCCACACTGCCCACAGGCAGAAACAATTCACCACATTCTTACTGAATGCCCACAGTATGCGGCCTTCCGCCAAATACTAAACCTTAAATTCGCTACTTCGCATCGCCGCTTCGCTACTTCGCATCGCCACTTCGCTATTTCGCCATAGCCTAGAATAACAGGAAGTAGCGACAACGCGAATGGCAGAAATCAGCCACCATAATTGTTGGACTAAAATTCTAAAACAGTTACTTTAGATTCTTTCTGTAAAAGAGCGCAAGTAGCAATCTATTCGGATACGCGCATCTTGAAGGTTTGAGGGAGTTTATGAATGGGGTATGAGTACATTTTGTATTTTACAGTCTGAAAAAAGATCCTGTTTGTTTTTTTGCAATTGTTACGCATTAAAATGATCTTGGGTTAGCAAAAGAACAACAAACTCGGTGCTCTGAAATACGAATTATCTGTCCCCTCGCTAAAGCTCGGAGTTTATCATAATAATTAACTCGGGACATATAATCCGTAATTCCTCGCAACTCATTGATTATTCTTAAATATGTAACAAAAGAGTGTTTGTGTTCTGCTATTGGCACAATATATTTTTTTAGTTTGGAAATACAAGAATGATGGTCTGAATGAATAATGGACAGTTACATTAGAAATAGACAGTTACATTAGAAATAGAGAGCGGGTCAAACGTCCTTACATCGTTCCATCAGTAGAGGGAAACAGCTTGTATTACACATCTTGTACGCATATTGTACAGCAGTTTAAGTGAATTGCGAGCTGTCATATTTACTCAATGAGAAGTTAGTACTGCAGGACAGAAGGAGTTGAGACAGTATATCCACATATTATGTAGAAACAAAACAGCATCTTGTGTAAGGTACTTCTGATGTCAGTAGTATTATTAAGCTAGCCGTTTAAGTCTGCCACAGATCGCTTTGTAATTGATAAAAGTTAAACACAGCATTGTCAGTATTAAACCTTGTTAAAGATATCCTGTTAGATAGTGTGTGCCTTTGATACCAACCTAAATACTATATGGAAAAACAAATATGTATAGATATGGCTATCACATGCTTGCCCCATTATAGTGCACAGAGATAAGCCTCGAACATTTGTCTTGCTTTAACGAGTTGTAGGTTTACTTTTCTAAGATAAAATAAGTTTTTCATGACGCCTTCATTCCGCCTTATATCAGTAATAGTATCGTATATTATCAAAATGCATTACAATAATATTGAACATAGATTAGTCTATGTATCTTGGATAACATAGATCAAAAGTTTAGTGTGCCCCTGGTTGATTTAAATCCTCACAAAAATATAACATTTTACAAGATTACATCTCATTGTGTTTTTGTTATGTATAAAAACTGTTCAAAGCCTTAAAGGGGCGGTAGCACGTTTTTTCGCTCAAATAAGTCGATGAAATGTATTTGAAAAATAATGTCACCAATAGTAAAAGACCATTCTCTCTTCGGAAAATCAAGTTAAAACTGATTGTACATGGTTCGATAATGCCATGGGAATCGTTTTTGTAATGCGAAATGATTAAATTGTGTTCACAATAAAATGGCCGCCATGCAATTTTTGCTTTATACGCAACACAGTTATTACCACTACGGATAATTGGTTTGTGTATTAAGATGTTTTACCCTCTAAAGTTAATATAAATGACATAAACTATCAATATAAATAGGAAATTTGAAAAAATAAAATTTGAAAAAAAAACGTGCTACTGCTCCTTTAACTCCAATATCATTTTGCTGGATCAAAATATCAAGTTTACCCTCGTGGTGTTCCACTCTCTTGGTCTGGACAGATCTAGCTATTTTTAGAGGTTTATTCATGGGGAGGGTCATAGTCCGTAGGACAGAGTTCATCGTTAGCATCGCATTCATAATATGATTAATAATAATATAATTCATAATAATGTTTAACATACATCACCTTGCTAGTTTGACCAATTGTGAAATATCAAAATGTTCAAAATAACACATCTAAGAAACATACCATAAAGCACTTAGTCATTGTATCCCAGTCAGGAATTTGAAAATTTAACAAATGTAATATATATCATAAAATTTGCCAGGATTTTTTTATGATGGTCATAATTTCCATACCAATAAATATTTTAATAAGTGGCAGAATTTATTTGATTGGAAAAAATATTCATGTTTTATAAAACTGGATTGCAAGTTACAAAGCTTATATATTTTCAATACAGATTTCTACATTGTATTAAACTAAACTAAAAGAGACTTTAAAAAGTTTATAAATGTTTATGCGTTTTTTTAAACCGATGTAATGTTAAGATAATCTTATGTTTATGTTTGCTAACTCTGATATGATCCCTGTGCCTTATGTTGTCTATACTCGATAAGCACGCATGACTGACTTGTATACTGATAGCAAAAGTTGTTAAAATGAGAAGTAGTATACATACTAGTACATTGACGTTATGCAATATGTAGTGGTTATTACTCGAGCACAACGTTTTGTAAAAAATATATGGCATATTTTTAAGTATAATAATGTAATCATTCATTCAATTCCATTTTAGTCGCAAAAAATATTCCGAAAACGGCCCATTCTTGCGATATCATGCTACAATGACGGCACGAACATTTGTTTTAGAGAATTGCACCGCTTTCGCCTAAAAGATTTTTCGCCTAAGAATATTTTACCCCTTTCGCCAAACGATATTTTGTCCTGTCCCTATGGACACTTAATAAACTATTTGCAAGATAAGTGGTTATTGTTGGTTATTTATCATACAATTTGTAAAATATATATGTATTCGGCCATGAATATGTCCGATTGAGATACGAATCAAAACTCGCGGCTATCTAAAATGTCGTAGAATTCCGTTTTAGAAGACACAATACGAAAACATGTCCTGAAACAATTGTTTCTAAGGAAACACGATGTGGGTTCGTTTGGAAATATAACATAATGCAGCTCGTTTCAACTTTGTATGGGTAGCATCTATCTTAACGTCTTACAAACGTTCAAAGATTACAAGTTTCTTAGGAAATAAAGGCAACGAAAACAACGGATCGATATTGGGCGGTTTGCAACTTACATTTCCCTAATGACTCACTTCACTGCACCGACACAGGAGAAACATAAGGGATTTCATGAAGTGTCCTGACCAGGATACTCCGAATTTCAGTACCAGTATACAATAGGATACTCGGGGTATCCAAAAATATCCTGTTCTTGATACTCAGGGTTTCATGATTAAGGATACTTCAGGAAACTATATTGAACTGTAGGAAATTGTTAGAAATTTAAAAACACTACGTATAACACTACAAATTATACCACAGACATGCGCGGTTTACCCCTGTCATGCAGTTTTGGCATTAGTTGTTTCTGTCAGACGACATTAGATTCATGAAGACGCTTTTTTGGAGAACATTATACATTGAAGCATGTGTAAAATCACGTTTGAAGCTTGTTGCTCGTTGTCATTGTTGCTTCCCTATGATATCAGTTTCAAATGCATAAGTTACCTGCATTAAATTTCGTTATACAAATTATTTTATAATTGTAGTCTAGATCGTGATAGATTTATGAAAAAACTAAAACTCACCTTTTAAAAAGCGTATCCGAAAGAACAATATGAATATCCAAATCAAATGCAGGTATTAACACGACACGATATGTGTATCCACCATTGATGCGACTCTTAGGTGTTTACATGTGTAGTAACTCGAGATAAGTGGTAAACATCTTGCCCAATTGATTATCCCGGATTTCAGCTCAAATCTCATTGGTGTTTCACTTAACTGATTTCATTAAATAACTCAAAACAGTATATCATCCATTGGCTGTGACGCGATTCTATTGACGGGCAATTAGTCACCTGCCCATAAGCCACCCGTGTGTGTTTTTACAGGTGACGAGTTCACACCTGCTTAGCTGGTCACAAGTGATTTACTAGTATTGTCTGTGTAGCTTAATTGACACTAACAAAGAAGTCTGCATTTGACAGATGGTCTTCACAGGAGATGAACACAATGTTATATAACAAACAAAGAGCCTGTTTAGTTTGTACACATCAGAGTGTCAACAAGATTCACCCAGAAGAGGGATTAACGAGGGATTAATTAGTGTGGTCAATATGGGTACCAACTTGAGGCAAAGCTCATGTCTCTTGATATATGACTACGGCTCACATGTACTGGGACCCACCCCCAAAATAAATCTCCTTCTTAGCAAAATCACTTCTAAACAAAACCCCAAACTCGCTCAAACTACCACTCTTAACTACATCCAAGAACACTGGTCCGACTGGTGTCACATATACACAGACGGGTCCCGGGACCCCGATGCACGCACAACAGGTGTAGGCTTACACATGCAGCACCCCACCCAACTTTCATATTCCAATAGGCTCCCTAATGACCAATCGGTCTTCACTGCTGAGCTTATGGCTATAGCACTCGCTTTATCCCACCCTAATATTAAAGATCAGGGCAAAATTCTCATCCTTTCGGATTCTCTCAGTGCCCTTCAGGCACTTCAAAACAAATCAACAAAAAACCGCCTGATCTAATTTCCAAAATTCTAAATTCCATCCATAACTTAAATTTCCAAGGCAAGGCAGTAAAACTCCTATGGGTACCAGCACACGTCGGCATATTTGGCAACGAAAAAGCCGACAAAGCTGCCAAGGAGGGCCTTAAATTACCAAAAATTCTACCCCTTTTTCATTCGAAACAAGAGGCAAAAAGCCTTTCAAAATCACACGCAAAGCGAGTATGGCATATGCAATATGCAAATTCTAAACAGGCTCATCACACCAAACTAATTATCTCTAAACCCCTAACTAAACAAAAAATATATTCCAAAAACAAAAATATTGATAGGGCAATAATTAAGCTCCAAACGGGGCATACTAAATTAAACTATCATACCAATAAAATTAAAATTACAAACACCCCCGCAACATGCCCACACTGCCCACAGGCAGAAACAATTCACCACATTCTTACTGAATGCCCACAGTATGCGGCCTTCCGCCAAATACTAAACCTTAAATTCGCTACTTCGCATCGCCGCTTCGCTACTTCGCATCGCCACTTCGCTATTTCGCCATAGCCTAGAATAACAGGAAGTAGCGACAACGCGAATGGCAGAAATCAGCCACCATAATTGTTGGACTAAAATTCTAAAACAGTTACTTTAGATTCTTTCTGTAAAAGAGCGCAAGTAGCAATCTATTCGGATACGCGCATCTTGAAGGTTTGAGGGAGTTTATGAATGGGGTATGAGTACATTTTGTATTTTACAGTCTGAAAAAAGATCCTGTTTGTTTTTTTGCAATTGTTACGCATTAAAATGATCTTGGGTTAGCAAAAGAACAACAAACTCGGTGCTCTGAAATACGAATTATCTGTCCCCTCGCTAAAGCTCGGAGTTTATCATAATAATTAACTCGGGACATATAATCCGTAATTCCTCGCAACTCATTGATTATTCTTAAATATGTAACAAAAGAGTGTTTGTGTTCTGCTATTGGCACAATATATTTTTTTAGTTTGGAAATACAAGAATGATGGTCTGAATGAATAATGGACAGTTACATTAGAAATAGACAGTTACATTAGAAATAGAGAGCGGGTCAAACGTCCTTACATCGTTCCATCAGTAGAGGGAAACAGCTTGTATTACACATCTTGTACGCATATTGTACAGCAGTTTAAGTGAATTGCGAGCTGTCATATTTACTCAATGAGAAGTTAGTACTGCAGGACAGAAGGAGTTGAGACAGTATATCCACATATTATGTAGAAACAAAACAGCATCTTGTGTAAGGTACTTCTGATGTCAGTAGTATTATTAAGCTAGCCGTTTAAGTCTGCCACAGATCGCTTTGTAATTGATAAAAGTTAAACACAGCATTGTCAGTATTAAACCTTGTTAAAGATATCCTGTTAGATAGTGTGTGCCTTTGATACCAACCTAAATACTATATGGAAAAACAAATATGTATAGATATGGCTATCACATGCTTGCCCCATTATAGTGCACAGAGATAAGCCTCGAACATTTGTCTTGCTTTAACGAGTTGTAGGTTTACTTTTCTAAGATAAAATAAGTTTTTCATGACGCCTTCATTCCGCCTTATATCAGTAATAGTATCGTATATTATCAAAATGCATTACAATAATATTGAACATAGATTAGTCTATGTATCTTGGATAACATAGATCAAAAGTTTAGTGTGCCCCTGGTTGATTTAAATCCTCACAAAAATATAACATTTTACAAGATTACATCTCATTGTGTTTTTGTTATGTATAAAAACTGTTCAAAGCCTTAAAGGGGCGGTAGCACGTTTTTTCGCTCAAATAAGTCGATGAAATGTATTTGAAAAATAATGTCACCAATAGTAAAAGACCATTCTCTCTTCGGAAAATCAAGTTAAAACTGATTGTACATGGTTCGATAATGCCATGGGAATCGTTTTTGTAATGCGAAATGATTAAATTGTGTTCACAATAAAATGGCCGCCATGCAATTTTTGCTTTATACGCAACACAGTTATTACCACTACGGATAATTGGTTTGTGTATTAAGATGTTTTACCCTCTAAAGTTAATATAAATGACATAAACTATCAATATAAATAGGAAATTTGAAAAAATAAAATTTGAAAAAAAAACGTGCTACTGCTCCTTTAACTCCAATATCATTTTGCTGGATCAAAATATCAAGTTTACCCTCGTGGTGTTCCACTCTCTTGGTCTGGACAGATCTAGCTATTTTTAGAGGTTTATTCATGGGGAGGGTCATAGTCCGTAGGACAGAGTTCATCGTTAGCATCGCATTCATAATATGATTAATAATAATATAATTCATAATAATGTTTAACATACATCACCTTGCTAGTTTGACCAATTGTGAAATATCAAAATGTTCAAAATAACACATCTAAGAAACATACCATAAAGCACTTAGTCATTGTATCCCAGTCAGGAATTTGAAAATTTAACAAATGTAATATATATCATAAAATTTGCCAGGATTTTTTTATGATGGTCATAATTTCCATACCAATAAATATTTTAATAAGTGGCAGAATTTATTTGATTGGAAAAAATATTCATGTTTTATAAAACTGGATTGCAAGTTACAAAGCTTATATATTTTCAATACAGATTTCTACATTGTATTAAACTAAACTAAAAGAGACTTTAAAAAGTTTATAAATGTTTATGCGTTTTTTTAAACCGATGTAATGTTAAGATAATCTTATGTTTATGTTTGCTAACTCTGATATGATCCCTGTGCCTTATGTTGTCTATACTCGATAAGCACGCATGACTGACTTGTATACTGATAGCAAAAGTTGTTAAAATGAGAAGTAGTATACATACTAGTACATTGACGTTATGCAATATGTAGTGGTTATTACTCGAGCACAACGTTTTGTAAAAAATATATGGCATATTTTTAAGTATAATAATGTAATCATTCATTCAATTCCATTTTAGTCGCAAAAAATATTCCGAAAACGGCCCATTCTTGCGATATCATGCTACAATGACGGCACGAACATTTGTTTTAGAGAATTGCACCGCTTTCGCCTAAAAGATTTTTCGCCTAAGAATATTTTACCCCTTTCGCCAAACGATATTTTGTCCTGTCCCTATGGACACTTAATAAACTATTTGCAAGATAAGTGGTTATTGTTGGTTATTTATCATACAATTTGTAAAATATATATGTATTCGGCCATGAATATGTCCGATTGAGATACGAGTCAAAACTCGCGGCTATCTAAAATGTCGTAGAATTCCGTTTTAGAAGACACAATACGAAAACATGTCCTGAAACAATTGTTTCTAAGGAAACACGATGTGGGTTCGTTTGGAAATATAACATAATGCAGCTCGTTTCAACTTTGTATGGGTAGCATCTATCTTAACGTCTTACAAACGTTCAAAGATTACAAGTTTCTTAGGAAATAAAGGCAACGAAAACAACGGATCGATATTGGGCGGTTTGCAACTTACATTTCCCTAATGACTCACTTCACTGCACCGACACAGGAGAAACATAAGGGATTTCATGAAGTGTCCTGACCAGGATACTCCGAATTTCAGTACCAGTATACAATAGGATACTCGGGGTATCCAAAAATATCCTGTTCTTGATACTCAGGGTTTCATGATTAAGGATACTTCAGGAAACTATATTGAACTGTAGGAAATTGTTAGAAATTTAAAAACACTACGTATAACACTACAAATTATACCACAGACATGCGCGGTTTACCCCTGTCATGCAGTTTTGGCATTAGTTGTTTCTGTCAGACGACATTAGATTCATGAAGACGCTTTTTTGGAGAACATTATACATTGAAGCATGTGTAAAATCACGTTTGAAGCTTGTTGCTCGTTGTCATTGTTGCTTCCCTATGATATCAGTTTCAAATGCATAAGTTACCTGCATTAAATTTCGTTATACAAATTATTTTATAATTGTAGTCTAGATCGTGATAGATTTATGA